>JAOWCC010000577.1:165259623-165585855 GCA_030867875.1 Actinernus sp. WN-2022 | reverse complement strand
TTACACTAAATGTTTTTCTATGTACATTTCTTGTTCCAAATCTCCAATTAAAGCCACGTACTCTCTAAACGGGACAGCACTTAAGGAATGTAACCATCAGCAGAATTTATATGTTTTCCTCTCATCCGATTTGCATTTTAACAATCACTGCGTATACGTATATAAGAAGAGTAGTCGGACTTTAGATTTTCTTTCTAGAAACTATATCATTGTTCCCGCGAGGTCAAATCCAAATTATATCTCAGCCTCGTACGGCCTACTATGGAATATGCTTGCATAGCGTGGGATCCTTACACACATTGGAATTCAAATTTACTTGAGAAGATCCAACGAAGAGCTGCTCGTTTTGTACACCGGGATTACTCCAGAGAGTCCAGTGTTGGTACTATGCTCAAAAACCTAGAATGGCCCTTACTTTCAGTGCGTCGCGAATGTTTATAGTTTAGCAATTTTAAAACTAGTTTATGTTCTCAGCTGAAGATTATTCGTGTTTTTTTTCCTTTTCTCTTTGGTATTTTATCAGTTTGATCTGTTTCGCTACGTGTGTCGCTGCTCTTGCATAAATGTACGGTACAGGAAAAATGTACAGTGGTTTAGTTACTGTGTTTTACACCACGGTGGTTTAGTCCTGTGGGAACACCGCAATAATATTTCGGCCCAGGCTGATACACCAGGTTCAGCAAAAATATATGGTGGTTTCATTCTGTTTGAATGCCACGGTATAATTTGAAAATCTTCGGGCATTCTTACTCCCCTTTTGACTATCCTTGGCAGCCTACGTAGTTTTAGTGGAATGCTATTCCACATTTTAACCCCTATTCCCAGAAGATTTTCGGATTCGCATGGTTGGTAATAATCCCAGAGCCCTCTAAGGCTCTTTGCGTTCGACTCTTGCAGTTGTGTCGGGATTGTTACCCCCATCGGTCCCTTGATAATTTAGTACACTTAGGTTGCGTTACGACATCCGTATAACCCACTAGTTCCCGTCATTTTTCTAGAACCCGCTAAACGACCAAAGCTTGAAGTTTCGGCATATGTGGTGCCGGACTGGGAGTCCAACGCAAAGTTTGATCCGGTACTCGCTACATCGCAGAAACGTTTATGGCTAGTGGGATACAATGGGTACACGTTCCAGGGACCGACGGTGCATGGGTAACGATCCCGTTAACACACCCTCCATCTATCCACGAGGTGTCACGGGGCCGTATAAATGCCACTCCGTTTCAACTAAGAGTGCGCGATCCCGATTTCTTTGTTGGCAAGGGAAATATACAATCATGCTGAAGTATGAGCGAACATGATTTCCTCCCATGCCAACAACACTGAGATCATGGGGTGGATTCTCGACAAGGTTTCTTTACATATTTAAATACATTCGCCACTTTAACGGCAACTTTGCCGGCGTAGCCTATGATTCGGTTTTCCCGCCGCACCGTATATTTCTGAACAGCCCCTCATGCAAACTTAAGCCTTTACCGATTTTATCATGCACCAAAGAGTTTTTAAATCACATAGTCGTTGGAGCAGTCACTCTCTGGGGGAAAGACGGTGAAGTCCCACCGCCCCTTGGAGGCTATGGGAGGTCGGTTGAAAGTCTATCTCGGAGAGTTAGAAATCTCCGAGGGCGAGACAGCCCATAGCTTTCGATCAGGCTGCGCCATCTCCCTGGCCCTCACAGGTTCGCCCCTGGCTGACAGTATGGACCGTGTAGGCTGGGAAAAGGAGCACACTGCGAGATACTATAGTCTATATGCAGTTGGCTTAGGTTTTACGAAACGACAGCACAATCGCTCACTTGGCAGAAGCCCTAGAGGCACACAGCGGTCAAACGTCTGCGCGTGCGTGTTACGGTCAGTCTGGTGGGCGGCGCGCGAATTTCCCGTGCAAAATTTACCTTAAAACATATTACAGGGAACTTCTACCCCCAAAGTTAAGAAAAATACGTGAAAGTTAAGCTTTTTATTTTCACAGTCGACGGGAAATTGAACAAACTTCAAGCTGTGAGTTTACCAATTTTTTTCGTAATTTACCAAAAAAGTTCTCAAGGTTTGAAACGGGTGTGTGAACAGTGACGGCCGCCGGCTCGCTTTGAATTTGTTTTGGAATATGTTGTTGTTGCAAGACTTTTGACGCATGCGCAGACGTTTGACCGCTGTGTGCCCTAGAGGAGGGTACTACGGCGGAGAAACTAACACAGCGGTATAGAGACCTGAACCAGCTAAAGAACTTTGCCATAGCGTTTCCGTCCGAGGAAACCGAAAGAAAAGGAAGTTTGACCTCCTAGGGAAAAACATGGGAACAGCGAAGATTAGTTAGGGGGTGGTTTGTTCCGGATAAGTATTGGGAGTAAGAAAATATGGGGACAAGAAGGTGGGCCTATCATACGAAACAGGAATATGTAGTCTTGAAGAAGAGAACTTGCAAACTGGGTAACCGTAAGTAACAATGCTTTCCCAGTTCTCCCCATTCTTAATCAGCGAACCGTGAATAAAAGACCAGTTTGGATACAGTACTATTACAGTATCCTTGTCTTTTGATTACTTTATACATGCACGTTTTGACATGCAGTCGTAGGACATTTTGCTTTTCTTGCCGCTGAAAGAACAAAGCAAAGGAGCCCCAGACAACACCGACATACGCTAAATAGCATCGATAGTTATGTACCTTGAAAACAAACTCGTAGTTCACCTCTTCTGAAATTACAACTACGTCATTCCGGCTCGTTGCTCAGACGTCTCTTTCGTGGGAAAAGCGATGAGTCGGCTAGAAAGCAAGCTCCTTGAATGTGATTCCGGCAATAGGCCCTTTGCAGCTAACAAATCACGTGGTTGTACTGGATGGCAAAAAATATCCGACTTCATTTATTTAAAGGCTTGTACGAGATCGGAATGGCTATTAGCAAAACCTGTTTGTAAATCAGTGCTATTTTTCACCTCGAATCGATTGTCAATCTTTCTAAAACTGCGTTTTTGAAGATAGTACCACAAGTACGTTAAGGCCTGGTATTGACATGAAAGTGAGGCTAAAAACAATAATTTTCTACCTGCTCACATAACTCGTCCACGACCACAATTATGCAAATGAGGTGTCACTTCGGTTTTACATAGAATTTCGCCAATTTCGCCACGCCAAGGTAAACAGAGCTTTCTTGTTTCTTTAAATAATCTGCCCTCACAGTAGAACATCTTATTATCACGGCACAAGGAGATATTGAGCAAAACAAGTCACGTGACTTTGAACAGCGGTTTTCTCCTTACTAATAAATAAAATTCATGGTGTGAGGACAGATTTATGTGTCTCTAAGTCCCCAATAATTTAAATTAAAGCAAAATGATTCTTAAAGGATTGTCCTCATTGGTCCATTTGCAGTTGAATGTCCCGGCATGAGGAAAAGTCATCACGAGTTATGCCGTTAGTATGTGCAATTTGGTAAAGATTCGCTTGAAACTAATTTCGTAACAGAGATAATCAATGCTAGCCGTGTTAGGCCTTAACGTATTGTCTTCGTAAATAAAACAATACAGTGCGTTTTCATTCTAAATATGTATTACTTGAGCCGTTCCTTGCCATCTCAAAGAAGCCTTGCCGTCGGCCTTATTTTACTTTTGTAAATATAACTGTACAAACTGTACACACCACTAATAAAGGGTAAACACTAAATAGTATACATGTATAATCACTAATAAACTTGTGGCCCTCAATAGTTAGGTTACAATATGTTCAAGAACTGTTGAGATAATAATATGCTAATGTGCTTAAATAAAAAAATGGCGAAACAATTAAATAAGTTGAAATTGACAACAACAACAAAAGATGACGAATGATTAAAACTCAACATAAACTATTAAAAAGTTAAAATAACTGCTGAGACGTAAATAACATAAATTGTGGATTAAAATGTTCAAAAACTGCTGGCTTTCAAGACACTAAAAGACTCCTAAAAGACTTGATAGTCTGCTGTTTCCTAATATCGATAGATAAGTATTCCATAACTGACATGTAGAAACTGTAAATGTTCTGCCTCCTTCAGTCTTACCGTTTAAAAATAGGACAAATTAAATTAACATCAGAATATCGTGTAGTCGTTGAGTGTACATCACTGTTCATTAGAAGTGTGTTCATTAGGTAAGACGGAACAGTGTGCTGCATGCGCTTGAAAGCCAACGCGCATTTAGCGATCTTCTTCGTAGAATGGTATCCAACGTAGACTGTTAAACAGCTTCACAGAGGAGGATCGAGGTTCGGCATCTAACATGACTCTGGCAGCCCTCTTCTGCAGTCGCAGTATTCTATTTAGATTATCCTTGCTGCAGTTGTGCCACGCCACATTAACAAAGTTCATAATTGGCTTTATCATCGCATTATAATACAATGTTCTCTGCTTGAAGGGGAGGCACGCCTTGATCATGTTGACAATTCCTATTGGCTGGGAAAGCTTGTTACATAACTTATCAACCTGATGATCGTTAAAACTGAGCTCACTGTCAATTTCAAGACCCAGTAACATTGCAGACTGAACTTGTACTAAAATATAGCCGTCAACAGATTGAGTTGTATGTCGTCGGGCCTCATTTTGTACTTTCCATCCAGTGATGAGGATTGACTTCGTCTTCGTCTCGTTTTATAGAGGCAATTTATTGGAATTTGCCATGTTCTCCACATCGACCAGCGAGTTACTTTAATAGTGAGTTCCGTAATTGCACGACTGAGTTGACATCGGCAGAGGAAGTCAGAGTAATCATGTCATGTCATGCATGTGATTAGCCTATCTTTAACGGCATAAAATTGTCCCTGACTTCAACACGAACGAAAATAATGTTCACATTTATTTATTTATTTTTAATTGCACAAAATGATTTTTTCACTTCATAGGTACATGTAGCCTGATTTTCAGACTGTCGAGGTCGTCCGCTCACGTGGGAGGAAGTGAGCGGACGACCTCGACAGTCTGAAAATCAGGCTATAGAGCATATTAATAAGGGTTATAATTATTTATAAGTAAAGAAGAACAAATGGCAGAGCATGGGCTTTTGTCACACGGCGGCCATGTTGGCTTGAAACAATAGATTTCCCATTTGTAGCCTCGTACTGAGCAGTTTCAGAACGAGTTCACGCGTTTTTATACTCCTGGGATTAAACATGGCCGCCGTGTAAATAAGGTCCATACGTAAGAGAAAAATCTCCAATACGAGCGCGCGACAACAATCCCCATGACGACAAAATGTTTTCGCGCCATGATTGTTGTCGTGCACTTTGCTCAGCTGCTTCCGGTTACTAGAAATCAATATATCCCATACCCCCGAGCGCAAGGCCGATAAAATGCTTATTTTTCACAATGCTTATTTTTCACAGTACGCAATATCTCTTTTCATAAATCATTAGGATCATTGTTTGCCTTTGTTGCATAAAATTACTGTTCGCAAGGCTTCTCATTGATTTTGTCTGTCTTTTCAACCAACGTAGCTTGTAATGTAGTGGAAGGAACCAAGAGAGTGGAGTGTATAGTGTGTCTTCTTCTTTCCTCTACTTATTGTAATTCAACTCGGTTTAAATAAAAAATATTGTTGTTGTTGTTAGGTCCATTTTAGGTTCGTAACGCATGGTTTTTTATCCTTCTTCTCCTTTTACGTTACTCAGGGGCGTAGCCAGCATTTTGCATAGGGGGGGGGGGGGGGACACTCCACCAAACTCACGAATTTCGCCACTGCAGTACTCTTTTACATAGAGAACGCGGTCTTTCGCACCAATCTCGTCTATTCAGGTACATCTCAGTTTTCAGTCACCAACCTTTCCAGTATTAATAAAGACTGTCGCATTGTTCACCGACTCCCGGTAAATCACTTGGCTTATTAGGTGCGTTATTGTGACGCTACTTTTCAGTTGCGTTTTTTTTTAACGAAAGACTCCCCCCCCCCCCTCTGGCTACGCCCCTGTTTCTTAAGGTCTCTTTGTAACTGAGGAAATGCGTGAGGGAATAAATCGAGGGGAATATACATTAAAATGCAAGGGGTATAAGTTTATATCAATAGATCGACCTTTCCCACTTCGGTCGAACTGAATGGCAAATTACAATCAGTATGAAAATGTCTGGGCATTGGAGCGGAATGCGGGAAAGGTCTATTAAATCTTTGTTAAAATGCAAGGGAAATATATATTAAAGCATTAATAAAACCTTTGGGGGGAAACTTATATTCCCCTTGCAACAAGAGAAACTGAGTGTGATGTGAAAATAGGGCCGTATGATATGACTCCCCCGAAAGAACAAAGATAGCCTGCGTTGCAGAACAAAGAAAACAGAGACATGCATGTGGAAAATAATATACTGTAATGGCAAAAGGTGTAGATTTTTGTTGTCAATTTTCTAACTCTTCTCTTACTGAGCAGAACGTATACGTAACTGCGACTTCCTTGCCATGTCAGCGATTCCTGACGAGTGAGAAAAACAACTTATTTCTACCCCCTCCCCCCGGAGTTTTCATTAATGTTTATGCAAATATCTTGTTGTGTGACTCGCGGCCATGTGTTAAAATTTGTAACGCATCAAAATCACATGATAATCATGTTGTGTGCTGAAGATGTTGAATACGTTGGCTTAAAATTTGTTTAATGTCGCTGCCGGTGTCCAAAACAGTACCAACTGTGTTTACTTGGAAGGCAATTTATCCGTCACACAGGGTCGACCTCCTCATAGCTAAAGCTGCTGGGATATATCAAGATAATTTTACAGATGAAAATCTCACCAAACGTACCACATATGAACTACAACCATCCTATGACTCGAACCTGCCCTCACATCTGACGATTGTTAATCTTATGCCGGGAGTTTATCCCCGGGGGGGGGACTCCCCATAAAAATAGACGGGGGTGCTCGACGTGAGAAATGAAATTCACCCCTAAAAGATAGCAATATGGGCGTGGCTCACAAAAAAATTACCCCTAAAAGATAGCACTCCAAAAGACAAATTTGTGCAAACTAAAGGAAATAAGAGACAAAGCTCTGCCCCATAACCTCGTCTTTAATATTCGGATGGATCAAACTCTATATCGAAGCCGTAAATACCGATTCAACTTGTGGGGTCTCATGCTCGAGGATCCAGCGCTATTTTTTCTCGGCCACAAAAATTTTGGGTCTCGGAGACCCCTAAAAGATAGCAGACCTTTGGAAGACCCCTAAGAGATAGCACTGCTAACGATTTTAACCCCTAAAAGATAGGTCGAGCACCCCCGTCTATTTTTATGGGGAGTCCCCCCCCCGGGAGTTTATCACTTCCTTTACCGTGTATTTCGAGAAAACTACGATGAAGCTGAAGGAGAATTAAAGACTTCAGAATTCTACGATAGAACAAGACTTGCTTCTGGCAGAGAGGTGAACTATATTGAGGTGCAGTGTCTTACACACGGCAAGGAGAATTGTGGCTTAGCAAGTAATGAATTATCACAGTGTAAGTTGTAAATCTCCCGGGGGAGAGGGGAGGGGGGATTGTATAATAAATGGGGTATGTATGTGCGGTCATGGGATCCAGAATCGGTCCCGTTTTTACTTGTAAAAATAGCTCCAAAACCCGTATGTCAAGTTGTGAAAACGAATCTCTCAGTTTGATTATTCTGCATTGTCTATAACTCGGTATACGACATTTTTTCACGAAAAAAAACGGTACCGCCGCACATATGTATTACGTTATAAACAAGAGCTCCCCCACCCCCGGGTAAATCTACATATGTCTATACGTCATATGCTCTGGTGGATTGATTCTTATTGTAATGTGCCAGTCTGCCAAATGAATAATTACAAAATATCAAGGTATCGCGAAATAGAAAGGCATTGCTTTTTCTGACTCTTTTCCCTTGCTTCATTTTAAATTATTATCAGTAGATCAAGTAGGCTCGGTTTCCAGCCGTGGGGGTTTCGGTGAGCCCGCGATCCTCTCTCCACTCACGGCTGGGCGCGCGAGCTGAGGCATTGTCGGTTTTTCTTGCCACTAAAATCTTGTCGCTGAACTTTTCAAAGCCGGACCAGAAGCCGGGACCAGAAGCCGGGACCAGAAGCTTTGGATTGCTGTTCCAAAATGCGTTTAAATTTGCTAAATGGAAAAGTTTGCTTTCGAATAATTCAAGGATTCACACAAGGAAGCAGTAAGAGAGTTAGTTTTGGGTGAAGACACTGTGTAAGTACGCACCGGGTTTGAAAGTCACTTGGGAAACCGTCACTTGTACCAAGCTCGAAGGTCGCGAAACCCGTAATGTCATTTCTTTGCCTATGCAAGACCAGGTAGCCATTCTTACTTCAAAGAAAATTAGTGCTGCCTTTATCGGAGAAGAAAAGACGGACGACTCCATATAAAAGAGTTACAAGAGAGGAAATCACGTCTGACTTAGGCCACGTTTACGCGTTTAACTCTGCGATCACAATTCACAACAGACACTTGAAAATCGCTGCATCAAACGAGTTTTACAATTCTTTAAGTCCTATGTACTAGGTTTGTGCATTTAAGGTCTCCAAAACATACTCTACAAATGCACAAGTACTGAGCGGGAACACTCGACTCTAGCTCAGAATAGTTCCGAGATAATATCTGAACTTTATCCCATATTTCGGCTTTTAATTCTGTCAGCGAGGTGTCTTGAGCGGCACTAATATTACAGAATAACAAATAATGCAGCCACCGTGTGCGGGACGTCAGCTGATTAAAATTCAATATTATTAAATTTGCGTGTTTTGACAAGAAAAGCCCGAATACCCTTTCACGACTGTAGCGTAGGCTCTAAACTTTGAAAACACACTGGAACTCTAAACTAAAACTCCAAGTGTGAAATGAATTCTCAAGAACAAACGCCATTTAAAATTATTGAGAAACTTGTGTTGACCGCGCGCCCAGCCGTTAGTGGGGGAGGCTTTGGAGAAACGACACCCCAACGGCTGAAACCGAGCCTATAGATCAAGTGATTAAGAATTAATTCAAGAACTACCCACTTTTAATAATATTCACTGCAGGTGCGTGTGGGGTCTGGGACCACAAAATGGTTACAAATATATAGGGCAAAATTGAAAATATAGTTTGAAAATTTTCGAAATTAAACTATTAGTTCAGTTGCAAAAAAAAAATCAACAATGCGCAATGCGACAAGCACATGAACGAGGCGACGACCCACTCACACGCAAGTCTCAAGCTTTAGAGCCGTCCTATGACGTTGTGAACCTAAAAATATTGTCCTAATAATAATTCTTATTTGGAGAACTACACAAATTCTCAGTGCTCCGCCTTACAATGACAAAATATTACTAGAAAACTGGCTAATGCTAATTTACAATCTTATATAATAATACGCTAAGTGTGTGTGCGTGTGTCAGTGTGTGTGTAACGCTCTTTCCCCACACAGCGGTCAAACGTCTGCGCATGCGTCAAAAGTCTTGCAACAACAACATATTCCAAAACAAATTCAAAGCGAGCCGGCGGCCGTCACTGTTCACACACCCGCTTTCAAACCTTGAGAACCTTTTTGGTAAATTACGAACTTATTTGGTAAACTCACAGTTTGAAGTTTGTTCAATTTCCCGTCGACTGTGAAAATAAAAAGCTTAACTTTCACGTATTTTTCTTAACTTTTGGGGGTAGAAGTTCACTGTAATATGTTTTAAGGTAAATTTTGCGCGGGAAATCCCACCAGACTGACCGTAACACGCACGCGCAGACGTTTGACCGCTGTGTGTTCTTTCCCAGGGTCCCTCGATCGGATTTCCTAATATGGAGGACGCGCGCGCGCTCGCGTCCGAAAATGGCGATAAAAAGTGACGGCCACAGGCCATTCCAACGAAGACGACGAATCATGCGAAAAGTTGCTTTCTGTCTTGGTCTTGGCACAGGCAGCCCAAGCTCTAAATATCTAATACTTACAGCGTTTGTATGGGAATTTTAACGAGCTAGAAATACGAAAGAATTAATGAATAAAATGCCTTACCTTGCTTCCATAGTGTATTACTTGCTGTCTGTGTGGTAACAGGGTTGATAACTCGCTAAAATCGCTTCATATCAACCCTGTTACCACACAGACAGCAAGTAATACACTATGGAAGCAAGGTAAGGCATTTTATTCATTAATTCTTTCGTATTTCTAGCTCGTTAAAATTCCCATACAAACGCTGTAAGTATTAGATATTTAGAGCTTGGGCTGCCTGTGGTCTTGGTTGCATTTGAGGAAAGAATGTTAAAAAGAAATGAGTTTTCTCAAGTTCTACACTTAGTTGGCCGAGCGAGCCATCGAGCTTACACGGGAATCTGTTTTAGGGAAAACCTGGGCGAGCAAGCCATCGAGTTTACGCGAATGTTTTACTTAGAGTTTAGGGAAAACCTATCGCCAAGCGAAGCGGCCGAAGTCAAACGACCGAACGAGGTAAGACCAGGTATTCAAACATACTACACAGTTAGAAATGTTGTCCGTGGAAAAGACTGTTATTTTCTAAAATCTTACAACTGTTTCGGAGACCAGATTTGTTTTCGTCACACGAATTCATGTCTCGAGCTGCCTGTGACCGTCAGTTTTGGCACTTTTTCGACAATAATTGTGCTCATCGGTTTAAGAAATTAACTGAGATCCGTAAGATATTATTCCCTTTAAAAAAAATCAAAATACAACCTTGAAAATATAAACACGCTAAAAACATTGTGCCAGGAGTCAGTCAGCCGGCTAGACTACGTTACTATAATTTATCATATTTGTTGATTTCATGTGAGTTCCCGCGGGTCCCTGCTAGTGTATATTAATATTACAACTATCAAACTAAAAAAGTAAGGTCTTGAGTGAGGACTTAAAAATAGCTTAGAGAGTCGGTGCTTCTAATGTGGTCTGGAAGTGAGTTCCAGCCGTTTAACAGCGGCAATCGAGAAGGCTCTCGACTGTCTCCGTAGGTTCAATTGTTAGAGTTTTGTTAGATTTCGGAACTGATAACAGATTGCGCCGGTGGACGACCTAAGTACGAGTAGGTTTGTATTGGTTCAGTAATGAACATGGGAGCCTGACCATGAAGGGCTTTGAAAGTAATCAACAGTATCTGGAAAGTTATCCTGCTTCTAACTGGCAACCAGTGGAGGTTACGGAGTACAGGAGAGATATGAACAGATTATTTCACCCTAACAAGTCTTGCAGCCGTATTTTGTATAATATACACTGTAATTGTCAAGTTCAGAGGCAGGTAGAGGCTAGAGGCAGGTAGGCCATAAAGAATACTGTTTCGACGTAAAAAACACGCACAAGTACAGGCAGGCAAGCTAATGATTTTTACAAGGAATGTATGTGAACTTTTAGAAAAAATCTAAAACTGTGCTAAAATGATTAATAAAGTCATGAAATCTTACCTGTGTGTTGTGAAGTTGTTCCTCTTCATCACTGATGTGTTTATTTCTGGTTTGAGGCACTTCTGAGGCACTTTTCCCCCTCCCCTATATAAATATTGAGAAGGCGTGCGGGAAACACGAGACGCCATTAGTCCATGTGGCGACTCTTCGAGGCCTCGTAATTCTTCGAAAATCCAAACTTTCAGCATTTTACCTCCAGAAACCCTTTCTCACATTCCTCTAGCACTCATTTAATCGAGCCATCGCTTATTTCCTCGCTTTGTAAGTAGCGAAATTCGACAGTTTCTGCAGCTAACCTAGCATGTAACGAGCTGGGGTTCGATCAGCTTAGCATTATTTCATGGGCTGCCTGTGCTAGTTGAACGCGGTTTTTCTTCGGGAGCAGTGACAAACGAGTGCCGGAGGAATCCGACACCCGTGCTTTTTCGAGGAGATCCGGAGAACGAAGTCATTGTGCTCAATCGCAATGGCACAAGTACACAAGTCTCTCAGCTTTAGTTAAGTGTTTTCTAATTCTACCAATATTTCTAATAGCTAAGGAGGCGGCAGATTTGCATAATATTGTTCACCAGGTTAGTTAACTTCATAAACCTAAAGAAACCTAAATTTCGAATTCTCTGCTTGTCTTTGGTAAAGGGTGGATTCTTGTTGCGAGAAAAACGCAGACTGCAATTTCTACAAATACATAACCATGGTTTAGCTGAGCGTGCACGTCAGCGAGGTGGGATCGAGGGACGTGTGCGAGAAGCCTCTTGGTTTTAATCAACTTTTTCTCACAGAAGAAAAGATGAAGAACTTGCTCGCCTTTTAGGTAATACTTGGGTTGATGCTAAAGTTTCCGCATTATTGACACTGGTAGATTCACTGCTTCAACCTAATTCTTGTTACGTATTCTCTTTTTTTCAGTTGTATATTGTAGACCATTTCTATGTAAACCCCCTTGATGAGCGTACAGTAGTGCTGCTCTTGGGGTAAACGTAGCAAGGAAATATGTTTATAAAAATAAATAAAATAAAAAGATATACACGGAAATTAGACAATCGGATAATCAAATAAATCAGTTGAAGTCTAATAATTTAGGTACCCATATTTTTCAACTCCTTGTGTCTGAGCTCTGTGTGAGAAAATATTTTTTTGCGGTTTGCTGGCAATAATAATCTAACCAGTCTGACTATTACTGAGATATCGTCTGCGCATGCTTGAAGAAGTTTCAGGGAAAAGCTCTCCCTTAAAGGCCGGTCTCCGGTCGGTAAAAAAACCCGATAACATAGTCGGTGATAATTAATTGTTTCAGTGATGAGAGTTTTCTTGTTGACTATCTTCCGCCCGATCAAACGAGGGTGAAAGTCGAATTTAACTTATAAAACTGGGGAGATAGACTTGTTGAGCTGAGACCGTCCACCTTGACTGTCGCAAACTATAACCTGAAATACATCCGCCTCCTCAGCTTGGAACGAGCTGAGGCGGCTGTATTCCAGGCTAGTGTGACACAGTATATATTAGCAGGATTCCATAACCATCAGTCACGCAGTCACGCAGTCTTCAACTTCCATTTCATTCATTCTTCCCATGCCGAATTTCGAGCAAACCAAACGTACGTTTCGTGCAGGAATGCCTCTTTTCACTTTTGGGAATGCCTGTTCGAATAAATCGCAAATCACTGAGTGCAACCACGTTTTATTGGATTTCAAATAATCCCTTACTTGTTCAATATTGGCCTTCAAATATTAAATACATTCCCTTCGCAAGTACAATTTAGGTGGGAAACGAATAAGTCTGCTTTGCTAGGCCAGGCTAAAATGGCAAACCGCCCCTGCCGTCGCGGCAGTAGACGGTCGCGCGTGCTCGTGATCAGAGGTCTGACATCTGTCAATCAACTTACAAAAAGGAAAAAAGGTGTAAAGTTTCTACTTTCGTCTTTCCATTGGAAAGTGAAATATCACCAAAAACGTGGAAATATTTACATGACTAAGATGAAAATTCACACCATTTTTCAAAACAATGGTTACCTATTTCAAATTTATGCCATAAAAAGTCAAAACAACCCAAAATGTAGACAGAAACCTGTTTGTGTGCCTTTTCAGATATCAGAATTGCTACTTTTATGTAAAAGTGGAATTGCCGGAACCGACCACTGATTAATTAGTGGCAGGTATTACGTATTTTTTTGTTTGAGATATAAGTTGCGACCTTGCGACAAGTGTCCAAAAACCTATTGACCAGGATTGTAGCATCGTGTAATAACTGCAGTAATATTTAATCCGTCATTTTGTTGTCTTTTTCAGTCAATAATCTTCCCTCGACCACAGTGGAGAATACTACCACCAGTGACAAGGCATCGTTAGTGGATTATCATGACGAGGACGAAAACCAGGGTTGTTCATGTCAGTGCACGGTGATCTGAATACAAAGTCGATTCTCTGATTTTGTGACGGAGGTGTTGCCTCATCTACAAGCTCTTTCATGGTCATTTCCCCGACCTTTAGGAAACGAGAGGCCATCTTTAAAATATAAATGACGTGCTTCTGTTAGGAATTTGATACAAAATATGACTGTGAAAAGTTATATTTCTTGCCGGGCACTATTTAACAAATAGAGTGCAGGCTTAATATTCGTCGGCCATGGTGCAGTGTCTGTCGAGGGACTATTTGTGGAGTCGAAATATGTCGTGATATTTCGTCCGAGGACATTATCTGATCCGAGAAGAGAACAGTTTCCGAGAGCGAAGCTCGAGGGAAACTCTGAGCTTCGGATCAGATCAGTAATGTCCAAGGACAAATATCAGGACATATTTTGACGCCACAATGTAGGTTATTGTTGTTATATCATCCTTCAAATATTTTCTTTGACGTGCGCTTATACGCTCACAGGGAGCGTATACGTATTCGATGGTATTTCCCGCTCGCGGAGAGAAAATATCAGATCACGTTACGCATTCAACCAATCACGCGAGAGAGAAAGTATTCACTTTTGACAATGGGCGCGCGCCAAAATTTATGGTGAACCTGTGGTGAACTCGTAATAGTGCCAATTATCACGTCACGTCATCGCTTTTGTCCAATGAGAGCGCGCAAAACATTGTGGTAAACTATGACGCCTGATATGATAGTTTGCATCCGCGGACGACTACTGACTATTACGTGACTTGGTGAATTTCATCCAATTAGAATCAGAGAGCATTTAAGGCTGGTTTTCACTAACGACGCAAGCGCAAACGCAAGCACAAGCGCAAGCGCAAGCGCAAGCGCAAGCGCAAGCGCAAGCGCAAGCGCAAGCGCAAGCGCAAGCGCAAGCGCAAGCACAAGCGCAAGCACAAGCACAAGCGCAAGCACAAGCGCAAGCACAAGAGTCTTTATTTCACAGCGAAAACGAGCTCGAAGCAAGCGCAAGCACTGACGCAAGCACAAGTACAAGGATCATTTTTTCTCCTTTTCCTTGTGCTTATGCTTGCGTTCGCGTTGTGCTAGTGAAAACGGAAGACAACGCAAGCACAAGGAGAATTACTACAAGCAATACTAGCTGTTCGAGCACGATGGCTGCCATATTGGCCGCTACACAAAGAGACAAGTGACCAGGGAGTCTTGCGTTTATTGCACGGTTCGTTTTCACTTGACGCACATCTCTTGTGCTTGTGCTTGCGTCTCTAGTGAAAACCAGGCTTTAGTGGTGAACTATAACGCCTGATACGATAATCACAGTCGATGAGAGAGGAGGGTAGAGAGGGTAAAATTGTTGAAGAAACCATAGGTGAAAAATTATGCGGAAATGAGGCCATGGAATGGTAGAAATTAAGGGACAAGCGGATTGAAAAAATGTAAGAAATGATGGTGAAAGAAGAAAAATATGTGTGTTTTTTTAAGGAAAGGAGGACTATCAGGAATCGGAAGGACTGGATATCCCAGGACGGGGTGAACACTGGATACACTGTGTGAATTGTGAATAAAATAAATTGGTAGAGAAAACACACAGAACTGAAGAGCCTAGACCGCATAACACAACAACTAGTTTTCTTTTTCATACAAACGGTGCCTTCTACGGGTGGCTCGTAAGGACGATTTTATTTTTCAAATCCTGGGTAAATGCATTAATTTTTAGATGTTTTTTGTTAATAATCCCGAGTTTTTATAGTTTTTCTTAATCGGGAGTATACTGACTCTAAGTTAAAATTAAAGAAATTAAAGTTAATAATAAATAACCCGTAATATGGTGGCTTGTTTGGCCCATTCAATTGTTTGGGGGATAAAAGAAAATTATTTGCTTAGGTAAATAATTTACCAATTTGATATTTGTTGAGGATTTTTTCTTAATCCCGAGTTCCTCAGTAATCCCGAGTTCTTAATCCCGAGTCCTTCGTCGACCGTAAGGCTTTTTTTAATCATCGGGTCAATTATTCTGACTCAATTTTGTTTTCATTTCCAGATATCTCATCCTGCTTGTCATAATCAGTATCTCCTATTTACAACACACATGCAAGGAAACAATTTCAAAGCAATACCAATACCAATACCTTGTTCACGAGTGTCAATTACAGACACTGCGAAGGCTGTCAAGACTGGACATGTCGCTGACGACATACGATTTTTATGGACAGGTGTGATCCGGGAATTATAGAAATGAGTTCGCCCTCTGATTGGTCGAAAGCGTGACGTCATGGATATTTTGATGGACATGTTCTGCCGGAGCCAATGGTTAAAAATCATTACATCATTATTAAAATCTGTTCTTCATTTTTCTTTCATTCATACTTTAGATCCACTATCCAGCGGCAAAAATCCCTGCCATTTCATGTTTTTTCACGGGATCATTTACGGTCCCCATTTGGGATCATTTGCGGAGCGGGATCATTTGCGGTCCATTTTGGGGATCATTTGCGGGCCTGGGATCATTTGCGGACCGGGATCATTTGCGGACCTGTACAATACTCTATGTTCTAGGCTTGTTTGAAATGGTGAAAATTTGACCTTTCCTGACCCATGACCCATGACCGCGTAAGAAATGCATTATTCTCCATGGCGCCTTTCTACTACAACAACATCGATATATAGATAATTTAAACGGTATGCGAGTTGTTAGTAAAGAAAACAGTTATTTTAGACAAAATGCGGCAATCCCTTTATGTAGGACGACACGAATTTTTACCAAAAATACAATAGAATACAACACAATACAATTCAATACAACAATAGAACGCAACACAATACAATACAATATAATACAATTTGGTAGCAATTCGTGTCGTCCTACATGGAGGGATAGCCCAAAATGCTCAATATTTATTCAACTTATTGCAAAGTCGAATGAATTAGATGACGTCAGAAACAGAATCGACCCAGGCTTTTTCTTACGCGGTCATGGGTCAGGAAAGGTAAAATTTTCACCATTTCAAACAAGCATAGAACATAGAGTATTCTTTGTTAGCCAAATATTTCTTCACAGAAGTACTCAAAACTTTTCAAAGATTCATATGTATAAAAATTGCAAAAGGGGTTAGTTGCACTTTAAGTCAATGGCATCATATGTACAAAACTAAAGGTTGCTCATGGCAGTAAGCCAACATCGAGGCTGGTGTCAGAGGCATACGCGAATCAGTGGCTGATGCTATGTAACAAACCGCTTAAACTAAATAATCATCGATGACCGAAGTTTTAGTTGACTGGAAAAACTGTACCTCTTCCATGGGATGAGTATCCAGCAAACTTTACAAGGTATTTCCAACATATTTCCATCCGTTGAAAGTGTGCAAAACCATGGAAATTCCAGCTTCCAACTATTTTACAACAAAGGAAAATCCAACCATAAGGGATAACAGAACAGAACTTGAATTGATATCCAGCATAAAACTCATAGGTTTTGAAATTGACATGACAGGGACGGCACAGCTTGGGGGGGGGGCTTATTTTGCCTAGACTTCTCAGTCAATTTAAGACTATAGTTTAGCCCCCCCCCCCCCCCACTTGAAATTTCGCTCCGCCGTCCCTGCATGATCTAGTGATACTTGCAAATTCTGCTCAAGGCATGCAGCAATACCTAGATAAATTAGGTGATTACTGCAGCCTCAATAATCTGACAGTTAATATGGATAAAACTAAAATTTTGATTTTTAATAACACGGGGAAAAGCATGAATAATTATACTTTTAAATTTAATAATATAACTCTGGAAAACGTGACCTCATATAAGTACCTGGGCCTAACCTTTAGTGCATTCGGAAACTTCACTTTAGCTAAACAGGAGTTGAAAAAAATTGCGTTAAAAGCCTTATTCAAACTCCGCAAAGAAATGGGAGATCACTTTAGAACAGATATAAAGCTAACGCTCAAACTTTTCAACTCCTTAATTCAGTCAATTCTACTATACGGGAGCGAAGTATGGGGGGTTGACTCCAACAACAAATTAGACAGAGACCCTATCGAACTAGTACATATTAAATTCTATAAATGGATTTTAGGAGTGTCCAAATACGCAACAAACAATGCATGCCGAGCCGAATTAGGAATATTTCCTCTTAAAACAAAAGCAATATCCAGGAGTTTAAAGTTCTGGCTGAAACTGCAAGTCTGCGATACCGACAAACTTGCAGTGGACGCTTTTTTGGACTCAAGCCTCTTAAATAATCCCGCAAGTTGGTACAAAAAAGTAAGTAAGATAGTCCTCAAGCTCGGATTTGGAAATATCTTAGTCCCCTCAAACACTATCGCCGATAACACATCAATAACTTGCAATGCAAGAAACTTAAGCAAAGGCTATGCGACATAGAGTTCCAAAATTGACACAGTGATATTTACAATGATACAAGAAGAAATGCCAATCAGAGAAATAAGCTAAGGACCTACAGAAATTTTAAAGTAAATTACGAGTTCGAAGACTATCTACGCTTAAGAAACTTGAAGCATAGAACGGCTCTAACAAAGCTTAGGATAAGCAACCATGATTTAGAAATTGAAAAAGGAAGACATGCTAGGCCATTTAAAAAGGTCGATGAAAGACTTTGCAAATTCTGCCTGCCTAGAAAGGAGATTGAGGATGAAGCTCATTTCCTCGTAAAATGCAATAAATATAACCATTTACGAAATGCGTTCCATGCTTCAATGCAAAATGAATTTCAGATAAACATAGAAAAGTTATCCGAGGAAAGTCGGCTAAAAATAATGTTAAGCCCCAACAATAGGACAGCAGCTATAGTTGCAAAATTCATATACGAATGTTTTATGTATAGAGACAATGGCCTCAAAGAACTCTGATCGATTCTGCCTCGACTCTCATAATTCTGAAAGACCCCAAACACCTGTAGCACAGTGAAGTGCACATTTATTTGGATAAATGTCTATGTACAGATGTATACGACTCCAAATAGAAAAATATATATCTGCATGAACTACCTTTTCATGCATCCTCAGGTAGACAAGCTATGCAAAAAACTATCACAATCATGCCACAGGTTTGTTAGTTTTTAACTATTATGTGCTACCCTTATGAAATAAAGACTATTACTATTATTATAACGGTTTCCAACAACCTTCCATCCCATGGTCCAGGAGGTTCAGTGTATTACTCCAGTACTCTTCACTGGCTGGAGGAAGAAGAAAAGCTTGGTTTTATTTTATTTTTCGGCTTCTTACGTACCAGGTTCCTCTTTATATGAGAGATCTGCTGGATATTCATATTCCTGTCCGTAATCTTAAAATATATCATTCCGGCCAAGTGTCTTTTGAAAGTTACAGTGCCCAAAGAAATTATTTCTGGCCAGGGCTTATAGGCACTTTAAAGGGGCTGTGTCACGGTAGGCTTCGCGTTCCGGGCCGGATTTCCACCGTTTTTGATATGAACTACCGAACCTCTCGGCCATGTGGGATACTTAAAATCAAAACAAATATGCATAAATGACCAACAAACAGTGTATATAAACAGTCTCCAGGGAATAGATTGAAAATCCTTTCAATCAAGCATTGAAGGAGGAAGTTTAAGGTTACCGGATACCGCACAGAAATGTAGTTTTAGCAGTAGTTTCTCATATACCAAAAACTCCGTTCAATAAAAATTTATGTTGACGGAGAAATACCAAAAGCAAGTTTTTAACCGGAAGTAAAAGGTTCCGTTTGATTGACTCACTCGCCCGTAACGACGGTGTGGGGAAAGCTGGCCAAGAGCTCGTTAATTGTTGGAGAGGCGGGGCTTCAGATTCACGCACGACAGACGGATAGATTTTTAAAGTGCTATTTTCTACGCTTTCGATTTTCAACCAAAATAGAGTTTTTAAAAGCTCCCACTCAAGAGAAATTTATTCGATTTGTTTGAAATTTTCACAAAATGTCAATTGATATCTCCGCTGCAAAAGAGTGTCGGGGAATTGGAAAATTCTAAAAAGAGAGCTCTTGACGGCGTTTCCCGCATATCTACTCGGATTATTTTACGCCTTTTCACGGAGAGCATGATAACTTTTGAACTGTATCGAATTTTGAAATTCCCCGACACGGGTTTTGTAATACGAATCCTCTGAAATGCGACAAAGCAAATAGATTTTAAAACTTTAAAATATTTTCGGAGTCGGAGCTTCTAAAAGCCATCTCACTAGATCGGAGAAACGGGATGGCGGAAAATTCGAGATTTTCAAAGAACTCAAAACTTTTTATGTATTCTTGTAGCCAATTTTATAAGCTTTAAAATGATACATGTATGAGTTATCTACGATGTTTCCTCGAGGCGCTACATAATTTAGACTGGAAACGCACCCTGAAGGTATCCGGTAACCTCCAATTAAAGCCACCAACCGAGCGATTACTCGATACATGTGCAGTACCATGACATTGTTGCTCCAAAACTGTGGAATCAACTGCCACTTAAGTAGTCAGCTTTAAATTTAGTTGCTGCCGAGCAGCTTCAGGAGCGATCTGTCGGTTTGGATGATTTTGAACCTGCAGTATCAGAAGACAACGTGCGCCGATGGCAAATGGCATGAGCCCGCCACGCACGAGGTGTTCGGCCGAATTGCCAAAGCATGCACTGATGCAGTGAAGAGGAAACACTGTAAGAAACACTTTTTTTTTCTCAGTCAAACATCATGTCAAGTACAACTATTTGTTTGTGGAAGTATTCATCTGGGTCACGAACGTCGGGAACAAACAAAGGCTAAAGAACTTTAAAGATGTCCAACTTGTAGCTGGCTGTGATCAGCTTGGTAGAATATACATACTAGGAAAATGTATCAGTACTATGATTTTGGCTTGTCAATCCTAGTATATGCTAGTTTAGTATGGGGAGACAAGGGCAATATAGTCATCGGATGAAGTCACTAAAAGTGTTACAGAATAAGGCTGCAAAGATAATCCTAGATCGTCCGATCTGGTTTGAACTGGTTTGATCTTAAAACCAGGAGGACTATACAACGCTGTATTTGTGTATGAAGCCGTAATAAAGGAACATATTGAACTGTGGACAGAAATGCATGTTGTTTTACTCGTGGCTCAGACATTTACGACTATAATATCCGACACAAACATGACATTAGAGCACTATAAAAATCTAATATACTAATAAGGATTTACGGCTTAGATTGTATAATTTTTTTTATCGGACTGGAACAACCTATCCGAAGATAATTATCAAGAACCTGCCTACTTTGTCACATTTTAAGAAAGCTATTTTGAACAAGTTTAAGTAAGATAATTAACTATTTTATTTTATATTAGCTTATAGATTAGAGAGTCCTCCTGTTTACGTGTAACTGCTGTTATTTCTATTTTTCATTTTCTTTTTATGTATGTATTTAGTAATTTACCTTTTTTAAATTGTATTTTAGTTTTCACTAAGCCCTACTGAAAAGCACTTATGGTGATGTAGACCGTCTCTATAAATATCATTATTATTATTATTATTATTATTATGTGGGTGATTATTTCCAGTTCACCTGTGGACTTCGAGAAATATCGTCCCGAGGCCTAAACAACATTACATTCTACAGACATACTAATTTCCTCCATTTTTCCATTCACTACATTTGTGTATGTATCATCCTAAAACTACAATTCCTCTACCAACAACCCTGCAGCTGCAGCATTTCATGCCAATGGGAACTCCTAGTTTAAAGGCCTTTTTATTTAATAGAGCTTTTTTAGCTTAAATTAGACGAATTTATTTCATTATTTTTTGTTTTTATAAGAATTGGCAACGAAGTTTGATGTGATTAATTCTGAGTAATTCATTAATGGTTTATGTGATTAATTCTGTCTGGAGAAAGGATATTTTTTTATCAAAAAAGAAAGTTTCCTTATTGTATTCCATTCAGTTGCCACTCACAATTTGGCCTACCACTAATGACGATGGAAAATAAGAGAATTTCGAGCACATGACGAGGTTTACACTATTCTGACGCACTTTGATGTAAGGTACGTGCCGACATGTGTTTTCCTGGTTTACACAGGATGATGAAGCAATATTCAGTTTGATTCACTGAAATGTATAATTCCACGAAATCCTTAAAAACCGAATAGTAAGTTCGTATTCACTTCGTCGCTACGCAAAAATGCGAACTTCGATCAAGTGTCCGGCGGGAAACCCAGTACAAACTTTTGAGGTTATAGATGTGGCGTTACTTGAAAACCAACAAAGAAACGCCAAAGCATCAAAAGCTTTAATGCTTCACCTGTCGGATGATAGAAAGAAATTGAAATATTTAGTTCTGTAGGCCAATTGCCAAAGAGTAAAATAAACAAATCGACACTGAGATATTGCACTTTGGTCCAACTCGTTGATTGTTCAGTTTTTTGACGTTAAGAGAGAGAAAACGTCATTAACATAAATCACTAGTTGTATAGTTTCAAGAGGATCAACATGTATTTGTAGGTTGTACAATGCTTACTGTGTGGACACAGATTTTATCTTAACATAATTACACTGACAAAGATGGCATTCATCCAGCATTCAGAGCTAAAGAAATATGGGTGTCATTTCTTGAAATTAATCAATACATTTAATGAGCTACAAGGCATATTACACCGGCTGGCTGTAAAAGCAAGTAAGCCTCGAAAACAATAAACAAATTTATAAAATTCTAAATGGATTATATATCACAGTGAAAATACCAGATTGTATTTTTCCAGTCCCCAATTCTTGAAAGCTGACAGAAAGCTCTGCTGTATCATCGTACTCTTTTTTTTTTTTTTACTTCAACAGCAAAGACGTTCATTTCACCGAGAAAAAGAGCAATCTTGTACAACTGTTTATTTTGGACCCGGTTGTTCAAAAGAGAAATATCATGTGAAAGTCCTGATGTGCTTTTCAAACTTTTTCGCTAGAGGTGGCAAAGATTAAAGTGGATTACGAAAAGCTGACTTCTAGAAACCAGATTTGTATAGTTGCTCTAAAAATTTTATCCACTCGAATCCTTCTTCAAAACTATTTCAAATTTTCTTCAATATATCTGTAAAGCATACTGTTAATCTGAGTAGTTATTTTTGTCCTTCGCATTGAGAAAGTTGATCATTTGGGCGTTGACAGTACCTTTACAACATCTCTATGATTTACACTTTGCAAATTGAACGACGCATGATTTTGCCAGATTTAGACCTGTTCGTAAACAGTTTCAAGTTTCTCAATTGACGTCGCTGACGCTTTTGAGATTTGTCATAGCTCACATCGATAAAAAAAATCCTGCCGTGGCCATGCGTTATCAAATTAACCCGACTTTCAAGTAACTGATTATTAATATCTTTGTTCATGGCAAACGTACATACGCAGTAGTGTTATAATCAGCTTGGGTGACGTCATGTTTATTACGGTGCCATGATAAAAACCGCTGAACTGGAAAAACGGAAAATATAATGAGGCAAGACGTTGTTTGTGACATCATATCACATGATTAATCGTCGTCACAGAGCTCTTTGACCACTTATGCCCAGTGACATAGGCTGTGTGTTCCTGTTTGAATTGTGACTGATACTGAAATGTTTACTAAGGTTGGAACATTCCCAGCATTCCGCTCAGTAGCCACCACTAAGTGGTGTCACGTGTTATAAGAACTTGTTCCGTTACCGTTCGTTGGTCTTTTCATAACAATGTCGGTTATCAGTCCAGGCGAAGAGTATACAATTGTCATAAGAACCAGAGAACACTGACAAAAACGCGAAATTCGCTTCATTGTTTTGGCGAAAATACCGTTCAAATTTCCATCGCCAGCGAAAAGAAAACTACACAGATGCTCCCTTCATCGAAGTGTTTTAACGGCGTGTTCCTGTAAGACGATTCGAAAACTAAATTAATAGCCTTCATAATTTGTAAGTACCGAGTGTTTAACGACTTCCTGCAGGGTTTCAAACAACAAACTGCTCCATTGTAAGCACATTTGACCGCAAAAGTCACGAGACAAAGAACTAAGGGAGTTTGGTATGACAAAGGCTTTAATGACGCTCTGTGGGGCCGTGCAAAATCATAGGAAATTATGCTTTGATTTAGAATTTTCCGGCAGTGAATACACAATGAAAGCGAATTCGTAGTCAAGTCGGCGTGTTTGACAAAGTGAAGTAAGTGGACATGATTGATGATGGGTCAAGATTTGTTATCAAATTGTCCAAATATTTATTATTTGGATCAGCTGTACCGAGTCATTCAAGCTGAGTCATCCAGTAATGACAAGTACAACGGTGACTGGACTTTTTGTTTGCTTACAAAAAGTTAACCGCACATCCGTAAAAACCGGATCGAAGTTCTTGTTTTATCATGATCAGTAGGGAAACGAAGTTGCCGTTTACGGCTTTACGTTCATGACATTCCCAAGGTGATTGCATAAGAAGTTGAAGCCGTGCACTCTCAACATCAATAAAGTTGGTGCGTGATTCAACCTACATAACTCCGAATTATCACCCTCCTTGGATAGGAAACCACCACCCACCGCCTGGCTTCACACCGTTCGGCATGTGCCACGGACAATGACCACAGGACAAACAACTACTACGATATTTTCAGAATCACATGACTTATCTAACGCTACAAACCACCCATAATTACTCGGGCTGCCTGTGGCAGCACGAGTCTAAAATCTGCAGGCCGTTTTTTTTTGTTCGATGCAACAAAATTTCTGTGCATTCGTTAAATTATGCATTAATTGTTGACGCTAATAGATTTATCCAGTCGCCATCTTCTGCGGATGCTATCAGCTTGTTTGAGGTACGTTTCGTAGGTTTTATGCCACATTTCATCACATTTCATTGTACTCTCGGTCACAATACATACCAGCGCAAACACTGTGATCGGTAGGCCAACACTAAAATAATTTTGACCGCGTTTTTGGCTGGTTTACCGATCTCGTACGATCTCTCTGTGTACCGCGTTATACAGGTATACTTAATAGCTGATTTGTAGCGAAATATAGCGATTTACTAGTAAATATATATACTGTGGTTGAGCAGTTATGGGTTACTATCCTCTATCGAAGTCTGAAGACATCTGAACTCCTGAACCGTGAGAGCAACACTGTCGCTCGCCAGCACAGAATAATTTATGATGACCCAAGCAATATTCAATTCTTAAGGTAAACTTAAACAAGAAACCTCTCACGGCCGAGGTTTTGGTTCGAGAAATTAAAGGCTTCCAACAATTCCCTTTATAGTTCTTTAATATAATGAGCAGACTGAAGTTTTGGGAATGTGGGTAAAGCTGATGAGCTTCAGCGTGTTCGGAACCCCCTACGATTTTCGGGAACACCACGGAAGGCCCTCGGAAGTTATTTGGTATTGGTAATCGCATTGAAGTAAATGTGATTTTATTTGAGATAGATAACAACTTCAGTGGCATAACAAGTTTATTGATACCGAAACTATACGAAGGAGAATTCTCTGCTTTCGTTTGGACTCTCGAAAATCTCTCCTTCTGCAGCTCCTGCCACTGACCAAAGGTCAACACAAGAAAAATAGTAAGAAATGGCACTTTAGAAGCGATTTGCCATAAGAAACCTCGACGTTCTATACATCAAAATGCTGGAAATTTATTCTCCTAGCATGCGTATTCAAGCTAAACCCAGTTTTTCTCTGCCTTTTAAAAATTCATTCCAACCAGCGTAAGAAAATTCAAATTTGCCATGTCGAAATCACTCTAAACTGTTTCCAGTCGCAGATAGTATATGCGAGCCACACCGGAAGTCAGATCACCGTAATCGACATGTAGGCTTTTTGATATGCAGCTACTCTTTCGGCGGCTCTTTCAGGATAAATCGCTTTTTATTTCATTGGTGCTTCCTTCCTTTCACTGGACTCTATATAGCGATACTTACTGTTTGTAAACACCGACACCATTTATATATTTGCATATATAATTTAGTTGGCAAAAAAAAAACGCGTGTTTGTATGACTTGTATGGAACTAGCGATACATCTAAAGTCTCAATTCTGCTTCCAAATCGTAATTCTTTTATAAGACTTATAAGTTAAGAGCATATAAGCTTCGATGAAAGGGCTTGCTTGCATTTTGGAAGAACAAGAAGATCAAGCACCGACCTGTGATATTTTGCTTCGTTTCTGCGTGACTGGAATGTGTGACGTCACAGTAAGTATCGCTATTCTGAGAGTGTCCACCTTGTCGCTTCCGGTTTCCGTTAGTTTGCAGTTGTAAGCCTGGTCAATTTCACTGGCGACATAAGCACCGGGCATAAGCATAACCACAAGCACTCTTATAATACTCAGCTAGCTAGTAAATTAACGTTTTCATTGCTGAACAAACTATGGTAAATTAAATATTCGATTTCTTGGTGCAAAAAGCTGGAATGACTGAAGAAAATCCTTCCAATGAACTCTTTCAAAAGTAAGCTAAAATAGACCTTCATAAACTCGTGCCACCTAACAGGATTAGCTTTTTAGTAATTTCTAGGTGGCTGTATCCCTTATTTGATTATTATCTCATGTAATTAAATTTGTGATAAAACTTCTTCTTTTCTAGTGCTGTTTAAACCACCCTTTGCTGGGAACGTACTCTGGTTATATACAGAAACATGCCGGGGAAACTGGATGGCTAAATCTATTCAGTGTTTCGAGTGCCTTTCGGTACGCATTATTTTTAATCTGGTAATTTTCAAGCCAGATTTTCGGTTTCATTCAAAGAGTGGCTGCAGGACTAAAAGAACCACATTGCCCCTTTTCCGATCCGGACGGAAAAGGTTTTAAAAACGCCGGATGCTACTCAGCTTCTGGAGACAAGCCCACTCACGCTGTAAAAACAAAGTTGAATAGCTGAGTTATCATTATCATCATTATTTTCTTCAATAATTGTCATTTTAACAGTATTCTAAGACTCCTTGACTCTCTACTTGGAGATCGATCGAGAGACAACTACTGATTAAATTAAGTGGACCTACCATCAGAAGACACACGTCTTTAGTCTTAGGGAAGCGTCACATATCGATTTTTCCACGAGAAACGTCCAGCGAAGTTTAGGGGTGGGGGGATTTTGACCTGTGACGTTTTTACGTGGAAAAACCGATAGTTTTCAGAAACATCACATCACATTCCATGTAAAGACTCCTGAAGAGAAATGTCAGATTGCGGTTGAAAGTCCCCGACAGCTATCCGCATCAATTTCCTAAGCCTTTGAGAACTCACCGACACTAGCAGTGAATTCAAAGGTTTATTCACGACGAATTCAACGTTCCATTCCCGCCAAATGGGACAGGCTGTGACAAGTTGTTAAAGTTGGAATAAAAAGGCGGACATGAAAGGAAAGAGATAGTGTATAACTTTTGAAAAATTGATAAATCGCTCTGACGTTTCTTTTTTGGGGGGTTTCTATGACTAAGTTTTAGCTATCAGTGACTCGCTCTCTGAGCCTATTTCACTAAATTTAATAATCATACCACCAGTCACGACCAGTTGGTGATTTGGTGTGTGGTCTTTTTTTTCCATTATAAACACTAGTTTTCAAGAGCCGTCATATAATTCAGAGAGGTGGTTTTGTTATTATAACCTTTGGACCTAACTGGCTCGCGATCGACCACTATTAGTGTTGTGCAATGAACAGACCAACGCTTTCCAGTGTCATCGCGATTGATTAGCCTTCCAGGCTTAAGATAAGGCACGATCAAGGTTTCTTCAATAGGCCTCCTAGCCACTAGCTATTTAAACAAAAAAATTGGAATAGGCAAATGACAAACAAAACAAAAAAGTGTTTTTAGATTGTACACTTTAATATACAGGTCTAATATTCCAGATAACCTCCCCTCCCCGCTCCCTTCATATTCCTGATATTATATATAATAAGCACACTTTAAAGTTATGAAAAGAAAACTCTCATTTGGTTAACGAGAGGTATGTCGGCTTCATTGGATCTTGTCGCGAAATGAATTTTCAGTTTGGGAAATTCAATAAGTAAATACCAATAAAGGACGGCTTGTGAATGCGGGGGCGACTCGAAAATTAAAATATAGCTGATAAAATGAAAAAAGATCGACCATGTTCAGTACGGATAGGCTATCAGTTACTGTAAGTATATGCTATACTTTCTATAGTGTGATTACATAGAAACTGGAGTAAGTCGTGGTTGTAATCAGATTTAAGCAAATATCTCGAATCTCTCGAATTTTTTTAAGCCCCACATGTATGCTTGCTTACGTATCACCATGGCAACCGTGTCAAAGGACATCGCTGGTGACGTCATAGCCGATTCAGTGGACTGCATCACTGAGCTGAACAAACTAACGAAGTAGAATTCTTCGAGATCCAAAAGACATGTTACAATACTTTATAATACATAACGAGTGTTTTGTAGAACAGGCGAGAACACGATCTAACGGTGGTCCTAATTATATTTGAGATATTTCAAGCGGTTGTGATAGTACCCCTGGCGCCGTATCTCTCGAGTTTCACGCAAGTTCTAAACTTGTGTTTTGTCTCCGTGACGACTGGAGCCTAATAAATCGCCTGGAGGTAAAAATTACGAAGATACCTCACATGCCTTCCCCACAGCTGGCTTACCACTTGACACATGTACGTCATGCCAGGCTGTCCTCTGATTGGCTGATAAAGAGTACGTCAAGCGTCGGGGGATTAAACGAGTCATGTTACTGAAAAGCGCTGTAAATTAATGCGCGGAGGTCACGAAAGGGATTCATAGAATTAAACTGACTAGAATATTCTAGCGGTCGAGACAAGAAGCATTCACCGGAACACATTTCTTTTCATCGTTTATGAAGCGTGCAAATTCCATACACATACTGCCATTGCACATGTGACTCTATTATTAGTGTCTTGCTTGTCAGCCACGCACAGGTATAAAGGCCTGCCACGCTCTGTCACAACCAGATGACAACAGTCCACAACCGAACCATAACATTGCCGCTTGTTCGGTGCTGCGATGGGCATGGGAAAGTGTGTAAACTTTACGATACCGTCTCTGGGAAAGTGGCGGGGAATTGTTGAAAGCTGTGACTTGTATGATGTGCTTGGTTTTCTCTTAAGGAT
This sequence comes from Actinernus sp. WN-2022, assembly GCA_030867875.1. NCBI lineage: Eukaryota > Metazoa > Cnidaria > Anthozoa > Actiniaria > Actinernidae > Actinernus > Actinernus sp. WN-2022. Next base: position 165,557,070 of record JAOWCC010000577.1, on the reverse strand, counting down.
CCCCCTGCAAACATTATTCGTGCTCGGTACAATTTGTTTAACTCTACAGATAACGTGGCGGAAGATTCGACCGCTACCACAGAACCGCAGAACTGAGGGTGAACCTGAGAATGAGATCGCGGTCGCCCCTCAAGATATAACTGTAAAAGAGCTGAGAGACTATGATGGGGTTAGAAGGGCGGACATCTACGTAGCAGTGAATGGGAAAGTGTTTGATGTATCTTCGGCGAGGAACTATTTCGGACCAAATGGTCCTGATTCCGGCCTGGCTGGCCGAGATGCGAGTCGCGCTCTCGTAACGTTCTCCCTCGATGGTTATTACAAGGCAGATGAACAAGAGGAGATGGATGACTTAAGTGACTTAAATCCCCTTCAGCGGGACTACCTGTTGGAGTGTGAGACACAGTATATGGAAAGATACATTTGTATTGGAAGGCTTGTAAATAGAAAGCAGCCGAAAAGACTTGAGCAAAGTTGTGTGGATCACATTCGCCGGACTATGCTGGGGGACTCGGAAAGGGGACAAGTGAAAACAGAGAGCGTTAATGAGCTTCCACTTCCCCACACAATGAAAAATAAACTTCTAGATGTGTACAAAAGAAAAAGAATGGAACTAGTGTACTAATGGCAGCTAGCGAGGGAGAATTCACGCGTTCAAAACAAAGTATATATATATATATATGTGTTGAACAAAAAGTACCATTGCGTTGCCGCTCAGATGAAATTACGTATTAATCAAGTTTTTACATTGTATATATTTTTGTAAATAATAATGGATAATTTATTTTGTAAGATACCCAAGATCAACTGGTTTTGATCCAATAGAGAGCAGTTTTTTGTATATATTTATACGAATTTGTACATGAAACTAATTATGTTAAATAATTACTATTCCTTTGTTGAGCAAAGACTCTAAAACGAATAAAACTTATTTCAAGCAAAAACTGTATTGTTTGGTGTTTTTAGGGAAGAGTGATCTACGGGCTCCTGTTTACACAGAAATTACGGTTGGACTTCGACTCCACTTGTACTGGTGACCCATCGTTTGCCGGGTAAACCAATGCTCTTTTACAGTTATATCTTGAGGGGCGACCGCGATCTCATTCTCAGGTTCACCCTCAGTTCTGCGGTTCTGTGGTAGCGGTCGAATCTTCCGCCACGTTATCTGTAGGAAAACTGCCAAGCTTTTAAGAATGAAAAGAACATTTACGTTATTTGAAAATAGAAATTAGACACTTAATTAGAAATTCCGCCAACTCAGTGATTTTTTTTTGCGCTACCGGAAACGCGTAGTATTGTCGCGCGGAAGGCCATGGAATGTGAACTTTCCCGCGTTGATTGTTTCATTCATCATAGCATTGAAGGACGTAGCAGTTCCTTTTTCCGTTGACACTTTCACGGAAATGGAAAATGAATCGTAGCCTGTTCAAAGTTTATTCCTGCTCCGAATGATACTGATTGGTTGGATGTATGTTGGCAGTTCTTCGAGATCGACAGGGGACATGATCTTAGTACTGCGGATGTACATACACTGAATCACCTTCAAATTCTTTTAAGAAAAGTTATAAAAATCCTTAGCACTCTATCGATGCCTTTGTCCAGTTTGTTTGTTTGAGGAATAACAATTAAACATTGTTAAAAGTTGGCATGTAAACGAGCCATTAATTATTAAACTTATACTATGTCCTTCAAACTGAGCAATTTTACCGAACCTCTTTGTTCATGGCGCACTCGATAGAACTAATTTGTCTTCTGAAGCTATGATAGAACTGAAGAGGTTGGTAGTACTAGGAACCAACGTGGACATTTAAGTGTGAACGTTTTGACGAGGCGTAATACGCCTTGACAAGTACTGCATGTTTATCGATCGATATCCATATCCCAGAACATCGCTTATCGTTGGCTTGTTACCTACGGCTATGTAAATGCGGTAAGCACTTCTTGTGTTCAGTTACAATTGTTTTGGTATCCTTTCCCCCGTATGTTGGCCTCGTCGAGTCATTTACACAAGCTTTACATAAAATGACAGTGTTTTCATTCAACAAAAGGTATAAATCCTAATAGATACTGAGTTTAAGATAACTCCTCAATACTTTGCCAGTCAGACAAATTCTTGGCGGCTTTTACCAGGGGGGAGTGGGTGCGGGGAGGTTCTGATGGTCGCTCTGACTGGAGCGCAATTAGGTGGGGGAAGGGGGAGGGGGGGATGCATGGCTGCGGAATGGCTGCTTAGATAGCTAAACTGACAGGTAGATAGCTGCTTAGATAGCTAAACTAACGAACGTTAGGACAAAATACGCTAGTATACCTCTTGCATTGCTTCTCTTCGTTATTTTCTATAAGCTGAAATTGACCAGTAGTAAGATGGACAAACTCGAGCCTGCTAGAAAAAACATTGCCCCAATTTTCGGACAATAAGACAATGACTCGGCATTGAATGACAGATCGGCCACTTTCTCAATGTAAACAGTGTAAGTAAACTTTCAAACAGAAAGAAATTTAAATATACAGATGTATGAAAGTCGAACGAACATCGACGGGAACATTGACTTATCGGACAGTATCTGACGAACCTCGCGTACACATGTGGGATGGTTAAAATCAAAGTAAATATGACTATCAGAAAGTAAATATGACTATCAGACTGTTTAAACACATGTATACATAAACTTTAGTTTACACTCGAATTTACAGTGTAGCTCATATCAGCTAACATCTTCGAGAAAGTAATTCAGAAAAAAAACATACGTAGTCTTCAAGGAAAATTACATCCAAAATGAAATTTAAGTGTATTTAATACGTCATCGTTTGCACTTTGACATCAGTTGCCAAGTACTACTAGAATTATTTGCGCTGCATCTTTAGACCACTGTCTTGGTATTCTCAGTAATGTCAAAGATTCTGGCTGTATCTGTGGCAGGCATGGCATGGAATAAATATATCTTATTAGAGAGTTTCATGTGTAGTAAGGCAGGATCTTTTTACGAGTCGTTTCTTTTTCATGCCTTCGGGCTCGTCAAAATACAAATTAGCGAGTAAACATTTCCACCATACCCCACACTAATGGCTGTCTAATAACATATTTATTATCCAACGTTTCCCTTCTAAATAACAAAGGCAAGTTTTTCTGAGTACAAATAACTACTTACTGATTCTTTTATGGTTTTCTATCAGTGGAATACGTGCGAATATTTCACGAGAAATTTGTATTATTTGGTATAAAACGAGCTTTTAGGCTAGTTGTATAACAAAATAATAAGTTGAATTTTGAGTGAAATTTTCGCAAGTATTCATCCATAGAAAACCATGAAATAACCATGATATCATATAAATAACAAATTTACGGGAAGAATTATCACGAAAACAATTAACTTACCGGACGATAGACTGCGAATTTTCTCGCCGGAAAACAAAATTTTCGAGTGGCGGACGCGTCTGTAGACTAATTATGTAATCAAAATCTTGAATTATTATTGGCTGATAAAGAAAGGGCACGAAATTTCCTGCATTTTGATTGACCTTGATCTACCATGAAATACCGCCCTGCATTTCATAGTAAAGCTGAGCTCTGATTGGCTGAAATATAAGATTTATAGGATAATGTACGATATCGCAGGATATTTGTACACTAGTGCTCGGGCATCATTTGGACTCCATCGAGTGCAATTGGATAATAAAGGAATTCCATGGCTGGATGAAGCCAATCAAAATGCAGGAAATTTCGCGCTATTTCTTTTTCAGCCAATCAGAAGCTAGAAATAGGAATACATAATTACTCTCGAGACGCGGCCGCCACTCACGACCGTTTTCAAAGACTAAATTTCAAAGATTTTTTTTCATAATGGCTTCAAATCTGCCCTCTGAGACAAAATTGATTTAGCCATTTCCTTTTTATAGTAGGATACGGTAATTTCATGGGTTTCTTATGAAAACGGGCAAATATATTACTCGAAATTTATATTGTCTTAGTATACAACTCACCTAAAGGCTCATTGTATACCAAATAATATAAATTTCTCACGAAATATTCGCCCGTATTTCATAGAAAGCAATGAAATAACCAGTATATTTACGGAAAATCAATCAAGACACGCAAGCGCAGTAACGTAATCAGCGGTGCTTGTTCTTACCTCACTCGTGTAAGTAACAATTATTTTGGATGATAATAAAGACTGTGAGGTACGGCGTTTGTTGCTAGCGTTTATGCTTCGGTTTGCTAAGCCAGGACGAAAGTGTTCCTCGGAGGCGTTGTTATGCAGCCAGGGCCGCCGCTCTTCATTTCTATGATCGAGAGCGCATCGAGTTCATGATCATGCATTAAAAGCCTTGCCCGTGAGTACAAATAAAGAATTGTTGTTGTTGTGATTATGAGGTAAACGTCTGCTGAAAATCGCTGACAATTTGTCCAGACACTAGTTAAGAAATGCAATAAGTTTCGTTGATTTTCATTCTATATTACCGGTGAAAATGCATAGACTGAAAACTCAGTCTTGGGTTATTGCTTGCAGGCTCTTCGGTAGTAGTATTTTTGCCTACATACGGGCTAGGCTGTGGGGTTCTTCCTACCACTAACAGAAGAGCTTGCAAACAGGCTAGTGCGTGGGATGCAGCTCGCACTAATAAGGTAGCAAAGACAGTCCTAGAATATTTAATGCTAGTGAATTTTCTCGTTTGGATGCCACGCTTTAATCCAACCATATTCCTTTGTCACGGTTTGGCATTCACATCACTATGTTCACAATGATAATAACTTTAGCGTTTCCGATCACTGCTGTTTGTCAGTAAGGCCTTTTGTTGTGACCATTCCCCGGAGCAGTTACAAAATGTTTGACTCTATTTTGGGGTTCACCGCATGGCACCAAGAGTCTAAATTCGTCGCTGTCTATTGAATAAGCAAACAATAAGGCTTTCTTCACGGAAAGGCTAAGAAGATCACGAGTTGTATTACATGCAGGGCAGATCGCTTGGAAGTTGCTTTGTTTCTCCACATGGAACACAAAGTTTAAGCATGAACTTTCATTTTAGCTTTCAAATCAAGATACCAAGGGACATGTCTTCTTTGATTGATGTGTTCGAGTCAGTGTGTCTGCATGAAGCCACAACACCTGATAACACGTACTCAACCCTTGGGTTTGGAATCAGTTTTTGAAGATCCTGCCATTTCATGTTCTTGAAGAAGCTGTTGTTAAATTAACTTGAAGGTTTTGGAAACCGTACGGCCAGTATTCATTCGCTGATGACAATGGCTGATCAGTTGAGTAATCAACCCCTCCCTGTATCCGGGCCGAATCATCGTCATCTAAATAAAGCCGCTATTTTCTAAGTTTGGATCTTGTATAATGAACATCTTTTAGGAATTCTAGAGAGATGATGATAAGTAGTGGCTACAGCATTGAGCAGTGAACTAGTTGTCGTAGAAGTATCACAAAGTGTAGTTATGCGTTATTAGTGGTTGTAATATGAAAAAAGAGTATACGTATAACGAGAAACTCCATTAGTAATGGTTAGAGAACTAGGGTTCTAGTTTGACAAAGTTTATACACAAAATCACGAAAATGCACGTATAAGAAATGGTAAATATAAAACACAAAATACATACAAACAACTAGGTTAATAGCAAGACTGAAATAGCTATAAATAACTAGAGGGTACATATATCCGGCGTTTTCTTTCCGGCGGGAGCTTGGCTTAGAATGCCGGTTTCCTTTCAAAATTTGTCATCCGAAACCCGGCTGCATATTGTGTCCATTTCTAATATGGCCCGAGAGAACGTCCAAATGATTTCGAGATTCTTAAGATTTCTTTACCAGCGGGAATCTCCAATGAACAATAAGATTAGATAAAATAATTTGTTCACGTGACTTCGAGCAAACGGGACAGTGTTTGCACAGAACTTTGTTGTTATATGGGTTCATTTTTAACAACGTGCAGTATTCTACTGTATTAGCTATTGCACAAACTTCGTGAAACATAACTCAGTAGGTTACTGTGTAATGCTTGCTAACAATGATAACTGCTCTACAGGTATCCCTAAACAATGGGGTAGTAACATTAAAATGTCTCCTGGCTTTCAAGCAGAGAGTTCAAAACCCCAGCCGGACCAACACTCAGGGTCTTAAAACAACTCAGTAGAAGGTGCTGCCTTTGCGAAACAATCTCGTCCACGAACTGCAAATAGTTAGACCTTCACATCTTCACGGATAAGACTGAACTAAAATCGTAGGTCCCACGTCAGCCTCAAGGAGTCAAGCCACTGAGGATGTCACGAGTTACGGATGGTAATTAGGAAGGCTGCTTTTCCAAAAATCAAAACAGGACAATAATATAATAAACTTGATTATACCACTATAAATTCGTCAGCCTGAGATACACAGTGTTAAAAAGTTTCAACATTACGAATTAAGATTGATTAAAATTCCTTACTAAAGTTACTAAGCTATATGTCAATTAACTTTCATGGCACTACGTAATTAAAATATTTGAAATTCTCCTCCCTCAATGTTTGATTGAAATGATGCGCAATATTTTCCTTGAAGACTATGTCTATACACAGTTCGTTAGTCATGTGTTCATATTGGCTTTGATTATAACCATCCCACATGTGCAAGAGGTTCGTTAGTTCGTATGAACATCGCTGAGAATAACAGTGTCGGGTCCGGACTTCGAATATAAAGACCTCTCACCGTAACAAAGGCTCTTAAAAAAATGCTAAATTTTTGAAGCTTCCTATTCGTGTACTAGTTAAAGCACAGAGAACGTTCTCGATGCCAACATAGTTACTATGATGCCAAAGAAAGTGTTATTATTACGTTACTATTACCGCACACTTACAACACACCCAGAACATTGGAACATTTTTATTTATGATTTTTGTTTTTGTACATGAATGTAATTTGACGTATAAAGTCAGTGTGCAATAGTATACAGAAAATTACATATTTTACTCAAACTCCTAGATCATAAATGTGTTACCAATCTTTTTATTCATTGTCGGTCAAATTCAGGGCTTTGCATTATATACGAAGTTCCGGTGTCACAGCGATTTCGCCCCCTTCGGTGAATTCGCCTCCCACGGAGGGGGGCAAAATCGCTCTACACCGGCGGTATAAAAAGGTTGCCCAGGGATTTGACACCTTCAGTTGTCACTCAGCCTTTCCCGGTGGACATCTCTGGTGTTGTGATGATCTGCTTGAATCAGTGTTGCCTAGCTATATACTGATTATTGCTTATCGCGCGAAATGCAAAAGTGTTAACTTCGGAGTAAGGGTTGCATAGTTCATAAACAGTCAAAAAATAGCATTGGCAGTCATTAATGAACAACTCAATTTTCTATCTGTTTGCTTCTTTTTGGACTTAAAAATTGGCATTCCAGCAGGAGAGAACTGATGTTTGCTTGCTTCGTTCACTGTTCTGCAATTTTAATTTCGAGCTCCAATGGCCGGGCTTGAATAACCCTTTTATATTGTAACTTCTTATTTAATGCACACATTTGGGGGGGGGGGGGGGGGACGCGAACGCACACATTTTATTGATGGAAATCTCGGGGATGCAGGAAATTATACGAGATTATAAATAAATGAACCTATTATTATTAGATGTAAGCGTCTTTCATTCTTTATGACTTGGTGATTTTTCTTAAAATCTATAGTTCATTAAATAGCTACAAACTTACAGTGCGTGTTAAATGGAAATGATTGGAGAATCCTTAAAATAATGATATCATTTACAGTGCCCTAACCCCATTTTTGTTTTATTTATTTTCAAAGGCTATATGAAAACTGAGGACGAATGAAAAAGCAAACAATGAAATCTGAGCAACCCTGATTTTTAAATCGTGATTTATAAAGCCCCGGGAATTTTGCTTCACGACCGCGCAGTTGGGGGTCTTGGTCGAGTGACGTAAGATCAGGCAAAACAATTATTCGTTTGCACTTGTTGAAGTTTCTATTGTTATGGATTCCTCATCTTAAGTCATACACAATACACGAGGTGCCAGACCAAAGGTTCTAATTTGTGTACTGCCGCTCGGTCGTGAGAACAGCCGGGTCGCTTTTCGCCTTTTTTAACCAACTTGAACAGGTCGTAGACAATCAAGGATTCAAGCAAAACAAAACGTTTTTCACAGAAATTATAACTCTAAACTAATCATGAGGATTTAATGTGGCTCGCGGGTATTGTGGCATCATAAAGATTAGCACTTTTCAACGGGGAGTTTTTGGTCGATCATTGAGATTTTTTGGACCACGTATTTCCTGATTTTGAAGAATACAAAGCACAAAACTGAATTCCAAGATACATATTTTTTTGGGTTGAGATAAGTGCTTCTTTCGACTCCTTGTTTTTACGAAAAATGCGAAAATCTTCAAAACGACACGATAGCTTTCTTTTTAAATTGGTGTTATAGATTAACTAACACATGAGTTTTGTTGGTAACGAGTTTCAATAGAATCGATGGATGGAAACTTCTACAGAAAAAGAGATATAAATGTTACCGCAAAATATTATGTTCGACAACTTCTTTCAAAACCTCAGGCAACTATGATGGCCGCTTCCAATTCTCCCCTATAGATGGTTTGCACTCAATCCCCAGGGATTCAAATGACAAAGGGCATGGCGGCCATGTTGGTGTACAGAACAAAAGAAGCTAACGAAGAATCTATTGTTAAAGGTACACCAACATGGCGGCTATGACGTCACGTGCAAAGGGTCTATAATCTATAGTTTAACACATGGGAAAGTACTGTTTTAACTACAAGAAGATCGAGAAAGCGGGACGGAGTATGTGACTAGATGAAGGAGGTAAAGTTTGGTGAAAAGCGCCAATTTTGAATTGATGTAAATATTAAAGTCTAAACGAAAACTTGGCCTCGTTCGCGAGTATGTTGTAGGACAGCATATTTTGTGACACCATGTGAAACTTCATGTCGTTTCATGTCGATTGAATACGTTTTTGCTCACTGAGGTCGGGAATGTAGGTGGTTGGAACCTTCAAAATCACTCCAATCCTTTCCACCTCCCTTCTAATTATAATAATAATAATAATATTTTGACAGGAAAGCTCCACTCACAATTTGTGATTTTCAGGGAGGTCCTGTATTAAAAATATATATTTCACTAATATATGGAAAACAGAAAAGATAAATGGTTGAAATAAAATAGAAATAGAACAAGGATTATTATGAAATTAAGTTATGTGCCAGTAAGATTTAAAAATTGATAATGTAGTTGATTGTATAACTTCAGAGTCTAAAGAGTTCCAGTCTAATAGTGCATGGTAGGTAAACTTCTGCTGTCCCCAATTCCTACGTGCGAATGGTAAATCGTACATTTCATCAGCGTTCAAATCAGTCATCCATTCACGACGGCAACTAAAGTAATTAGCACATTGGAAAGGGTATTTTTGGAGGCATTTTTTTCGCCTTTTCGTTTCAATTTTAAAAAGAAATAATTAAAACAAGTATAGAACAAAAACTACACGGTTCAATATTTGTTCTTACTGAAAACACAACTTAGATGTTTTCCGTCATCGTGACTATAACTCAAGGAAAATGTAACTTCTGACGATTGAGCGACGCAGGAGCGATATAGTCAGAACTTGAATGGCAGTTTTACAATCGTAAAAAAATGAAAAACTCAAGTTTACACTGAAAAAAATGTAAATACAATATGAGTATCTAAAGGATCTTAAAATCGTATGCTAATTATTAAACATGGAGATTAAAAAATATACATTACATATAACCTACAACATATACATCAGAAAATGTGAAACGGTGGCATAGTATTCCTAATGGCATCCCATTTCGTCACACAGTATGAAATTTTTTTTTTACTAAAACGCTTAGTACGAGATACAAATAACTGAATCTTGCGGGCGTTTCTGAAATCGTACAGGGCCGGGTTGTTCAAAGCCCGATTAGTGCTAATCCAGGGTTAATTTCCATGACAACCAATAGGTTCTGTGCAGAGTTAATCCAGGATTAACACTAATCGGGCTTTGAACAACCCGGCCCTGGTGTTTAACAGGTTTAGGCAACAACTCGTTAAGCTCACTTGTAGTGTCCAAAATGCTCTTGTAAAAATGCATGCATCCCAATGCATCCCTTCTGTCGAAAAGAATGGGTAGATCGAGTTATTTTAGTCCTTCACCATACGACAGGTAAGGGAACATTATCCAAACAGCGCGGCGTTGAATAGCTTCGACCTGATCTCTTAGAAACAAGGGCAAGGACGAATGCCACACGGGGAATGCGTACTCTAAGAGGGGTCGAATGAAATAGAGGGAACACCACTTCGCTTAAGCGTTCGCAGGGTGTACAGGCGCTTGCTTTGGAGCACATATAGTCAATATGGGTAGTCCACTTGAGGTCCGAAGACAAGTAAACTCCCAGTAGCTTTATGGTGGAATCTCAAGGGGTTGATTATTGATGGTCAGTGGCACAAGTGCAGAGTTGCTCCTCAGGAACGACACTGTAAACTCCTTCGTTTTGTTAACATTCACTGGTTGATGTTATCGATCTCCTGCTGTAACTGAGTTGGTGGATTAATTACCGTAGTAGATAGAGATAGATAGATTTGGATACGAGACAATGGCATTATGGGCAATGCTTCTAGCATATATAATACTTCGAGCGGGAAAGATATTCATTCTAGGCCAGTCGGCTCCACGCCCGCTTCACGTTTGTTCAAATTTATTTTTAGATTGACGAACCGCCTCCCGGTTAGCTCAGTGGTTAAGCTCCGGTCTGTTGAGCGGGAGGTCGTGGGTTCAAACCCCAGCCGGACCAACACTAGGGGTCTTAAAATAACTGAGTAGAAGGTGCTGCCTTTGTGAAACAACTGCAACTGGTTAGACCTTCACGTCTTCTCGGATAAGGACGTAAATTCGTAGGTCTCCCGTCGGCCTCAAGTTTATCAGTCTCACCAGACTGTCACGAGTTACCGACGTTAAATAAAGTTGCTTTACTTTACTTCGTAGCCACGGTTAGTCTGCCTTAACGTAGTAAGTAAGTGAATAGTCAGTTCTCTAACCATCGGAGAACCCGGGTTGCTGCAATTAGGTCGAGGTATACGTTTCCGCATTTCCCACGTTTTTTGGCCACGTTTTTGCGCACTGAAGTCGGGAATGTAGGTGGTTGAAACCTTCAAATCCCTCCTAGCCTTTTCTCCTCCCAGTTTTCTAATTATGCGCAAAATCATACACTTCATCAGCTTGTTTTCAAATTCCTCACGTGTCTTCAGTCACCCGTCCAATAGCACTAAATATATATGTATTCTGACTACACTGACAAGAGACGGCTTCTAAGTATAGTTTATTGTGGGATAGTCGCCAGACAACTCCGTACTCAAATACAATTAACTAATATAAATTGTATTCTTAACTAATGGGAAACTGCCAGATACGAAAAACCGCTAAAACCACGAAAAAACACCCTGGGGTTGTATTCAGGAAACGATATGAAATTGCATATGGTGTCACAAAATATGTTGTCCATACTCGCGAACGAGGCCAAAGTTTTAGTTTAGATTTTTTATATTAGCATCAATTCAAAATTGGCGCTTTTCACCAAATATCCACAATTAGCCTTTCGTCATTCATCTAGTGATATACATTGTATACTCCGTTCCGCGCTTCCTCGATCTTCTTGTAGTTAGCACAGTACATTCCCATGCTATTAAACTATAGATTACCGGGTAGAATTGTAATCAGTGGTCATATTTGTATACCTTGTTGCAAGAAGTTGGCGAACATAATATTTTGCGGTGACATTTATATATCAATTTTGCTGTAGAAGGTTCCATTCATCGATTTTATTGAAACTCGTTCCCAACAAAGTTCATGTGTTAGTTAATCTATAACAGCAATTTAAAAAAAATCTATCGTGTCGTTTTGAAGATTCAGTTCGCATTAATTTTTCGCAAAATTAAGGAGTCGAAAGAAACACTTATATCACCGAAAAAAATTTATATCTTGGAATTCAGTTTTGAATTTTCTATTCTTCAATACCAGGAAACATATGGTCCAAAAAATCTCAAAGATCGGCCAAAAACTTCCCGCTGAAAAGTGTGAATCATTATGATGGCAATTTGGCGGTCACAATACCCACGAGCCCGCTTAACTAAATAAATAAATAAAATTGCGGTTAAGGGCACTTTAAGTAACATTTATCTTGTTAATAAAGTTGAAAATGAATATGCCTTTTGCAGGAAAAAGTCACATGCTGATATATCACTACAATAACCAATAAATTGCGCTCGTGATCCCAGGCTTTATTGCATGGCAAACAATGCTGTTTTAGAAAGATTAACAATCGATTGGAGGTGGAAAATAGCATTTACAAACAGGTTTTGCTAATAACACTACCGATCTCGTACAAGTGCCTTTAAATAAATGAAGTCAGATATTTGTTGCGACCCAGTACAACCACGTGACTGTATCCTACAATAGGCCCATTGAGTCTTAAGAGTGAATTTGTTGATTATTTCAGCAACAGACATTAATTTGATCCTTGCAATCTTATTGAAATATATTTTACTAAGTGGATCTGACATAACAACAGAGCAAAAGGAACTAGAGTTGGCTTAAATAATAATAATGGCCATTTATATAGTACCACATCACCACAGTCTCATGGCGCTTTACATATTACTAACAAATCCCGTCAGTGAATGTTTTCGGACTGCTTTTATGGTGCTAATGGCTGCCACGCAGTTTACAATGTTGAGTGTGTGGTTAGTGCAATGGCCAGGCTGCTGTACCGCGTGACGATCCCCTTCTCTTTTTCAAGTAGTACAACAGGTTCTTTCATGTCACCCATTCAAATACTGATTAGAAGTAGAAGGAGACAAGGCCAATGGCTTATAAACATCCCTGTCCAAGGATGCAGCTGGGATTCGAACCCCCGCACTCTAGACCGTGCTCTACCAACTGAGCTAACCAGTGAGGCGGTATGACTTAACTGATTTCATTGAAATTTGATTCCTTAATAAACGAACAGTATTATGGCAGATGTGTTTTATTACTGTCTGTCATTTTGGTTTCCACTTTGACCTTTAAATCAATGATAACTGGCTAGGGCTCATTTGCACTTTAATATAAATTTACAAAGAATACTGATGCAAATAATATGAACAAGAAGTATGAGACTGTAATGGTATGATAATATCTTTAAATGGCTTACCAGTTACAATAGTTCATTTTTTTTGCGGATTTATACATGTATAATAAAAAAATATTAGTCAGATAACCAGCTAATACAGCTGTGCATTACTCATCCTTCACATTTTGGCTTGCCTGAAGACTCCGATATTAGCAGACTAATAACTAATAACTTGATATTTGGCTTTATATCTACTGTCACTGGCCCACAGGAATCCCAAAACAATACACAGCCTCCCATTTACATTGTACATTTGTAGCTCAGGGGTTGTAATGTTAAACAATAGTACTATTTCTTTGCAGAGGATTCAAATCCTGGCCAAACCAACACTCAGGGTTTTAAAATAACTGAGTTATTTGCAGTTTGCAATTTGCAGTTCGTTCTCACACTGCAAATGGTTAGACCTTTGCATCTTCTTGGATAAGGATGAAACATTGATGTTCCCTCATCTACCTCCAGTTTATCTGTCTCACCAACATTAAACTTTACCTTTACACAGGTAGCCCAAGCCCTTTTATGCAGTCATTTGACTTGTGCACTTCTTCCATCGACCTTCCATGTAAGTCTTGTCACACATTATTCAAGAGACCTTACTCTCACCATTACTTATAATTATTAGTTCTTTGGTGTTGTTTTGGTAACTCAAAGCCTACCAACCTAGCCACTTCTTCAACAGATCTCTCCCCACGACCTTTGTATTGTTGGTGCAATTCCTAAAAACCAAACACGTAGAGTAAAAGGTCAAACAAAAATAATTAGTATCTTGTGCATAATTATTGCATATAATTTTGCATTGCACATTCCAAGAAAGAAATACATTTATTTCATGGCATGTTTGTTTAGTCAAGTCTTCATGTATGTTATAAGTATTCAGTTCAATAATGTATGTAACAATATAAAGGATTCACTTTTTCAGTCAAAATGTTTCTTTTGCATTTCTTGGACCCAATGTTTGAATGCACAAATGCATCATGTACAATGCAACATGTACAATGCAACATGCACAGTGCAACATGCAGTGCAACATGCATCATGCACAATGCATCATGCACAATGCATCATGCACAATGCATCATGTACAATGCAACATATTTGCACAGTGCAATGTGTGTATAGATGGGTCATTTGACAACTTTATATCAGTCCTTGGGGTGGGTGGGTTAAACATTTGTAATTTATCAAAGAGAGTCGAAGATGGCGAATAGGCACAGTTGTAGAAATACTTTGTTTTATTTGGCAGGCAGGTAGATAGTAAACAATATATAAAAAGATGCATTTTCGAAATTTTCATTTTTGCAAAGTCATCATTTTTTGCCCAGCCCGGTTCGGGGGATCGTCTTTTGGGGGGGGGGGGGGGGGGGGGCATTGGGTAAGTATGCAAATGCACGCCCCACAGTGAATCTTTGGAAAGAGTGCAAATCTCTTATAAATATTGATGTAAATAAGCAGGACATTTTGAAGAACATTCCGATAATGCGAGACGTTTTATGGTCATGCGGGACAATCGGCTGAAATGCGGGACTGTCCCGCACAACCGGCACTGTCCCGCACAACCGGGACATGGACATTTGGCAAAATGTTCTGATTCAAAAAATGTCAAGTACCCCACAAAACCTCGGGGTGGGCATTTGCGGACAGGTTTGGAACTGACTGATGCATAAGCTGCAAATATACCTGTCTAACGCGTTCACTTCTCAGTAAGCACAGGTAGTTGTTTGCATCTCTATGAATAGCAACAGCTTTCTCTTGATTAACCCCACGTGTTCGTCTACATTCTGACAGTAAATACGTATATCCAAACACTTGCCTTGTCGGGCCCTATCAACATAAACCTATAAGATTCAAATTATGAAGTGTAAAATAAGTAAATAATGATGCTGATAGAGTGTAGTTTACCTTAGTGGGCGAAGAGAGCCTTAATTCCCTCAAAATTTCTCGCAGTAACGATAACCCGAGCTTCGAACGAGCGGCCATCTTGTATTTTGCGGTTTGCCGCTGACCAGAAAGAGAAACAGACAACCAAAATGGCGGCTGGTACAGAAGGAGATTGTACCACCTTCACTTTACGGCAAATGTTTGACCATGGGTTTGATTTACATAGAAAAATAGAATCCAGTGATGATTCAAGTAGTTCAGAATGCCTTCAGGTGAGAATTTATTGCTTTCTTTGGCTGATTGATTAACCTTTTGAATATTAGTGTCAAAAATTATACTGAAAGTGAAACTGGACTGCCAGTCCGAGTCGAACTACAATCTCGATTCTCGGTCAAATTTGTTGAAAATTTAAGACTTCCCCTCCCCCCATTTCATTGATGTTATATATGATCCATTTCAGTTAGGCAACGGTTTCATCACTGAAACGGGGGGAGGGGAGAACATTTTTTTAAACTCAATTTGACCGAGATTGTCTACACGACTACAGACTTACAGACAGCGTTATGCATGTATCAATGTTAAGCCGGAGGGAGGGGGATCGGGCAGATGTGCGGCATTTGACTTTTTTCGCGAATTTTCGGTCAAATTCCCCACCCTGGGGAAAGAAAAAATGGTCAATTGTGATCAAATTTCACCTACCTGGGGCAACGAAATTCAACTATATATATATACAGCTGAGACAATGGGGGAACTGGAGGTGATCCCAAATAAATGTGAAGCGTTCTTTTTAACTTAATGAAAACAGATGAAATGCATATTTGAAATTCATACCTTCCAACATCCAAGATGGCGACTCGGGAAACAAGAGACTAGGACACAGTCCTCAACTGGTTGAATTCAAATGTCCACACCCTGGGGCAAAGCTTGTAATCAAATTCCCCAGGGTGGGGAGGCCAAGATTGATCAAATGCCGCACATCTGCCCGAGACCCCCCCCCCCCCTGCGGCTTAACATTGATACATGCATTACGATACTGTCACAGATCATATTGCGCGAAAGGAAAGGAAATTGGGGAGCGATTGCAGAATACAACGTCAATTTTCAAGGTCTCCCCCCCCAAAAAAAGATCCGTGGTTCCGCAGACCATAGCAAGCTAAAATGACACTGAGTAAT
This sequence comes from Actinernus sp. WN-2022, assembly GCA_030867875.1. Classification (NCBI taxonomy): domain Eukaryota; kingdom Metazoa; phylum Cnidaria; class Anthozoa; order Actiniaria; family Actinernidae; genus Actinernus; species Actinernus sp. WN-2022. Next base: position 165,540,862 of record JAOWCC010000577.1, on the reverse strand, counting down.
GTATCAGTCAATTCCAAACTCCGTAGCTCCGCAGTGAAACTTATTATAGATTCCAAACACGATACCTGTCTATACCCTACCAATGCAAGGTTATATTTGAAGCGGCTCCGCAGTGAAACTCATTATAGATTCCGAAACACGGTGCCTTTATCGATTAATCCAAACCCTAACCCATCATTTAAAAACACCCTAACCGTCAACAATGGGTGCTCACTAATTTAGGGTTCTTTAGGGCTAAGTCACTAAACAACACAGAAACATAATGTATGATGTCAACGCATTAGAGAGATATGTCTGGGTGTGAACAAGTCTCTCTGTTCAGAGTAGTAGAACGAAGCAACATGTATGATGTCAACGCGTTAGAGAGATACATGTATGTCTGGGTGTGAACGAATGGGTCCCATAAGAGAAGAGGGAAGGTGAAAGCACACTTATAGTTTTTGTTGTTGTTTTTGTTTGGTTTTAGAATGCAGATCCCAGAACACAGCCATGCATGCAGTCCCTTCATCAGTACAGATTGTGTAGCTCCAGAAACTATCTATATATATACTCCCCCTGGTTAATTTTTATAAAATTTGATGCAGTAAATCACATTATTAATAAGATATATTGACCAATAGTTTCAAGTAACACTAATTGCCCAGTGATGTTTTGTATTAAACTTCATTTTCTTTTTGTAATAAAAACAAATACTCATACACGAGATCCAAATTACTAGTACAAAAAGCAGTTTTAACATGGGATACCTGTTCTTAGCATGTGGGGCCTGGGGTTAGATGCCGCCATGTTAGATCAAAGTATGCTCTCTTTCTGTTCACTTGCTTTCTAATGTCTGAGTATTTCAGCTCCTGGAATCGCTTTGGCTTTAAGGAAAGGCACTTAAAAGGATTAATTTGTTTTGAAAGTACTCACAAACAGATAGAAGATTTTGAGACAATTTATTTGAATTCTACAGAAAAAAAATGCAAATTTATGATCATTGAAAGACGTCATGCAGTCACACGGTTATGATTACATGCATTACCCTCTGGAAAATATAAGCCTTGGTGTAACCTCCCTCCCCACTGGAAATTTGGGCAGATTGACCCCCCACACCTCTGGAATTTCCAGTCCCTTCTGTGGGGGGATATGGATATTTTCTGGAACTACACAATGAGATTTTTCATAATATCACTCAAAATCATACCTTACACTTCCATTGTTCAATCATGAATAAAACTGACCGCCATTAGAGCGGTGATACATTAAAAAGAAGTATTGGGGGTGCAGTATTTTATAGTTAACCCTTTGAGCCCCAAGAGTGCCATATGGCACTATTACTGGTTACTTGCTTTGAGGGTATAAATCTGACTAAGTTCAAAGAGCAATGCCCTGAGATTCCCACACACCTTAATGTATAGACCAATGATCCTATTGAACTGCATTAGGCATATTAAAAATGAATAATTTCATCTAAATCCCCCTTTCTTTGCATAAGTTAACTATAGTTGACATTATTTCACTTCAGAAAAAGGGACTAAAATGACAGTTACAGGAAAAAATATTTCCCCTCAGATTCTAAATTTTCTCACAAAAATACATATTTTACATAAAATTTAGAGTTTCGTGTTTGCACTAACCTCACTTTCTGTCTCCCAACACCTAAACTGGCCCAGCACCAAGCCATTCTGTCCACAAGCACTTCACAACAAGCTAAATCCATCCATAATGACCGCAAAGCATGCCGGGAAATCCTACCAAACAGCGGCATGGCCCTTCCCCCATCTTCATTCTTCAAAATATATACTAAGTCTAAAGCCATTTCGACCTAATACCTTCATATTGGAATCAATGGCAAGTAAATATTGTCCAATATTCCAAAAAAGCTATGATAGGTGGCTCCAGACTCCCATTTATAAAGCCCACGCTAAAGTGACGGAAGACGTCCTGGCCCATTCACGAGTGGGAAATAAGGCTCTTTCTCTGTCACAATAAACTGTCACAAACTCGGTTCTTTGAGAAAGTGCTGATTGAAGCTCTCATCAGACTTAATGATGTCCTCCAGCACTCTATAAATGGTGAAAAAGGCTTTAAAAAGCCTTAAATTCTGTTTTCCCCCAAACAAACTTCCCTCCAGCTCCATAGCAATGCGACGTCAACGTATCCAAAATGGCCGACAAAAAACTTTGAGCCCCCAGTATTGTTGGTCAGATGAAAATTCCATGGTAACAGTGACTACAGCTTTCTTATGGGGGGAGGGTTTGTTGCAGTCTAGAATGAGCCAAAAATCAGTTAAAAGCCCACGGGGCTCAAAGGGTTAAACAAAACACCAGGCATGTCGTGTGGCCTTTGCCGTTTGCGCTACATTTTTTTTACTGAATGTTTGCATGGACTGTTGTCAAATAATGCCAATTTGATGGTGGTTAACACTATATTCTGGAAAGGAGAATATTTTTTACTATTTATTTATGAATTAAATGCAATTCTGCAAGTGTGGCATAGAAATGGGCGTGGTAAGTCACATGGTGGAATGTATACCAATATGTCCATTAAAATAAGATCACCACAACAGAAATATACATATCTAGTGGTTATCGCAACTCATTTTGATAAAGTTTAGTATTTGACCACCCCCCATACATTAGGCCTTGGTTCTTAAAAATAGACAACCAACTGAGACAGAAGTGCATTTGATTTCTGCTCCTAGCTCCTGTCTGGAAAATAGTTACACATTGAAACTTGCTGCAAACAATTATCTCCATGTGTGGATTCAATGTAGTGATTTTAAATGAAAATAACCAAGATTTCGATTTTTACCAGTGATATTATTTTCTGTTCAAACTGCATTGTGGACACAGTTTTTATTTTGCAACTAAATTTTCATAACTATAGTCACTTTTTATTTGGGGGGGGAGGAGGGGGGGGCTAAAGTTTTTTTATATTTCCAGCCCTGCCTGAGGGTGGGGCATTAGCCATCAAAGGTCAGCCAGGGGATTAGACATTTGTGATTTGTCAAAGATGGTGAATTTTACATCAATATTTATTCAAAAATGTCAAATATGCACTACATTGAAATTTATCATACAAGTTTTCAAATGTTCTGGGGGAGCATGTGCTACATGTATGACCCCCCTAGAGGCTTAATTGTGTCCTAAATCTGTGGACTCCCACATCCCTGAAACTCTCATTCATGTAGTGTTATGAAGTAGTAATCAAAGATTGGACTGTCTGTGCATATTCTTTATAAATTATTTATTATGAAGGCTACCATAGCTTTATATACTGGCTGCAGCTCATGTTAATGTGACCACAACCACATGTTTCAGTGTTAAAGATAACAAATTTGAGGAACACTTTTTTCCATTCTAGAAACGAATTTCATCAGCAGTAGAATCTTTTGTCAATGCCACAAAAATGGTGAACAATTTAGGACTGTACAGTACAAATGAAGAATTGGAGGAGGTGTCCACATCAGATTTAAGGTGAGGAAGGGAAACTGGATAACAACATTCTGTGTTTATGTTTGTAATTATTAATGGCCTTTAACATTAACTGTAATACATGAAAACTTGGTACAACCATTCAATGTGCTGCAGCTTTGTTGCCTGTGGCAGAACATTTTTTACAATTAAGTAATTAATATATTGCATTAATAAAATTGACGTATGATTTTATACTTTACTTTAAAATATAATTATATTGTGAGCGCACAATGATCCATATCAATATTACCTTGAATTAATTATATCTGTTTTTTTCTTTTATATGTTTCTGTAGATATTTATTATCACCAGCATTGCTTGGGGATCTTACAGTAAGACAGATGTCATCAGACAGATTATCTGATGTGAAAATAGCAAAAGTAAGTTTTACCTATTGGACACTCTAACTTATAAACAAACACAATAAGCAGGGCCTCCGATAAAGTGTGATAAAAAATCGGAAATTATGCGGCAATTCAGGGCTCATTATGCGGCAAATTATGCGATTTTTTTTAGCTCATTTTAAGCTATTATACATGGTCTAAGGAGAAAAAACTCTTCTGCACACTAATTTTGTGCAACAATTAAGAACAAACGTGATTTTTAAACAAATAAAATATAAATCTATTGAAAAATTGAGTAAATTTCAGGCAAAAACGACAAGAAATACATTGTGTAAGCAGATGAAATCAAGATTCGCGCGAAAAAGCGACTATTTTACAGCAAACAATAACATGGAATATATCAATGATTCTGAGTGGTCAACACTCTATCCATTGTTTTCGTTATGCACCAATGAGAATACACTTTAGAATTAATTCAGTACCAGATCCCTGGCGCGTGAAGCAATGCAAGAACGCCTGGACGTTTTCGTTGACAAAATCGAATGGATGTATCGAATGGTGATCGTTTCTTGTCCTTTCTTGCGATGTTTTGGGCAGTAAATTACCGTGAAATTGCATTATAAAGCACCACAAAGACAACTGTCACAAGGTTGTACCATTTTTATTGACTCATATTGTGTTATTTGTAAGAATTATGCGATCGGATGCGATTATTGATCAATTGTGCGGGATCGCACCATCGCACAATATCAGAGGCCCTGAATAAGGAAAAAAATTGATGTAGCTGCAAAAGTAGCCTGAAAAAACAGCTGCTTCACATCACAGGATCACTTCCATCCCCGAGAGAGACGTCTGATATTCCATACTGATGACATAAAATCTACCCAGATCCAGGTAGTATATATTGCTGAATGAATAGGTCATGTTATGAGTGGGCCTCTGATAAGAGGCTGCTGTTTTGTCAGGCTCAGGTAAAAGACGATAAAATGGGACTTCTTTTTCTGACAGTTATTGTCAGTTTATAAGCACTCTCCTGTCCACAATAGTGAGGTAGGTAAATTTAGTCAGCAGACTATTGGCCAACAACCTACTGACAACCAGCCTAAAACCTCTGTAAATCCACTGACTCCTTATCAACACCTCGTTGAGCACTTAGCAAAAAAGCAAATGGATAATTATTGTTTGCTGGGTACTACCAAATTGATGCAGAGAAGCCTACCGTAATTTCCGGCCTATTACCTGCACAGCGTATTACCTGCACCCGCTGATTTTAGAGTCTCAAAGAAAAATATATTAACAGATTACCTGCACCGACAGATTACCCGCACCTCTCAGTGTAAATTTAGGTAAACAATACCGGTACCTCATAGTAGGTTTTAATTGTTGTGTCTTAGTAGACATAGGAACATCAACATGTTGATAAATAGAAGTCGTAAATATACAGTGCGATTTCACAGCAATTTAGAAACTACTCGACTCACCTCGGTATTTTAGAGTTCGACTCAAAGCATTTCCCGCATCAGGCGAAATTGTTCAGACACGAATATAAAAGAAAAACTTTCAAAACATTTGATTCGGAAACTCTCAATTTCTAAACGAAAATTTGTCTTTTAGAAATGTTTGGTGCATGTATCGCAAAGCAAAACAAACACATGCCGACTAATTGATTATTCAAATAAGTTTTTGGAAAAATTCACGCTTCTGTGTCGTGAAATTCGAGAGACTCGTACCTCCTCACCTTTGAAAATGGATTCCACATTAACAAAAAGAACTATCCAGACTATTTTCTGTGGTGGACCTTTTCCATTCTCACAAATAAGTTGAGAAGCTGTGTGGTGAATAAGCCACACTTTGTATGCTACTCACGAAGTTCACAGAACGTGACACGTTATTTTGTGTCAAAAACCAGACAATGTCTGGGCATTTGAACATTTTGAAAAAAATTCGATCAAATGCCCCACTACCAAGGCAGAAAAACTGTTCAAATGCCCCACCAGTTTTTCATCCAGGCTTTTTAAATGCCCCACCATCGGGGACCGGATCAGAAAATTTTACAAGGCAAAGACTATTGACAAATAAATGAAATCATTGTTTTATTCAGCATCTCCGACTCAAGCAATTCACAGGAAACACCGACGGTGAAAACCAACTTCAACCGGTCAGGGATGAGAACAATCATTTCTACCGGCTCGATCGTTCTTGGTTTCAGTTACATGTATATACTTTATAATAAACATATTAATGGTTTGAAATTGAATATGTTAGCTTATGTTCTTGGTATATAAAGTATGCAACAGGCACCAATCGGACCGTCTTTTACCAATATAATAATTTAGTTTTTAACTCACGTGCTGTCGAGGGTCGCAGCAAAAATCTTGTCACACACTTAATATCACGCAGTCAGTCAAAGTTCATGAAGCAAAACGTTTATAGGTTTAAACATAAGCAATTTACCTCTGAAAGTGGCCTTCAAATTTGGCAGGTTTACTCTATCAAGCCTCTACAAATGCGCAATCATTATCCTGGAATTCCTTGAAGACACGTACGTTTGCCATTTCGATGTGAGCGATGCGAATTTGTAGACAGAAAGAATGTACCGATCAAATGCCCCACCCCCCACCCCCACTGTTTGTTAAATGCCCGCCTCTTCTGAGGGCTTAGATACTCGTCAAATTCCCCACCCTCGGGAGCAAGCCTCTGATCAAATGCCCGGGGTGGCCCGGGGGGGGGATGCACGGGTTTGGAATTGACTGATACATTACGGCACTGATTTCCTCAGTGTTTGTTAGATCCGAGAAACAGTTTCAGTTAATATAATTTTATCTTTTGGTTTCATACAAAGCTGAGAAGATTTGGACGAAATAAACACTGACACTAACGGCGATCATTGTTATTTTCTACGACGAAAAAATAGCCGGCGGCTTTTCAGTTTGGCAACAGTTTTTCAAGACAAAGGCGATCACTATGTGCCGCCGGCGAATAAGGGGCGAAAGTCGATCGCCGTGTGACAAAGTTTTAGTCTTTAGAATTTAACACATTACCCGCACCACCCTATTACCCGCAGCAGCCATGGTTTGGTGAAAAATTAACAGATAACCCGTGGGTAATAGGCTGGAAATTATGGTAGTTGTTCTCTATGACTGTACTGGATAGCAAAAAAATCTTACTTTACTTGTACTTTACTTGCACTTGTACATGTACATGTACAAGTGTTATTAGTACAGTAGTATTAGCAAAACATGTTTGTAAATGCTATTTTCCACCTCCAATATTATTGATTGATGATATTTCTAAAACAGCATTTGAAAGTTTGTTTGCCCTCCAGTAAAGCCTTTTCCATGGGATCATGAGTGCATTTAATTGGTTATTAAGGGCCCATTGACATATTTCATTGCTATGCAACACTGTTGCTATGCTCGCAGGAGCAGATTCGATTTTGACTTCCGATTTTTGCTAGCCTGAGAAAACAGCCGACTCGGGCGATATGAGTCGGCTGTTTTTTCATGAATGAATGTATTAAAGTGTTCAAAAGTCGGAACAAGCTGTAGTGGAGAAAATTCAAAGCTTGGTTTATCGTGTGAAAGAAAATAATACTTGACAAGAATCTCAATACGATAAATTTGAAGGAATCATTCAGGACTCGAAAGGCGCCTAACTGTACTTGAACCTAGAGAAAGTGAAATTAATAATTTGTACCAGGAGCTAATGGGCTCCTGTTTGCACCAAGTAAAACAGTAATGGTAAGCATACAGCGGCGCCAACCCAGGTTGAGAATCTTTCCAAGATCTTGGGAAGATCTTTCAAGGATCTTCCCAAGATCTTTCCAAGATCTTGTCAAGATCTTACTTATTTCTTGCAAGATCTTGTGCAAAGACCCTGTAGGATCCTGCAGGATCTTTGCAAAGATCTTAGCAAGATCTTACAGAATCTTTATAAATAATGCCAAGATCCTGCAAGATCTTAAGAAAAAAATGCCTAGATCCTGCAAGATCTTACAGGATCTTTATAAACATTGCCTGATCCTGTAAGATCTTACAGGATCTTTATAAAAAAATGCCGAGATCCTGCAAGATCTTACAGAATCTTTATAAATATTGCCAAGATCCTACAAGATCTTACGAGATCTTACATGATCTTAAGAAAAAAATGCCTAGATCCTGTAAGATCTTACAGGATCTTTATAAACATTGCCTGATCCTGCAAGATCTTACAGGATCTTTATTAAAAAAATCCTAGATCCTGCAAGATCTTACAGGATCTTTATGAAAGTTGCCCAGATCCTGCAAGATCTTACAAGATCTTAAGAAAGAAATTACCAGATCCTGCAAGATCTTTATAAAAATTGCCTAGATCCTGCAAGATCTTAAAGGATCTTTATAAAAATTGCCTAGATCCTGTAAGATCTTACAGGATCTTTTTAAAAATTGCCTAGATCCTGCAAGATCTTACAGGATCTTAAGAAAGAAATTAACAGATCCTGCAAGATCTTACAGGATTCCATACCAATGATACATATCTTGGTAAGATTGCATACTAAAAGGATCTTGCACTAAGGAAGCATGGCTTGTTCTCCATCCTCATAAATTCGGTAAATATGAACCTAAAACTTGCCTTGGTTACTAATTTTTGCTTGCTCTTTCATTTCTGGCATCCATATCGTTCTATTTTGGCTCCCTTCACTATTTACACCCAAATTGTATACCATAGTTGTCATTAAACACAAACAAATAACACTGACAGTAATTGTTTTAAAACTCTATGTATAGTTTTAATTAATAGAAACATGCATACATGTAAGTGAGTTATCATTACAATCGCCAGACAGTGAAATGCTCCTATTTCTATAAATAAGTTAAAACTATTCAGACATTTACAAACTGCATGTACATGTAGTTTGAATTATATACAATACACATATGTAATCCATTTCAAAATTGTTTTATTCTACTAGTTTAAGAGTCTTGCTGATTTTGATAAATAAACTAAATTAGTAAGACTATTTACTAAATGACTGACAATATTATTAAAGTTAATGTCACCTAAATTAGAGGGTACGACTGCAGCTCTAAAAACCTTGCATTTTATTGGACCCCCTTTGAGCCACACTATAAAGAAAGTTATTGTTTAGCGAATTAAAATGACATAGTTGAGATGCAGTAGCAAAAACTGCATCTCATGGAAAATGTAGGAATTCCATCACTGTAACTGGACTTCAGTGACTTTTGAGATGAATTTTTTAGAGATTTGTTGCTTAGCGAATCATGTTATCATGCCATATATGTACAAGTATCTTAGGCAGACACTAGAAAATATTCACAGTAAGAGAAACATGAAATATCTAGAACAGGGCTTTCAAAATCAGAGTAGATGGTCAACATGTACATGTACACGTAGAAAGGTTGGCTGCCATGTCAGTGCCAGGGTATTAATGTATAGATGATCAGTAGATTCAAAATTCAAGTCTGGTAAAAAATAGCTGCTGATTTGCCACAAAGAAGCTGCCAGAGTCCCGATGGGAGTCAGGTTATTTTGAATGCCTTGCTAGGAATTTCAAGCCCTTGCTTATTGTAGAAAAGCTGGTAATTCCTAGAGAATCTTAAAAACAGTAACTGCAGGTCAGCCAGTCTTTGAATTCCTTGGAATTTCAGGTAATTACATTGAATCTAAAAATAAAAATAAATTGAGTTTGCCACCCATATTAGAACCAAATGTAAAAACAAGAGTTTATTATCATAGATCTGTAGAACTTTAAAGTGAGCCTTTGCTGAAAAAAACAATGTTTGCTCTCCAATGCTCCTTATGGATGCCTAAATCTGTTATGGTGTTTGCCGTTAAACTCATTTGAATTTTCCATATGCTGCCATCTTGAATCATATGATATCACAGTGTTGCTTCTATTGTCATAAAACAAATAGCTCCTTTGTTGTGTAACAATAGGGGCAACACTGTGACTTCATAAAATCTAAGATGGCCACACGCAGAAACTCAAATTAGTGTTACAGACAGAAAAATTGAAGGGCTGTGTGCAAAAAGGACGTAAGTGACTCTTGATCACATTCTAAATTCTCCTTCAATTTCTTTGTTTTCTAAGGGAGGATTTAGAATGTGATTAAGAATCACACAGCCCTTCAATTGGTCCATAAGGCAGCTAAACAAAAAATATTTGCAACCAGTTTTGAAAGTTTGGTCACCAGGGCAAAAATCTTAGTTATATTGGCGACCAGAAGGTTGCAATGTTGAGCCCTGGCAGGACAGTTACAATGTACACAGCAACAGATACACAGGGAATAAATATTTGAGAGTGAACATTGTTTTTCAACTGAGGTTCCCTTTAAACATTTAGCCACTATGAGTTTTTAAATCTGACTACATGTATATAATATATTCTTAATATAATTATGCTGAAACTGCTGTCAGAAATACACGTATAGTAAAACTGATTTATAATACAAGTACCAGCATCAGTACAGACTTCCAATTATGGTTTTATATTAAAAATAATATTTATACTAAAGGTTAGAGTTTAAAGGGGCTGTGTCATGGTATTCATGATCATGAGCGGCTTTTGTAATGATCTCCTTAACGATCTCCTGACAGGTTTGTAGCATGAAAGGATTAAGTTAGAGCAAGAATTTCAGGAAAAAAGCAAGTTGACTCCAAACATGGACAATTTTTGCAAACAAATATTATTTTTTGGACAAAATCTAAAAACCACTGAATGTGCTTGGAAACATTTTGCAGTCTCGGCTGCACAGTTATTTTCAGCAACTAAGGAACCTTGTGCATATGTGGGGTGGTTAAAATGAAAGCAAAAATGACTAACAAATTGTATGCAAAAAGAATGACTGAATACAGGTGTTACACCTTAACATAGCCCCCTTAACATCTAGCTTAGGGTTGAGGCAAAAACTAACAGAGTTGATAATTTAATGTTTCATATGACATTATAACTTTTAGTTTATTTAGTTATAGGTTTTATAAACTATACAGTTACAAATGTTTCTGATCTTCACTCACTACTTGGCAGTCAACTTTTCCCTGATTAGCTTTCATTGTTGGTGATGATTTAAATAATTAACTCTTCAGCCCCAACATTTGCCATTTGGAGTCTGATCAAAAATTAACCAAATGTATAGAGAAAAGAAGAATTTGGATGTGACTTTTGGGGCTGAAAGGGTTAAAAACTTTGGCCCTGCATCTTGAATTCTAAGCCAGCCTGTAAAAAACAATTAACCAAAATAAGAATGAGTGCCGGTACTGTGGAGTGTGGTGTATAAAGTCCCGGATAAAGTCCCGTGCGGTTTGCCAGCTGGAAACTGGAAATCGACAAATATGTTTCTACATCCACTTCCGTTACGTTTCTACCAAAGTCACTTCGGTTTTGTGGCAGATTGTGTTGATCAGGATATCGAGATTTAAATGAGAAGCACTCTAACATGAAACATTTTAGAATGATAAAATTCGAAAGAGGATTAAAATCGGATGAGTTTCGTCGTTCCAAAAAGGCAGAATCGAAAACTTGATCTCTTGCAAGGAAAAGCAAGTATTTGACCACATACATTGTAGGAGCTTTCATAAATAGTTTCTCCAAATATATCCTGGAATATATTCAAGTATACTGACTACAGGGCTCCAACTACATTATAGCAAATGAGCAAATATATTCTGTAAGAACAAATTTATTAACGAACCGAACGCGAACATAAACTTCTGCTCACCTTCTGAATGAATGTCTTCAGAAATTCATCTCTTCCAGAACTGAAACTGCCTCTCGCTTGGAGCAGTTATTATTATCTTTCATCTGATGAATATTGGCATTGAAATGCTATTGAAAAGACTATGTAAGCGACCATAAAACTCCAACACCGAACCGAAGGAAAAACGTGATGGCGCCTATTAACATTTGAAATGTGCAAGTGCTACCAAATATGGATGTAGACTTGGTTCTAGGCCACTCGGTTAAAGCACAGGCAGCCCAAGCTGCCTCAAACCAAAAATAAACACATCAGTGATGAACAGGAACAACTTCTCAATGCACAGGTAATATTTCATGACTTTATTTACTGTTTTAAGACAGTTTAAGAGTTTTCTATAAAAAAAACATACATTCCTTGTAAAAATCATTAACTTGGACTGCCTGTGGTTCCATGTTATTCGAATTTCTCAACGAAAGCACAGATTTTTAAAGGCTGGATGAAAATATTTTGCTACATTAAGCAATGGGAATTTTCTTTTTCGACAAGCCAGCCAAATCGGTGAGTAATACCAAGGCTTTAGTCTAAAACAACCAGGATAAGATATATAGCAATGTTAGACTTTTTTTATCCTCTCAACAACAATCAACATTACATGTGTGAAGTTCGGAAAGTTTTAATTAAGCTACTTTATTTCTTATGAACTGATTTTCACTGTAAAGTTTGACCAACTTACAAATAAAATATTTAGAGATTACATTTGAGTGAGAGTCTTTCCAAGATCTTGATAAGATCTTGCAAGATCTTTAAAGAATCTTTCCAAGATCTTGTAAGATATTGGTAAGATCATACAAAACCAATGATTTCAAGATCTTGTAAGATCTTGTGAGATCTTAATAAGATCTTTCCAAGATCTTGTAAGATCTTGATAAGAACGTACAAGAAAATATTTCAAGATCTTGTAAGTCATCTTTAGAGAATCTTTCCAAGATCTTGTAAGATCTTGATAAGATCTTGATAAGATATTGGTAAGATCTTACAAAACATGATTTCAAGATCTTGTAAGATCTTGGTAAGATCATGCAAGATCTTTAGAGAATCATTCCAAGATCTTGATAAGATCTTGATAAGATCTTACAAAACATGATTTCAAGATCTTGTAAGATCTTTATAAGATCTTTCCATGATCTTGTAAGATCTTGATAAGATCTTACAAGAAAATATTTCAAGATCTTATAAGATCTTTAGAGGATCTTTCCAAGATCTTGTAAGATCTTTATAAGATCTTTCCATGATCTTGTAAGATCTTATCAAGATCTTACAAGAAAATATTTCAAGATCTTATAAGATCTTTAGAGGATCTTTCCAAGATCTTGTAAGATCTTTATAAGATCTTTCCATGATCTTGTAAGATCTTATCAAGATCTTACAAGAAAATATTTCAAGATCTTATAAGATCTTTAGAGGATCTTTCCAAGATCTTGTAAGATCTTTATAAGATCTTTCCATGATCTTGTAAGATCTTGATAAGATCTTACAAGAAAATATTTAAAGATCTTATATGATCTTTAAAGGATCTTTCCAAGATCTTGTAAGATCTTATAAGTTCTTATAAGATCTTTGTAAGATCTTGTCAAGATTATTTTTTTTTAGTAAAAAATGTTTTTGTAAGATTATGCAAGATCTTGGCAAGATCTTTGCAAGACTTAGTAAGATCTTACCAAGATTTAGTAAGATCTTGGCAAGATTCTTTCCAGGTAAGATCTTTGTAAGATCTTACAAGATCTTACAAGATCTTACAAGATCTTACAAGATCTTGACAAGATTCTCAACCTGGGAACACAGTGACGAAGTCAGTCAGGAAATTGCCGATGTATGGGAAAGCAAACTTGTATTAGACTCCAATGTAGCTGAGCTCTTTCTACTGTTGATAGAGTGAAAGAACATCTAGTACATAGTATCTAAATTTGTCAAAGATAAAGTTGTGATTGAACCTCAGTGCAAGTAATTAAAATACAGGTGATTTTTCATCCTTAAAAAAAGTATTTTTGATGTCGGAAAACAAACTGTTGTGAACGCCACGAGCTAGATTCAACTTCAAGTAAAAGTTGTTGAATCTCGGTCTAATTTTAGCTTGATTTCTATTGGCTCTTCGGTTTGCCATGAAATGGGTTCCTGGCATGTGCTCCATGGCCACACAGTCCGAAGCCGGCTCATTGCAGACAATCAAGCTAGCTCATTGCAGACTGGAGTATTCAGCCATGTCCCAAAACTGGCCATTGTCGGAGGAAATAGGAGAAAATGCACATCCTGTTCGACCAATTATTGTAGACTTTACTGCAACAACAGTTCTGCGACTATTTCACGATCACAAAACAAGCACTTTTGCGCAAGCGTTTATTTCTTCACTTCCGGTTTCTAAAAATCCTAAACATTTAGCGTGCTTTCACTAAACACCAAACTTTTTTCCGTTAAAATGTTGTTGACCACGTTCTCCACAAATTCGAGGATGGATTTTGGAAACCGACAATAAATGCCAAAGTTATGGCTTTTCATTCGGCCAAAAAGCTAAAAATTGGACTGAAAAGTGTTGTAAAATCTTTATATTTTGTCGTAATGGCAAACGCGTGCTCCGTTTTATGTGCCTTAATTCGTAGGTTTGAAAAATATTCATAAATTACTAGTAGATTAAAAATCCTTGGAGAGTTTAGAAATTTTCTGATTTTGATGACGTCGTCATGACATCACTTAATGACGTTATCAGACTACAAGACTTTACCCTAGGAGTCACCTTGACAATAATCATTGCCCACTCTTTAATTTTCTGGGTTTTACGAGGCTGCAAACTTTCCCTAGCAACGGCCGATTTAAATGTGTCAATGGGCCCTTAAAGTGATAAATGTATATCAGCACATGACAGTGTTTCCTGCACAATAGGCCAGGTTATTCCATTTCATTTTGTGTCTCAAGGTTAAAGCTGCTCTTATTTCTTCTTTTTAGATTTACTTCATAGATTTCCTAAAGCGATGTAAAGATTATGGAATTTCAAAAGTGGTATGGTATTGTTCTGTCTGTCAAATTGATAAACATTTTTCCTAATGCGACATGTGCATGCATGATTTACCCTAACTTATAATGTAGCAAATGTACATGTATGTAAAATTTAACAAATAGACAGTGTGTTTGTGAGGGACACGTAATAGCCTCCTTAATGGTTAGTCCAGACGCTGGTCTCCCCTGTCAGCTTCTGGCTCGGGTCTGCCTGCTAATACCAGCTGAACAAGCTTCAAAGGGTTCAGAATGTGGCTTCTAGACTTGTTTGTAAATAACCTAAGTTCTGCCTATTTCATTAGATTTGCACTGACGTCCCGTTAAATTTCACATTGATGTCAAGATTTTATTAACACCATATACATACACAGTCTAGCTCCATCTTATATTAACAATCTTATTGTACGTAAGTGCTCGTGTAGATATAGCTTGCACTCTGATTCTGACCTACGTACTTCTTCAACTTACTAACTGTAAAACATTGGTCACTCTATTATAGTGATAGGTCATTTAGTGCTGTGGCTCCTAAACTTATGGAATAGTAGATACCTAGGGAAGTGAGGCATACCGTAATCTGTAAATAGTTTTAAAACATTATATTTTAGTAAATACAGTAATTATTTTAGTAATTTACTCTTGAAATGCTATTTTAGGTTTGGTTATTTGAAGTTATTATAATTATGTGTGTGTATGTGTGTATGTATATATATTAATTTTAGTAGCACTAGTTGCAAATTATATTAGCTTAGGGATTATCTTAATTTTAGGACCGTTGTAATGCGCATTTGAACATTTTATATTCATATTTGTGCAATATAAATAAATTATCATTATTATAAGCCCTCAAATATGTGCATGATTGTACATAATATTGTTTGTGATGATGTATTTTGTGTTTTTTCCTCCCTAAATTCATCCATTCTACATGACATCCAGGACATTTTCAAGACAGCAACAAGCAGTACTGCACCTGAGTCTGCAGCAAAGAGTTTACAGCAACTGGCTTGCAATAGAGAAGAGAAGATTAGAAGATACAAGGAACAAAAACAGCAAGAAAACAGGCTCAAGGTACTGGTATACTATAGTAGGAGCTCTTTTACGCAGGCCTGTAGCTTCCATGTGGGCCTTTGGTAGAGCGTCATACAAATGTACATAAAATTATAGGAAGAGGGCAATATAATTATCTGATTGATGTGCCCTCTGACTCCTGGCATGCAGCATGCCTGAAAAAGTGCTGCATCTATTCTACATAATTGCGTTCGACAAAGGAGAACACAACCTAATCTGGTGACGGGTTCCCTGTGCCTGTGCGTGACATGTTTGCGTACGGTAGCCCAAAAAAGTTCAGTTTTTCGTAGGCGTATTACAAAATGCCTCGATATCATGAATGGCAGGAAAACTGGTACTGTAACTACATTGTATATACACGATGCTCGGAGCAACATCGAGTGTCTTATTTTCCCAATCCAATGCAATAATGTTTAAAAAGTTAGCAAGCATGATACATGTATATCAAAGCCTGAGGAAAGTGTGTGCTATATCTGTAGCATTCGACAAAGTCTGATGTCCAAACTATATCAAGTCAAACATGGTCTGTTTTGTTGGAGCGGTCGTTGAACAGAGAACTGAATCAAATCAATTTGTGCTGTCCAGTAACAACCGAGTGAATTCTGTTGGCTTGCTCGCTGTATTGGATTCTGCTTTTCACTGTACATTGTACATACAGATACCAAAACTACAAACAGTAAGATGGCCTGGCTGAAGAGAAATGTAGGTCTGAGTTTGCTAGATACCCGTAATCGCTGTATCTTGTGTGAGTTGCGACACTGTGTACATCTTGGATACAAATATTCAATACTCACATATTCAGGCAGAGAGTTAATCTATAACGACACTTTGATATGCCAAGGAACTGGAAAATCAACACAGTACAAGGTGAGGGAAATTTAAAGTACTGAGTTCATTGCTGTGTTCCCTAATCGATTAATCTACACTGAATTTCTGACGAACCTGAAACAAGGCTGATCAACTCAAAGCCAGGACCCGGCTACCAACATTGACCATAAATTATTCTGCAACTAACAATGGCAGCCAACCTTGTTTTCACATGAAAAATACTGTGAATGATCTAAGGAACTGCATGGGATGTACTTTATACACATGCATATATAGTTTATGTTCTACACTGGAATGTACTTAGTATTGTGAATGCTAGGAACTGGAATGCAGTTTATACACATCTGAATAGCCATAGCTAGCTAATAGGGTTGATTTGTGTTCTATACTAACTCCAATTATTGCTTTACACTGTATACCACACAGCAAAATGTGCTATGAATGCTCAAATGAATGTCATAACCATATAAAACACACATGTATACATATAGCCACAAAAGCATTGCATCCAATGATTTAATGTTACACAAAGATAATTACAGTTTTATACCCAGATGCATTCCCTTGTATATTAACTTATAAGGCAAGACATCAAAATTTTCACATTAGTTAAAAACAAGCATTTTTGATCAGGATTACTTACACCATCAACATCATTGCAGCAATCTTTCAGCCTTTGGTGTTACCACAGTCCTTTCTCTTACAAAAAATATGTTGAACGCACTTTGATAATCTACGATTTATATACTACTAGTTATACAATGTATCGTGCACAACAGTAATACTCCATGGTCCATTGGCAAAAATATGTACCATCCGAAGTTTGAAAACCAAGTGAAAAATTGTTGTTTTCTTTCTCTTCTTTTTTGTTTCCCTTTTTTTCTCTTGTTTTAAACCCCCAATTACACTAACATCCCTCTGTCAATTATTTATTGTTTTCTCTCTCTGTTTTCTCAATACAATTTTACTGTGTTTTTTTTCTGGATTTCAGTTTCTTCCATTATTGGACGTCCTATGTACGGAGCAAGAATTTACGGCATCTTATCAAATTCCCCAGAGCCCCGATCCACTAGTTTTCTTTGGAAAGCGAAGGAGATGAGTTTGAGTAGAAATCTTGCTGACACTCGTGTTCTGTGAATTGAATGTGCCATTTCTATTGTTCATATGGCTTTGTTTACGGTCATTGCAAAAAAAGTTTTCTGAAAACACTCACATATAAGCCGCACCCCCAAAGGCTTACATGTACCTGTAATTACTAATTGGGAGTTCCACTTTCATACAATGTAGGTTTGTATATGTAACCATGCAGGTTGTGTTAGGTTGCATGTGATGTACATGTACTATACATGTACATGTATCAGGTATAGGTATATGTGCAGTGTGGGCTCCAAAACTGGACCCTATTAGTGGAAAAATAGATCATTATACTTCTGTTAAGATTTACCTAGAGTCCAAAACACATTTTTTAAGAATCAACTCAGATTGCCACATCCACAACTACAACTTTACCAAGAATGAGTTTTCGTTTTCTTAGGAATTGCAGGACTGCTTAGAAGGAAGAGATGGAAAACCTGTAGATGATGAAGTACAGGTACATGTTCATTTTACATTAGTCTTGTACATGTATGTTTTTACTTAATTATTACAAGCTTTTACAAACATTCTCAGATGGAATGAATAAAAAAGGTGCTTTTGGATTTGTGGCCGACATGTTTTCCTGTCCAAATTATTACAAAAATATTGTAAATAATTTAAAGAATTGTTATCTACATGTATTATACTGATTATTCAATTAAAGTAGCTTTCTGCCTTGCTCTTAGCCATATACATGTATAGATTCCAAAGCATTGTGTGTAAATAGACAATATTACTTTTCCTAGTACTGTGACATTTATAAATTTAACATATAAGGTCAAAATAATAAGAGGACCAATATGCTATAATTTTATGACTTGTGTAGAACTTTGTTTTTTGTTTGTAATTTGTTATTATTTTAGAAGAGAAGGCATTTGAAGTATAACTGAATTGTGGTGTGTGAGAAATGGAAGGGCTGTGTGCAACAAGGGCGTAAGTAACTCCTGATCACGTTCTAAATTCTCCTTCAAATTCTTTGTTTTCTAAGAGAGAATTTAGAATGTGATCAGGAGTTACTTGCACCCTTACTGCACACAGCGCTTAAATAATTCTTGTTCTTTTGACTACAGAGGGACTATTTTATGTTGCTGCTAAACCTGTGGGTGAACAAGTGTGTGGAACATTTAGCAAGCATAGAAGGTACTACTACTAATAATACTAAAATGAATGATCTGAGCCACTGCCATTTGGTATTTAAAGTGCCCCTAACCCCATTTTAGTTTTATTTATTTTCAAAGTCTAGATGACAATTGAGGACGAAAGAAAATGAACAAAGTTAAATTGGTATAATTCCTGATTTTTTAATCATCATTAAAGTCCCACACATTTTGTTTTACCATAGTTAATAGAGTGGAATGGTTAGGAAACCCAGCAACCTTCTTTGTTATATGTTTTTGTTAGCTTTTTTCAACCATTACCATGCACAAAACACAATTATAGAAATTCCAATGTGTTAATCAATCAGCCAATAGAAACGTGTGAGTTCAGTCGTTCAGGGGATGCTAACAAACTATGACCATGCACAATCTTTTGTCTTACCCCCTTCCAACGTAAATCGCAGCGCCTTTGTTAGCCCTTTGAAGTTTGCCGGGTTTCATAACCATTCCACTCTATTAACTATGGTTTCACGACCGCATGGTTTGAGGTCTTGGTTGAGTGATCAAGCAAAACTAACCATTGTTCACTAGCACTTGTTGTAGGTACTTCTATTGTTGTGGATTCTTCATCTTACACACAATGCACAATGTACTAGGTCAATGCTTCTAATTAGTATACTGTAGCTCAGTTGTGAAAAATCCTGGTCACTTTTTACAAATTTCATCAGGTTGTATAAAACAATCAAGGATTCAAGCAAACACAAAACGTTTTTTTGCAGAATTACTCTAAACATGAAGAAATTAAAAAAATGGTGTTAGTGGCACTTTTTAAAAGCCTTTTCAATGACCCATTCTTCTAGTTTAAGAAATGGACTGGTTAAGAGGTAGGCAAAGTAATAATACCTCCGGCAATACTATCAGATATTTTGCTTGTGTTTATTGTTTAATTAATTAATCTACAGGTTCTCATTGGCTCATTAGCAATATATTTAATCAATTTTATTATAACTTAAGTGAATAACTTATGCATCTACAGTTTTTCAAGACCTCAAGCATGCATTATTTTGTTATAGAACATGAAGAACCTTCTTTATTTGTTAATTATGATGTGGTTATTTATCTCTTCAGATGAACTACAAATTCTTCAACACATGGAGAAAATGAAGGCAGGAAAAGTTACCCAGGCAACTGTTGAACAACCCACACCGAAAAGGGTACATTCTGTTCACAGGGGGAGGGGGGTGAAGTAAAGCAACAAACAGCAACAACATTTATTTCACTCAGTAAATTACGAATATTTATAATTATAAAACTCTTTCAAATATAATAATTCCATGTTAACCGTAGTTCTGTACTGCAATGCTATTTTACAGAGATTCAATTGCTAGCCTCATATCAGCCACGGTATTCTGTCTGGTACGAAATGATTTGTCGGTAGAGAACCACATGGAAAAAAAACCAGCAGCCCCGGTTTTCCGCCCGGTACAGTTATATTTTTTATTGGTAAAACATATGCCAGTCTAGTAGAATCTCTGCATTTTACTGTGCTTGAAGTGGAACTGTATTTATTACAAACTTTGCATGCTCGTAACTCTGTGACAAAAACAACCAATTCCTTTGAAACTTGTTAATTTGGCTAATTTTGAGGATAGTATTAGTTTTTCTCTCAGTTGGTGAATTAAAAAAAGCACGTGTTGGGTGTTACACTCCATTGGTGATACATTTTAATTGATTCATTGTATTTCATTTCTCAGCCAGTGAAACCCATTTTGATCACACGGGATATGTTAAAGGTAAGAAGATGAAGTTTTTTTCTAAGAATAGTGAATTCTTAATCGAATGGATGATTTTAATGTTTCGGAGAATAAGGGAAGTTTCAATCTGTCGGGGGAGGGGACTGAAGTAGCGCTCTTGTGTACCGTTTTTACTTGATAAAAAAAGGTTTAATCTTTTGTTTATCCTTGGATGACGAGGCTGCATAATTAGGCCTCTAGCAAGATATGCTAATGTATCTCATTCCACACACACTCATTACTACATTCATATAACTGTTTGCACTCGAGCGATGACATACTTGTTTTATTGCATTGTAGTCAAAAGTGTTCGGCGCAGGCTATCCTAGTTTACCTACCATGTCACAGGAAGAGTATCTGGAAAAGGAAATCAGAGAGGGCAAGGTTGTCCTGGATTATGACCAGTAAGAACTACGATCACGATAAAAGTAGTGTTATTCTGAAAAATATTTTACACGGAAAACGTTATTTACAGTTTTACATGCAGTTTGGGAAAGAAGGGTATTTGGGGTGGGGTGGGATTAATACCATCTGGTGTTTGCATTTTACAGCAGGGGATCTGTGTTGGACCTTCCTATAATCTCAAGATGCTAGCAGATCGAGGTTTCGCATCTATTCTCGGCGTTTTCAATGGCGCTTTTCCCTGTTCAGCTTTAGTTGTGCTGTTCTTCGATCTCTCGAGAAGGGACAAGAACTACACAACGAAACATGCACGCTCGAGGTCTTAAAAAGCTGCGGGCGCACGAGCGGGACGTGAGTGCCTTTCGGTTAGCAGCTTTTCAAAAGTAAAACCAACTTCTATTTGTTTTATAAAATTTGATCTATGTGGTTCTGCTCAGTGGCGTAGAGAGGGGGGAAGTTGCAACAAAGAAAAACTTGAAAATCACGAGCCGCGAGGCGAGTTCTGATCAAACTAACTATGGTTTGATTCCAAAGAAAATCGTAAGTGAGAAAAGTTATAATATATTTTGTTTCCCTATTCCTATTGGCTGGAAGGTATTTTCTTTAAGTTTTCACGGTAAAAATGGCCAACAGCATAGACTTTCTGTATTTTCTGCTTGTAACTTTGTCTGTGTACATTTTATATCTCAGACAGTACAAAGGCATATTCACTCAACACTCTATGCATAGTTAATAGAGTGGAATGGTTAGGAAACTCAGGGACCTTCTTTGTTATATGTCTTTGTTAGCTTTTTTCAACCATGCACTACCGTGCACAAAACACAATAGAAATTCCAACATGTTAATCAATCAGCCAATAGAAACGTGCGAGTTCAGTCGTTCAGGGAATGCTAATGAACTATGATCGTGCACAATCTTTTGTCTTACCCCTTCCAACCTAAATCGCAGCGCCTTTGTTAGCCCTTTTGAAGTTTGCCGGGTTTCCTAACCATTCCACTTTATTAACTATGCTCTATGTGAGGATATACTGACTTATTGCCACACCCTATTAGCTTTTGCTTTAACAAGATGACAAACGTCATAGTCATTCACTTGACATCATTCACTTGACGTAATAGCCATGTTGGGGCCCTTAAACAATAGATTCCTCATTAGCTTCTTTTGTTGGGGCTTGGGGCACGAACATGGCCGCCATGCCCTTTGTCATTTGAATCTCTGGGGATTGAGTGAAAACCAGCAATAGGCTAGAGAAATTGCTTGAAATCACTATGCGCATATATTTATTTTTCCGTTCTCAAAACTGTCTGGAGTGTAGTGATGTGGGCCCTGTTAGTCGAAGCCCGATTAAGCTAATCAAGGATTAAAGATAGAGCATATTTCGATTGAGTGTCGAAAGCAATCCGTGATTGCTTTGGTTTTGCGTTTGCTCAGTTTTCCTATTGGCTGTGGAAAATGTTTTGTGATTATCAGCCAATCAAGTGCTAAACTAAAACCAAACGTGTTTTGGTCCATCACGCCATCCACGATTGCGTTTACTTTTCCTCGTGATTGGTTCGTGTAAATCCAATCGTGAATTACTTTAGTTCGTGATTGGCTCATTGCGTTTTTACTTGCTCCTGTGATTGGTTCCGTGATTACTTTGGTTTTGGTTTTACGACCGCTCTAATCATTAGCTTGATTTCTAACTTGTTGGCTACTAGTTTTGTGTCAAAAACCTATTGTTTGATGAAGAATGAGTAATACCTTTATACCTGTGATCTTAGAATCCCTGGAAAAGAGACCTTTTACCAAGAGTACCAGAATCCTTGTTTAAAATTTAACGGAGGGTAACGCTAACCGGGCTTTGAAGAACTGGGGCCTGTAGGGTAGTTCTTCGGTGTTCCCGAAGAGCTTTGCCTTTCAACATCTGTGCATCGACGTTTCTAACCAAGCCCCTCCCGTACTTCACCAATTCATAGAAACAAGCAAGATACCTCAACCGCAAACGAAGATGAGAAAGAGGAGAAGAAGTCCGAAGATGAGGACGATCCAGAGAAAATACAGAAGGCGAGGGACTGGGACGATTGGAGGGATGGTAAGGCTTAATGACGGTAACCCAGAGAGGCAGGTAACATATACAGGGAAATCAGACAGAGATCAAACACTTAAACCTTCAGAGAGAAAGGGCTGGGGAAAGGATGGGAAATGAGAACATGTTGATACATTCATTGCAGTGATTTTGTCCTTAATTATTAGAGCTGTGGTATGCATGGTAATGTGAGTATATTTAAACCAGAGCTGTGGTATGGTAATGTGAGTATATTTAAACCAGAGCTGTGGCATGGTAATGTGAGTATATTTAAACCAGAGCTGTGGTATGGTAATGTCAGTATATTTAAACCAATGCTGTGGTATGGTAATGTGAGTATATTTAAACCAGAGCTGTGGTATGGTAATGTGAGTATATTTAAACCAGAGCTGTGGTATGGTAATGTGAGTATACTTAAAGGTAATGCGAGTATACTTATCGGATAAGGACGTAAAATCTTTTTCCAGGAATGCAATCACGTGGTTGTACTGGATTGCAAAGAAACATGACTTCATAAGGCACTTGAACGAGATCGGTAGTGTTATTAGTATAACCTTTTTGTAAATGCTACTTTTCACCCTGAATTTCTAACGGGACCTGAAACAATCAAAGTCGGGACCCGGCTAATCCACAGATCGAATTTGAATTTAGCGTGTTGGTTTTTAAGGAGGGAGAGAAAATGGAGGACCCGGAGAAAAACCCTCGGTGAAAAACCCTCGGAGAAAGGGCGAGATACCAACAAACTCAACTCACATATGGCGCCGCGTCTGGGGATCGAACCGGGGCCACAGAGGTGAGAGGCGAAGCGCTTAACCACTGTGCCACCCCGGCTCACCTAAAACAGCGTTTTCGCCAGTTTGTTTGCCATGCAATGAAGCCTTTCCCATGGGATCACCTGCGTAATTCATTGGTTATTAAAGTAATATATCAGCACGTGACTGTTTCCTGAAAATGGCCTATTCACCTGGAGTACATTGTTCAGTTCACATGACTGTGATACTTTCTTTTCAGACCATCGACGCGGTTGGGGTAACCGCGAAAACATGGGCTAGAAAAAGGGCTGGAGTGCCTCGCCTCTGCCGATATGTACAATGGCCAAGTTATTACTGGAGCAAAGATGCCAAATTCCTGGATCAATCCATCTGCGACGACAGCTGTGTCTTGAATTGGTGTGGAATATGAATTTATGGGATATGATTTGGCATTATCATGAGTGCTGGAGACTTGTAGTCAAATGGCATTTAAAGGAGCAGTGTCACGATTAGTATTCATGCCCAAAGTTTTGAAAATGTGTCAGGCGGACAAGAAATCAATAGATGTGACAGAAGTAGAAGTCTGTGAGTAATCCGCTATCATCGGCGTATTTGCACAATATCTCGAGCCGAAATTGCTTTAAAACTATACTTCAGTATTATATGGTTAGGTTTGATGTTATATTTTTATAAAGCAGCATTTTATTTATTTCAATCGAAAGGGAAATTTGCAGCGGCGCGTGACATAGCGTGATTTTGCCATTGTCTATAACAACCAATCAGAATCGTGACACTGCTCCTTTAATATTACGATGGTCAAAGCAGTGACAATCAAGTTTTTGCTTTGTCAGGGAAGTCATGTATGAGTTACTTGTGATTACTCGCCCTATGATTAACTGGCTGTGGGTAATTAGCCTGCGTTGCGGCTCTGGAGTATCGGAGCGCAGCGAGCGGAGATTAGCGGGATTGGGGCGAGAGAAAAAAGAGGGGGGACGGGTGGGACGGGGTGGGGAGGAGATGAAGATAGAGCCTGCCTGCAACCCATGGTTATTTTGATATCCACCCACTAATTAAAATGCATGCTTATTAGTAAGTCATTCGACCGATTCATCCAATCATCATGTGGCGGAAGTGAAAACCATGTCTAATATCTGTCAAACTCACGCGTGGAATCTCAAGGAATCTCAATTCGAGCGTAAAATTCAAAACAAAAAATATACGAACTTGGATGTGAAGACAGGGCCGGCCTAAACCCAAACCTATAAATGTCAACGACTTTTGCAGGATATGTAATGTATGTTTTAAGGTAGCGTTTGGGAATTCAAATATTTCCACGGCGAGAATCTGTTCAAGCCTTAAGAAAGAAAAGATAGCCGAGGCTTTAAATAATTCTAGCTGGTGCCTGCAAAAGTATTGGTCTTCAGATTCCGAAATCTGCTTCTCTATCAAAGTGAGTCTGTCGTTCCCGAGGAAGGAAGATTCGAATGCTGTAGGAGGAACTACACTTTGTTCGAGAAGGTTTGCAGGATAAAGATAACTAAGATAAAGATAACTCGTTGCCGCTGAATATAAAGTCCCCACCAAATCAGTAAAGAACACTGCCGACCACAATAACACCAGAGCGAAGTTCTGCCAAAAGAAGCGCTAAAAATCATCCACGCAGCGTTACGAAATCATCAAAGCAACTAGTGTTTTCCAACACAGTTGGGATTACAGCTAGAACATCTCTTCCATACAAAATATCTCTAATAGCCTTGCTCCTGTTCTTTATTTAAATTCATCGCTGAGAGAATTCTTGTTACATGTATGTTTGTCGCCATATACTAATTGGTTTCTGCTCTTATCGCACCCATGCATGAATAAAACTTAATGATTTCTGTCAATCACACATTTTAGCCAATAGCAATACGCGGCCTTCTGAGGCCGAGAGTTATCAAAATAACCATGGGTTGCAGGCAGGCTCTATCTTCATCTCCTCTCCACCCCGTCCCCCCTCTCTTTTTTCTCTCGCCCCAATCCCACTAATCTCCCCTCGCTGCGCTCCGATACTCCAGAGCCGCAACGCAGGCTATGGGTAATTTGCGTTTGGTTTTACTACACTCAACTGAAAACCGCTCTATTTACCTAGGGCACTTACCAGAGGTAGAACTGAAGAAAACAAATTCGAAATCACAACGCCTCAAAAGTGGTCGCGGTCGCTTACGAGAGGTGGTAGCTTACGAGAGGTTTCAGTAATAGTAATGTGACTGAGGAACCAGTCGGGATTTTGGGCCTTGTAGGTGCTCGCGAGAGATGGTCGCTCAGGGAGATTTCACTGCAGTAATAAACAGCTCCAGTGGACAGAACTGATACAGAAACTGATAGTCCCGGTTGTCGTTTACTCGATGATTTATAATAATAGCCAGTGGCGTGGGGGGGGGGGGGGGGGGGGGGGGACGACTTTCCCCCCTCTGCTCAGTCCCAGAAGAGTCATCAATCAGTGAAAATGTCTCAGAATTCATCACCCCCCCCAGTTTCGCCCAATTTCTAGGGCCTCCCTACACCTCTGATAATTACAGTGACTGAAGATCTATTAGCAATTTAAGTTGCGACTTTTGCCCACTGTTATCGTGGGCTCAAATTATTGGGCCACGTGCTTGTTGTTTTACCAATGGCGGACGTCATGGAATAAGTATCGCGCTTTCCACATGTCACTTCAGGGCCACCGTACTATACTACGGGCCACCGTAGATAACTGGCTAGCTAAAGGCGGGACATATTTGTTTACCAAAACTCCTCGGCATCAAAAGCTTACCTTTTTCGTCGAAAGAAAGCGTTTAAAATGGAACCAGCTCCAAAGAAACAATTTACGCCTTTATAAAGCGTGAGAGAGAGAATTTGTAGCTAAATAAGATGCAAGAAAGAAACAAGACGATACTAAAAATGCCGTAGCGAGCTATCGAAAAGCATCTTCCCGAAGAGAAGACGACAAACCTCGCTTGTTTCAGGTAGTAAAACTTATGTCTATATAACAAAACAGTTACTGTAACTAGAAATAACCGTAGGTCAAAAAATGCGACCAACGAAATCCGAAAAAGAAATAAATGAATCTGTAGAACAAAATTATAGCCTGCTGAATCTGAACACTCCCCCCTATCGCCTTTCTTGTGAGATATCCTTTGGATTTGGATTTGGATTCATTTAAAGTGAGTCGATCTGAAACAACTTTTATAAGTAAACAACAATGTCGATTGTATATTCGCTATTCCTAGGACACACTACTAGGGTCGAAATCGACCTCTAGATCAAATCGCAAACTGTCAAACTTGGCAAATAACCCGCAATCGTGGTTTGTCCCGTTGTGGATTTTCACAAAGAAACACCCGTCGCTCCCTGCTATCAGTGCTATAAATAGTGAATACTGACTTTCTGGGTATACTCATGAATATGATAGCGAGAGGTTTCTCTCGGTTTTATTTTTACCTGCAGAGAGAGGGAGAGAGAGATATCTGCTAGCAGGCAATAATCTCGTTGCTGGCAGTAGCAGAGAACCAGTTCAAGAGAGAACAGTGAACGAACGACAGCTCGCTTCAAAGGGAAATTATTATCTCGGCGGCTTTGTTTGTCAAATCACAGGGAGCCCACACATAACGTTTGTATTTGATTTTATAAGGGATGTATGAGGATTAAGTTAAAGGATCGAAGTATTGCAAAAACGGCATGCATATTTGAACATAAAATAAACGTTTATTTACCTTAACTGTTGTGTTTTGTCGTCCTGGTGGCTTAAAACCTCAAATTTTGGCGATTTATGAGGGTCTTTGAACAGCGAACTCAAGATTTTGATTCACCGGGATCAAAGTTTACACTAGCTCGGCGCACGAATTTAACAAATGAAAGCCGCCAATAGATTTGCATAATTTGGAAAAGAAATCTGTAGGGGGAAACCAATGCTACCACATGAAAGATCACATTATAACTAGTAATTGTTTTGAGTTTTGGAGCAATGTGGAAAATTGCTGTTGAGCTATAAGCATTTGTAATTGATAAAAATATGAAAGCGAGGCTATAAAGGCCTCGGTTGTTTTTCTCATACAAATCTCTCAAATTTCAACTGGATGTAACTTCATTGCTTTATAAGCTACAGCACTCAACTTTCACAAGTTCACTAATGTCAACATGCTCTTTCACATGGCAATGTTTATATTTTCTATACATGTGGATAAACTACCGAAACGGGAAATCACATATGCAAATGAGGAGGCGGCCATTATGAAAGTCGTGTATGGTGTTTCCAAGTTAGGGTTGAGTCTGTGGATACCGATAAATTTTGTTGATTCTACCTGCTTGACATCTTTATTGTCAATGTATATTTTTAATGGTTGATTAACCTTTTTGCCTTTTGATTTAAAAAGTAGAAATTGTTTTTTTTTTACGTTTAACGAAAGTTCATTTGCTTTAAACCACAAAGAAACTTTGTCTAGTTCCTCGTTTACAGTAAGGTATTACGATTCTCGTGTGAATAAAATATATTAGTATCATCTGCAAATAGAGTAAACGATAGAATATTTGAACGTTGATGTAAGTCGTTAACATAAAGCAGAAATGAAAGTGGCCCTAATACTGATCTTTGTGGGACTCCATATTTTATTAAACGTTTATTGGATAATTGGGTTATTAAATTTTACTATTTGACTTCTGTTGTTTAGATATTTTTTGAACCAGTCCAGTGGAATACCTCTTATCCCATAATGTTCTAATTTATCAGGCAAGTATCGAATGATCTACCGTATCGAATGCTTTCTAAAGATCTAAAAATATCCCTAATGTAAATTCGTTCTTGTCAATAGCTTCTGTTATTTTGGTGATTAGATTAATTATGGCCATGCAATTCGGTTGAGTAATTTTTTCGAAATCCAAATTGTTGGTGATACAATATCTTGTGTTTCTCTATGAAGATGATTAATCTAGTGTACATTATTTTCTCTAATATTTTTGAGAAGCATGGCAAGACGGCTATGGGTCTATAGTTTGAAAATAGATCATTATCTTCATTTTTGTAGATTGGTGTAATAACTGAGACTTTTAGGTTATCTGGAATGATTCCTGTGGAGAACGATTTGTTAAATATTTGTGTCAGCGGTTGCTTAATAAAGGGTGTTATTTGACGCATGACTTTTGGATTTAGGTTGTCAAATCCCGTACTTTTATTTGAGTTTAATTTAAGCAATTCTCTTTCTATTTCCTCCTCTGTTACAGGTTTAGTGAAAAAACTTTCATGATGGGTTCTTTTTAAATATGATTTGAAAGAAGTAGATACTTTGGATATGTTTTTAGCAAGAGTTGGACCTACATTAAGTATTACCCAGAAAGTCAGTGTTCTCTATTTCTTATAGCACTGATAGCAGGGAGCGACGGGTGAACGGTAAATATTATACTACAGCCAAGTACTGATATGTAACTCGCACTTTGCATTCACCTTGATGAAACTAATAGTTCATCCATGTTCAAATCAAAATTATCATGTCACCAATACATGCCAACATAACTGAGAATACGCTAAGTTCGTGAGGTTCCCGCCGTGAACAAGGGGTCAAAGTCCCAGATATAAACAATAACAAAGCAGGCTCCCTTTAATTACATGTATGGTTTCTATAATTACATGTATTAATTTTTGTACACGTATGAATTTCTGTACATGTATGGATTTCTGTACATGTATGGATTTCTGTACATGTATGGATTTCGGTACACGTATGGATTTCCGTACATGTATGAATTTCTGTACATGTATGAATTTCTGTACATGTATGAATTTCTGTACATGTATGAATTTCTGTACATGTATGAATTTCTTTACATGTATGTCTTTTTGTACATATATGTATTTTTATACATGTATGGATTTTCTATACATGTTTAATTTTTTGATACATGTATATTTTTTAGATACTTGTATGGAATTTTTACATGTAAGGATTTTTGTACGTGTTTGGATTTTAATACATGTATGCATATCTGGTATAGGTGTATGAGAATTTAATTTTGAAACGTTTGGCGCCTGATAGAGACATGTCTTGGATCGACTTAACTTTAGAACAGATCGAGAGCGTGAACATTAAACATTCATTTGTACAGATCATAATTCAAACCTCGAGTCTATATTCAAGGAGAAAATAAAAGCTTGTAGTACAGACACCCGTCATATGCTCTCCAACTGAAGATGACAAGACGCCAAGACTGTTGTTACCCAAGAGAAATGAAGACCAAATTTCGAGAAGGTGAGTGGACATTGAGTGGAGTATTCAAAACTACCAGCATATGTGGAATACAATGGCGAATACGTTTACATTTCAGAGCTGCTATCGGTACACGAAGGAAACGTTTATAGGCCTCGAATGTCTCGCCTTGGCCGCTGGATGTCAGTGTCGCAGAGCGATTTCTATGAAAAAATAGAGCAGACTTTGTCTCCACTTCAGGAGCAAACCGGCGGGTTATGTATCGACGATGTAACGGCATTTTGGGTTCCTAACGATGGACTTGTCCTGGGCCAAATTATAAGAATTGTTTAGATTCCATCATTAAAGTCGTCATACAGCCTGTCTTGAGCATAAAACTGACAAAAAAGCGAGGAAAAACATCAATTTGCGTCAGAATTTTGGAGAAAACTGAAATTAACACCCAAAGTCGGGTTTGAATGGTGCTACTGGCAGCCCACAGCACTTATTAGAAAATTCTTGAACAGTGAATCGTTGATAGTCGATGTAAGCGAATGTTTAAATGTTTTACCGGCAACATTACAAAAATATATAGAAGAAAATAGGAAGAAAAGAGAAGCCGATGAAAAACTGAAAGAAAAGGAGTGACTGAAGAAGGGAAAACAAGAAAGTTTGACAGTCACTTTGCTGAAGGAGATTCTTGATGAAATTGGAATTAATGATTCAAGTAATTCACCTAAGGCAGACCTGTTACAGAAGGTGCGGGATGCGAGAGAACAGCAGCAAAATGAAGCTACCCCAGAGACAGCGGCCAATGCGGGCAGCTGTCAGCACCAGGCAACGTCCAAAGTTGTTTTCCCCTCGGATAGAAATGCTCGGTTTTTCACAAAACAAACCGAAACTCCTTTCTGTTCTTTATTATTATGATGCCGGAGAAAGTGGAGAAAAATATTTTTCTCTTTGTTACATGTTGAATACATGCTTTTGCATTATCCCTTTGGGATCAATTAGGAGTTCTATAAATGCCACTCCTTCACACGTTCATACCACTTGACGTCGCATTTCAGCATCGTTTTCTGGAGTTATGGGTGATGAAGCGATTACCAAACAGGATTTGGTTGATTTTAAAGATTTCGTTATCGAGAAACTTGAAACTCATAAGTCAGACATAGAAGCTAACTATATGTGTACTAAGCAAGCTGCTGAAGAAGCGTTAGCCGTTTCAAAACGTCTTAAAGAGGCTCCGAGCTCAAATTCACACACCGTGGAAACGAGCGTAATTTTAAATTCAAGAAGTTGTTGCTTCCCTTGAGAAGACTGAAGCGTTATTCGAAGCTGGCGACTCTGTGAAGGCACTCGGTTCTGTCCAAGAAGCTATTAATTTATTGACTGAGAAGAACAGGATTATTCGTATCGCGGACTCTTCATAAGGTGGCTGGGCTACTGTTAAGCACTACGAAGAGAACCCCGCTGCTCTAGACGCCGACGACGACAAAAAGATTCGTGCTGCAGAAAAGGAAGCGTTAAGGATCAGAGCCCGTCTTCGAAGTTCAAAACAAAATGCTGAAGGCTCTGCAAGCAGATATCGAGGCTCTTTTCAGCCGTACGCCGGTTTCATACAGCGCCGTTGGCAGTCGGCACAACCAGGAGGACAATTCCGTTCCAATTATCAAGATGGCGACAGAGCAAGAAGTGCCTGCCGGTTCTGCGGTGCCCTTGGTCATTGGTGGAAAGATTGCCCCGCTCAGGGGCGTTAAGGCATGGGTCTCCAATATGGCCGCCGCAAATCAAGAGGGGGTGATCTATCTCTTCGTGATTGTGAGATATAGTATTGACACTTTGGCAGATTTGATAAAGTCAAAACCTTA
The DNA here is from genome assembly GCA_030867875.1 of Actinernus sp. WN-2022. Classification (NCBI taxonomy): domain Eukaryota; kingdom Metazoa; phylum Cnidaria; class Anthozoa; order Actiniaria; family Actinernidae; genus Actinernus; species Actinernus sp. WN-2022. The sequence goes on along the minus strand of JAOWCC010000577.1, from coordinate 165,509,105 downwards.
ACACAGTTTTGTGGCAGTTTCCATGGAAACGCATAATGTGACCTTTGAACTTTAATTTTAAGGAAAAGTGGGAAAAGCCTCCTGGAGAACGGTAAAAGTTGTTAATAGCATAGGTATTTTCATGCAAATGAATCAAGGTTAGTGTACACTTCGGTGCTCCAATTTGAAAAGTTGGTTATTATTGGAATGTTTGTTAATTCGGGGGAAACTTGAGGATATGAAATTTCACATTTGCCTTAAATTGCCTTCCCCTTAAAATAACCAACTTTTCAAATTGGAGCAGTAACGTGTGCACTAACCTTAATTCACTTGCATGAAAATACCCACTATTTTAACAACTAGTTTTACCGTTCTCCAAGAGGCTTTTCCCAATTTTCCTTAAAATTAGAGTTCAAAAGGTTGTGACTTTATCGAATCTATAAAAGTTCTGAGACTATATCTAACAAGCACGAAGAGATAGACCACCCCCTCTTGATTTGCGGCGGCCATATTGGAATAGTTTGAGACCCATGCCTTAATGCCCCTGAGCGTGCGCCTCTCGCGAAGCCTCTCCGCTCCCGTTGGAAATACGTCCTTCATGGCAACAAACGCCTCTTTATATCAGCCAAAGTCCGGCCAGCGTTTCTAGTTCTACAGCTTCAACGTCATCCTACCCGGATTCAGGTGATTCAGGTGACCAGGTCACACGAATTTGAGGAGTTACTAACAGATAAGTCTGACTTTGACACAACTATGTTTTATAAGGTTAATTTGTACGAATATGAACAGAGTAATGCCACCCCTATCGTTAAAGGGCGTATCAAGGCTCACCTTAACTTTTGGAGGGAAATTAACGCTCCACAGTGGGTTCTAGACACTATTGTGCTTCGAAATAATCAGTCAGCCTATTCGCACGCTGATTTTGTGTCCCGGGCTTATTGTCGAAAAGTATAGTCCGCCCACCGTTATTAACCCGCTAATCGGAGTATGTTTATCGTACTTTAGTTGCACGTAAGAACAGTAGTTACTCGCTGTGCCCAGGCTCTACGCTCTCGTATTCTAGAGAGCGCGAAGTCTTTCTAGCGAAGTTTAAAGCTATAGGAGTCTATTGTTCCCGCATTGGTCTGCACTCTCTTAGGATAGGTGGCGCTTCCGCAGCGGCTAACAACGAGCTTCCTGACCGACTAATTAAAAAGCATGGCGGTTGGAAAACTGAGAGTGTAAAAGATCACTATTGTAGGGAAGACCTTAAACAACAGCTCTTGGTCTCTTTGCATATTGACATTTAGATTCATAATTTCTTCCCACACTTTGTTGCTTGAGGTCAGCTGTGCGGCTCCCTCCAAATGTTATTATCATTATTCATATGTAGAAAGTAGAAATACTTTCTTATTTGGCTGAGCGTAGCTAAAGAAAATAGAAGACTGATTATACTGCTGCACATCATTTTTCTAATTGAGCTTTTGACTATTCTTTGTTGCCCCATTCTGGTAGATATTTTATTAGTAGAGGGTATTATTGAGAAATTCTTTTGTATGTAATTTTGCAGGCTTACACCATTTTCTTTACAATGGTTTCTCTATTATCAACATATATATTAGCAAACACAAATGCAACCTTGGGGTGCCTGGTCGCCTGGGGTGTTTGTTGCTACATGTACTTGAATGCCACACAGCGGTCAAACGGCTGCGCATGCGTCAAAAGTCTTGCAACAACAACATATTCCAAAACAAATTCAAAGCGAGCCGGCGGCCGTCACTGTTCACACACCCGTGTTCAAACCTTGAGAATTTTTTGGGTAAATTACGAAAAAAATTGGTAAACTCACAGTTTGAAGTTTGTTCAATTTCCCGTTGACTGTGAAAATATAAAGCTTAACTTTGACGTATTTTTCATAACTTTTGGGGGTAGAAGTTCACTGAAATATGTTTTAAGGTAAATTTTGCGCGGGAAATTCGCGCGACCGCCCACCAGACTGACCGTAATACGCACGCGCAGACGTTTGACCGCTGTGTTGAATGCACTTATGGCCAGACCGCAGCATATATCTGAGCCTGCAAAATGTTACGATTCTGTGAAGCCCCTGCCTAAATATTCACACTTAGGTGATTTTAGGCCAGGCGTATCTTATTTAGTCACTACAGTAGAACTGCAGATTTGACGGCGAAGGTGCCTCTGTTATTTGATTATAAGCACAGAAATTGTAACACACACACTGCGTACGTGTGAGAGTGACACTGACGCACTTGCAGCAAAAGCCTGCCCTAATAAATCTTATGCTGTTATGTTATTCAGGACTTGTTACTGTTTTTCTATTCAAATGCTATTGTATTTGTTTGAAACTGGGTTACTGATGGCACTGTAAATGTCCCGGCAATAAAAGTTGACTTGAATGAACAGTGGAAGTGATGAATTTTCAGTATAGTTTACTCTCGAGTTACAAGCTCGAAGTTGAAAAGTCAACACACAAAGCTTTGCAAACCACTTTATGAGGAATGCTACACGAAAAAACAAAATTAGAACAGAAAGAGAGCAAATGTGCTAGTAGTCCTAAGTCAACACAAGGTCAAACAAAGCTGCAGGCTCAGTTCTAGATTTCAACAGATTCTATGGGCTATTTGAAGCAGAAATAGACCAATCAAATTTAGCGCCTGTGGCCAAGTTTTCGTAACTAAAAGAGCTAGTAGTGCCCAAAGTAAGCACTAATTGATGGGCTCCCATTTAACAGTGAGGGATATGAACGTGCCAAACATATCTTGCAAACAAAATACGGGAAACCCAGCGAAATTACGAATGCCCATATGCAAGGGATAATATCCATCCCTGCAATCCAAGGATCCCAGCCAGCTAAAATTAACGAGTTTTATGAAAAACTGTTAACTCATGTTCAAGCACTAGACACAATGGGGAAGTTAAATGAGGTCAATGGGTATTTGAGAGTAACTTTAGATAAGTTTCCGCACATAAGAGCAGATTTGGTCAGATTGGATGACAATTGGCAAGATTGGAAATTCTTCCATCTTTTGGAAGCGCTCAGGAAATGGTGTGAAAGAAATCCCGCCCCTTTTAAGGACCAACAATCCCTTTCATGAGCAATCCTGGCCAGAGTCGGCACAAGCCACAAAGGCGAGAGAGATCATTCCAAGCGAGGGAAGATAATCATTACAAACCCAAATGCTGTGTCTATTGTGGCTCTGGGCCCGGTTCCTGAAAGCCCGATTAGCACTAATCCTGGATTAACTCTCAACAAAACATATTAGTTGTCATGGTAAATAACCCTGGATTAGCGCTAATCTGGCTTTCAGGAACCGGGCCCTGATCAACATAGGGCCGCTGACTGTGACCAGGTTAAGGGGGTGGTTGCGCGGCGCAAGATCCTAAGCGAAGCTATGCTACAATTGTACCGGGGCCAAGCACCAAGCAGAACAGTGCCGCAGTAAAAAAAACTGTCAACATTGCTCTGGTCGTCACCATACGTCTATCTGTGATAAAAGTAGAAAAACCCCAACTAATGAAATGATGCTTGCTTCCCAAGAAGATCTCCAGGCACCGGTGGTCTATCCAGTTGTAGTTGTCAAAGCGGGAGGCATAACATGTAGGGCCTTACTTGACACTGGGGCAGGGGGGTCCTATGCATCTAGTCAGCTGATCGAGCGATTGGGCAAGAAACCGAGAGCCTAGATGGGGATTTTACACTCAATGTGAACGTAAACCGGGTAGAGAGAGACACTCTAATGAAATTACCCAACCCCCACTACCAGGAAATGATAAAGAGGTATACACACATGAAGGGAGTTAAGATGGGGGATGATGACAAGAAAGATGAGTTACCAGTACACTTGATTCTTGGGGCAAGTGAGATCTTCAAGATTAAGACCCAGACCAAACCCCGGGTTGGGAAATTAGGAGAACCGGTTGCGGAGCTCACTAAGTATGGATGGGTAGTCATGTCCCCAGGGATTGAGGTTGACACCAGCACACTGAACTTTGCTAGAACCTCCACTGAAGATTACGAACGGTTATGCAGCCTGGATGTACTAGGGCTAGTTTATGAAGATTTCAAGCAGCAGTTAGTCAGAACGGTATGAAACAGGGTTACTATGGTATGAAACAGGGTTACTATGGAAACCAGAAAACCAGTATATTCCTAACAACAAAGCAGGCAGCCTAGCAAGATTGAGTAACCTATTGAAGAAGTTAGAGAAGAAACCAGAGCTGTTCACTGAGTATAAGAAGATTATTCGAGAACAAGAAGAGGAAGGCATATTCGAGAGGTAATCGGATGAGGCGCGCAGTAAAGAATTATATCTCCCTCATAAAGCCGTCGTGAGAGAATCAGCGCAGTCGACCAAGGTGCGCATAGTTTATGACGCGTCGGCAAGGGCAACCGATAACTCACCATCACTCAATGATTGTCTAGAAACGGGACCCCCCCTTCAGAATCTCATATTTGACATAACAGCGCGCAATCGATTCAGACCAGTAACACTATCAGGAGACTTGCGCAAAGCTTTTCTATCTGCGAGAATCAAAGAGGCTGACCGTGATGCATTGCGCTTTCACTTTATTGAAGATGATGATCACAGCAAGATTACTACGTATCGTTTTACAAGGCTTGAACCAATCCCCTTTCTTATTTGGGGGGGGGGGGGGGGGGGGGACACTTGAACAACATTTGAACGGTTACAAAGAGGAGGAGATTAAGCGTAGTCTCTATGTAGATGATATACTTCCTGGGGGGACAACAAGAAATGAAGTTCAGTCTCTTAAGAACACCGCTGTACACATTTTCCAGTCAGTTGATTTTCACCTTCATAAATGGTACTCTAATGACCCTTACTTAGAACTGTCGGTACCCGTAGATGCCACAGAAGAAGGGGTGAGTTTCGCTAAGCAGCAGTTGAATGTGAAGAGTGATGAAACAACAGTCCTAGGCTTGCCATGGAACAAGGCAAAGGATAGTCTAGCTGTAACATTTCCTAAGAGACCAGAGGAAAATACAAAGAGAAAGGTACTGAGTAACCTCGCAGCAGTGTATGACCCGCTGGGCCTGGCATCCCAATCACTCTGCTAGGCAAGATGATTTATCGTGACGTTTGTGACCGTGGTCTTAAGTGGGATGAGGAACTTCCAGTCGATCTAAAACAGCGCTGGCACGCATGGAGTACAAAATTACCCGAGAAAATCGAAGTTCCTAGAAGCATAGCGGGCCACAAAGAAACCATTCAAGCTATCGACCTACATGGGTTCGGAGACGCGAGCGGAAACGGAACAGCAGCAGCTGTGTACGCGGTCGTCCACCTTGGCTTTGTGCCTCCAGGTCTTTTTGTCTTTCCCATTTTTCAAGTCACACAAGAAAACTAGAACAACCAGCTATATTAACATTTTCTCGATGCGGCGCGTTGATCGGAAATCAACATTGACAGATAGTTGAACTGTGATGAGAAATGATTGGCCAAGAGCTCGCTAATTGTTGGAGAGGCGGGGCTTCAGATTCACGCACGACAGACGGCTAGATTTTCTAAAATTCTATTTTCTACGCTTTCGATTTTTAACCAAACAAGAGCCCATCTGGGCTTTCACTCGGGCCACATGAGATTGAAGATGAAATACACTTTCATTTGAAATCCTCTTAGTATCAAGTCGTGCTTTAATTCGCCAGTGAGAACGTCAAAAAAACAGACTGGTCTATTAATCGCTTTTATGGCATGACTATGATAACGCAGGATTCGAACAACAGAATACTGGCAAATTCAAGTGTATAAATGCAATACAATGACATATTCAGACTTTGAATTTGATTGAAAATAGATCAAAAACTCGGGGAAATGTCCGGCTAAAACTGTATGAATAAATGTGAAATGAAACATAAATTTCATAGCAAGAAAAACAATTGTAATTCCTATAAATGAGAAAGCTCTTCTATTAAGCCGCTTCTCATATACACAGACTGTTTCACAAAAAACATTTGCGCTTATCGACACAAGAATTCAGTTGACCTTTCAAATAATTTATTCTGAGGTACGCATACTCTAAATCAGATGTTAAATAAAGCGATAATTAGAAGGAAAAGTACGTTAACAGACAAACTGAGAGGAAATTTATTCAAATCAAAAAGAGTTTACTTACAGTACTTACGTAACTGACACCTTCGTGCACATATGCACTGAATCGGAATGAAAGTCGAAGCCTACCTCGAACTTAACTTTCAGCTAACCTGTTTCCTTTCATTCCACAATGAATAATAATCTCATAAAGTAAGCCCGTAGCTTTCAATAAATTTGCCAGTGTCTGAATGAAACAGCTAGATCTTTTCCAATTTCTCTCACGAGTCACGGCAGAAGACAGTCTCAAGCTACAAAACTTGAATTTTGATCCTCTTCACAGTAACGTAATTTAACGTCTCCGATCAATTCCTCTCTCTTTGCTGGCAGTTCATGCTTCTTGTTCGTGTAGTTGCCCCACTGAGCCGTAACCACAAAACGAGCACAGCATTTCAGTTGGCATACACTGCGTACATCTGCTTAACTAATTAGATTTGTAAAAATCTTAGCGGATCATGTAAATATTCCGCTTGGCTCAAATATGAGGGTTTCTGCCGTCAAAGTTATTTTTTTGTTTCAGTTTTCCCCATATTAGCAGACTTGTATAATGTCTCGAGCTCTCCGAATCCAGTAGAAAGACTCTGGTTATTCTGTCGTAAAACATGGACCTGACCCAAATTTAGGTTGTATTGCATCATTGCCCACGATGGAATAGATTTCTGACAATGACTATTTGAAATTGATATCTCCTTGTCTCGCCTAGTCTGAGCTTTGAATTTTCTTATCTGAGCGCGCCTGAGGAAATCTAACCTTTGTTTGCGTGACCAGCATAGTGCAATCTGATTGGTTCGAATTTGACCTTTAACGCATGCGCAGAAGCCGTCTGACACTAATTTTAAAAAATAATAATAACCACTTGCATTTTAAGACTCGGCGCTGCCACAGGCAGCCCGAGTAACAAGAGCCCATCTGGGCTTTCACTCGGGCCACATGAGATTGAAGATGAAATACACTTTCATTTGAAATCTCTTAGTAATAACCAAAGGGAAGAATTATTAGCTGAATTTAGCAGTCTTTTGGAGTGGCCGGTAGCGCGGTGACTTTCATAAAATTTCTCTGCTCCCGATCCCCTAGTAAATATGTAATTTAATATTTTTGTTTTTCTCGTATGTTGACCTTTTAATTTAAACAGTTTAACACACTGCATTTGAGCAGGCATATATTCATTGTTTTGAACCCGAGAATTAACCGTACTACCGTACTTCATGGTCCCTTTCTTTAGTAGTGGGTTGTCGGTCAGGTAATTATAAACTCTCGTCATTTAGCACAGAAAATGTATTCTGATGAATAGGGATCGGGTTGTCGTGAAGAATCTAAAGAATTCCGTCTCTTCCGGTTTGAATTTGACTCATGTGTATGTTGCTTTTGGAGTTTCAAGGATATGTTGATCCAAAACTACAGGCTCTTGGGGTTTTTCATTGACTTGTGAACTTGGAGGCTCTGTAATTACTCGGGCTGCCTGTGGCAGCGCCGAGTCTTAAAATGCAAGTCGTTATTATTATTATTATTTTTATTTCATGTCAGACGGCTTCTGCGCATGCGTTAAAGGTCAAATTCCAACCAATCAGATTGCACTGTGCTGGTCACGCAAACAAAGGTTAGATTTCCTCAGGCGCGCTCAGATAAGAAAGCTCAAAGCTCTCAGACGAGGCGAGACAAGGAGATATCAATTTCAAATAGTCATTGTCAGAAATCTATTCCATCGTCGGTGGGCAATTATGCAATACAACCTAAATTTGGGTCAGGTCCATGTTTTACGACAGAATAACCAGAGTCTTTCTACTGGATTCGGAGAGCTCGAGACATTATACAAGTCTGCTAATATGGGGAAAACTGAAACAAAAAATGAACTTTGACGGCAGAAACCCTCATATTTGAGCCAAGCGGAATATTTACATGATCCGCTAAGATTTTTACAAATCTAATTAGTTAAGCAGATGTACGCAGTGTATGCCAACTGAAATGCTGTGCTCGTTTTGTGGTTACGGCTCAGTGGGGCAACTACACGAACAAGAAGCATGAACTGCCAGCAAAGAGAGAGGAATTGATCGGAGACGTTAAATTAATTTCATCTTCAAATTATCTCATGTGGCCCGAGTGAAAGGCCAGATGGGCTCTTTTCTACTTTCAACACACAGTCGCTAAACTGTACGAAATCTCCAAGAATAAATCCCTAATGTCCAAACTAACGGGAAAAACTGAAAGAGGAAATCCTTGTGAGAAATCGACGTACATATGAAGCTATATAAGTTATCATCGACTATATGGGAGTCAAACATCGAGCTGCTATGAAACCGCTTGTGACAGTTTGTTTACGCACTTTCATGACAAACGAACGTTTCTACAGTGCTGCTCGAAAGTAAGTGTGCAGACATGCGGGCAAATCCGCGGGCAGTCCGCGGGCAGTCCGCGGGCAGTCCGCGGTCAGTCCGCGGGCAGTCCGCGGGCAGTCCGCGGGCAGTCCGCGGGCAGTCCGCGGGCAGTCCGCGGGCAGTTCGCGGTCAGTCCGCGGGCAGTCCGCGGGCAGACCGCGGGCAGCCTGCGGGCAGTCCGCGGGCAGTCCGCGGGCAGACTTCGGGCAATACACCTACATTTGTAACAAGTTTCGTGTTCGATTACCCGTATAAAAGTTACAAGGTTTTGAATTAATACGTACGTTGTTTCTTTGTGAAAGCATTTTTATTTTAAAGCGAAGAAGCCAGACATTGGCGTTTGTAAACTGACTATTGAAAATAAAAATACTCGCGACTAGACTGCTGACACAAGTTTATTCTTGTGTCTCTTTCGAGAGTTGTGTTCTATTTTTGAACACCGCCGTTCGTGTTTGTAAACTGAGTAAGGCAAGCGCCGCTTTAAATGAAAATACTCACGACTATTAAGACTCGCTCATACGCGGCAAAAGTTTATTCTTGTCTCACTTCAAGAGTTGTGTTCTATTTTCGAACACCTCCGTTCGTGTTTGTAAACTAAGGCCGCTTTAAATGAAAAGACTCACGACTATAGACTCGCTCATACGCGGCAAAACATTCTCTCACTTCAAGAGTGTGTTCTATTTTAGAACACTGGCTTTCGTGTTTGTAAACTGAGTAAGACAAGCACTTTTAATAAATGTAAATACTCACCGGGACAACTCTTGGATTCCCACGTGATATCACGTGTTCTTTAACTGCGTCAAACTGCGTCAAACTACGGCAAATCTATTATTTTAGAATCCTGACTTTTTGACGCCTCTGGCACGCAGGGTATTTACCAAAACCATCTTACTGTACGTTTGTAAAACTGTTTGTCATGAATTCGAATTCGCGTTGGCATTCGTAGGAACATTAAGAGCGAAATTCGTCGTAATATGTTTGCATGACTTTAGCACAATACTGTAGTTATCTGTTAATTTGCCGTGAGATCGCACTGTATCGAAGGGGTTTATCGTTGTCACAACGTTGGAAACTTTGGAAGCTATTAAGCGTATTTTGGTTGAAAATATTATTGAGCCAGTATTCTTAACCCTGATACACAGGTACAAATTTTACACGCGTAAGGTTTTGTTTGCGTTCGAACATCGTAGATGTGCGATAGAAGCTGGAAGAAACTTGAATATGGGCAGTCTGCCTGAAACTTGCCCGCGGACTGCCCGCGGACTGCCCGCGGACTGCCCGCGGACTGCCCGCGGACTGCCCGCGGACTGCCCGCGGACTGCCCGCGGACTGCCCGCGGACTGCCCGCGGACTGCCCGCGGACTGCCCGCGGACTGCCCGCGGCCTGCCCGCGGCCTGCCCGCGGGCGTCTGCACACTTACTTTCGAGCTGCACTGTACTTTCGACACAACGGTCGCTAAACTGTACGAAATCTCCAAGGATATATCCCTAATGTCCAAACTAAAGGGAAAAACTGAAAGAGGAAATCATTGTGACCAATCGACATAAATATGAAGCTCCAGAAGTAATTATTGAATACACGAGAACCCATAGAGAAAACCGATAATAATGAACACGGTATTAGTTTCACCGACATTTGTGGCGTAACTGAACTCGCACTAGCTTGAAATACTGTACGAAAACTCAAGAAATCTTCCATAGAATGTTCTATTTTTTTTACAGCTGAGAACTGTATTATTAAACACAAGAAATAAAACAATGGTGCCATTTGAAGAATTATATCATGTCAAAAGTGCAAACGAAGAAATATATATCTACGGACGCGAGCAGCTCGATCGTTTCACTTTGGTCAAACTCTGACTGTTTTTATATGTTGTTCGGGTATTCGGACTCAGTTGTTTGGAAAGGGAGGGGAGGGAGGAAGGAAGAGGGGATACAAATGAACTAGTGGTGGTTAATTGTGGTTAAGAAAATGAATAAGTAAAAAATATATTTTGAAGATGGTAAAATGTAAATGTGAAAAAGAAAATGTAAAAGTAACCTGGTGAGGGGATGAAAAATGTGAGAAATGGACTGACCAATGAGAGAATAAAATACAAAATAGAATTGAAAGAATAGAAAAAAAGAAAGGGGGGGGGGGGGGGGGGGGGGGGAACCGGTATGGAAATACATATGTAATGGAAAATATACGAGAGAAATAATGAACACGCAGAAATATAATAAAAAGGAGAAGGGTAAACCCAGTGGTAGAAATATAACTCCATAAATATATACGCCTACATTAAGGCTAAAAAATATTTCGGATAAAAATATTATAAAAAAGATAAAAACAAAGTGAGGGGGGAAAATGTTGGGTAACCTGTGGTAGGAGGATGGGGAACTGGGGTGGACTGGTGAGTGTCAGGAAGTGATTGATAGGATAATAATGAGCTAAGCTAAGTAGGAAGGCGTAGTTTCCTTTGTGGTAACGGGTAAGGAGAGATAAGTGCGTTGTACATGAAGGAATGTGAAGTTGGTGGCGTAGGTCGAACGAAATGTTATCCGAAAGCAATTAACACGAAGATATAGAAATGAACTGAGGCCAACTGAGGTTTAACGATATTGAATGGAGGTACATAGGGTTACAATGAAAGGTGGAAGCTTAGGGCTAGCAATTGGTGTGGAATAAGAGCCGAGAAAAAAGGAAAATGTGCGGGGCGGTGGGGAAATTATGGAAAATATTTGAAGCGTGTGGCGAAGAAAGAAGGGTTTTAGGGGTAAAATGGCGGAAAAGGTGAGCTGCTGGCTGGGGTAAATGGCTAGAAAAGATGTGGGGCGGGCTGGGATAGTATAGGAGGGAAGGATAAACATGATCCAAGCAATTAGTGTGAATAAAGAGCCGAGGATAAAGGAACAAATGGGACTGTGGGAAAATTATTGAAGAATGTGTGAAAATCGCGCTGGAAAAAATCGGGGTTTTGGGGGCCTAAAAAATGCGGGAATTTTGTGAACTGCTGGCCATGGTAAAGGGCTAGAAAAGTTGTGGTATGGCTGGGATAGTAACGGGAGGGAAGGATACCGAAAAGATGAGCTCATACGAAAGCAAACCCAAGTAGAGTTCCCAAAGAGCACAAACACCGACAATTCTCTTCAGGGGTAGATTATCGGCGTGCCAACACGAGGTTGAGTGTGTTTCAAAAACATCTAGGCCCAGATGTATCTACCCTACACACTGCTCTTGGGTACCGGGGTAGCTGGTTAGGTGGGATATAGTTGTGTGGAATAGGTGTACTATTGGTAGGGAATAAGGATAATTAGGGTTGGCACGAAGTGTGCGTGAAGGATATTGTTGAAAAACTAGGTGTATAGAGCGCTCAGTGAGAAGCCGGCTCGTATACACGTGTTTTCATGGTTGTGTGTGGTTTATTTATGGCTTCTCATTAATAACACATCTGTCAGTTACAATATTCTTTACACCCGCTAAAGGGATCAAATTTTGAACTTTCTTATCTTGTGTTTCGTTTGTTTGCTGTATTTCGCCAAGAGGGGATCTAGGTTTTATCTGTCAACGCTGGTTTGCTTATCCGATTAGTCGCCGGTTTCGCGCTCTTGGTATTTAGCATGGTTTAGCGCTACACGTTTATCTATTTTCCTCCGGGCTCACTGTCACCACGTTTCTTCTCCTTCAATTACCCATTTCTAGTTTATTTTCCTCTAGTCTAGGCTCTTTCTGCACTATTTCTCCACCAATTATTTTATTCATAATTCACATAGTGTACCCAGTGTTCACCCCAGCACAGGATATCCAGTCCTTCCGGCTCCTTTTCTTTATATAATTTTTTTTTTTATTTCTTTCACCTGTATCATTTCTTGCATTTTTTCAATCCGTTTGTCCCTTAATCTCTTCCAACCCATGGCCTCCTTTCACCTTGGTTTCTTCAACAAATTTTACCCTACCTAACCACCCCCCCCCCCCCCCCTCTCATTACTTTTCCCTCCCCCTTCCTGTACGATGTCCGGGCATATCTGCACTAACACAACAACCAAGGTTTCAGTCCCTTTCCTTCCCATCGTCCCGTCACCTGGCCTCAGGTTGTGCATTAAACTCCTTTTTGATGTTTTGTGCAAATACCTACATTAAACAAACAATTAAACAAAAACCATTCTCTTGCCCTTCCCCCCTCGCGCTGCGCATTAGACTCCTGTTTGATGTCTGGGTGCGAATACCCGCACTAACACAAAAACAGAAATTGAGGAGGGGGGGGGGGAAAGTAATATATGAAGGTAAAATGAGGCAGTACTATTTTCCATTACAGACAGACAGACAGACTTTATTCATTAGCTCTTTGTACTACATTGGTACATCAGATGACTGCTAACAAATTTAAAAAGTTGGTTAATGACGGATAGATTGTTCTGTAATCTTAAAAATATAATATATATATAGTTAGTTATCATTAAATTAGCTTACATTATTTGTGCTGAAATTATGGTGGATCGCATGTCCATACAATCATAGACATATTTTGCTGCTATTGTTGTGACTTGTCTCGGGGGATCAATGATTACCGAAAATAGTTCTTTTTCTGTCATTTTTCTGCTATCTAATTTCGTTAGAGTTTTTAAGGAGGAAAAGAAATCATGCCTGATTGTCTGGTAAGTTTTGCATCTCAGCAGGAAGTGAATTTCGTCTTCCATTTCTTGTTTGCATGTTGGGCAAATTCGTTCTTCTGGTTTTAGATAAGGTTTAAGGTGTCTTCCTTTTTCAATTTGAAGGCAATGATTGCTTATTCTTAATTTGGTGAACGTAATTCTATGTTTGATGTTTCTGACAAGATCCAAATAGTTTTCGAATTCATACTTCGTTTTGAATGTTCGATAAACTCGTAGTTTGTTACTCTGGTTTGGATTCTGTCGTTGGTCATTAAATATATCACTTAACCAAATTTGTAGTTCTGTGTCTTTTAGGCGTTGCTTTATATTCTTCAGAAATTCCCTAAAATCTGGAGTATTATTTTGGAGTATCCATATATCACCATAGCCTAGGCTTTGTACGGTTCGCTTAATTTTGTAACTCCAAAAAACTGGGTTGCTTGATTGCATACTGTCGAGATACATATTTTTTGTAAGCATTGGCTCGTCCCTGGTTAACAATTTTGTCCAATAGTTAATACTTCTGAATGTTAATTCACATCTCAAAGGATATCTACCAAGCTCTGCTCTACATCCATTATTGACTGATGTTCTGCTGGTTCCTAATAGTAACTTGCAAAATTTTGTATGCACTATTTCTATCGGATCATTTTCGTTAGATCTTTTGCTATCGGTCCCCCAGATTTCGCTTCCATAGAGCAAGATTGGTTTTATCAAAGTGTCGAAGAGTTTGATTGTCAGTTTAATATCAGATCTAAAGTGGGATCCCATTTCTTTTTTTAGTTTAAACATTGCCTTCAGTGCTGATTTTTTAAGTTCTTGTGTTGCCACATTAAAGTTGCCGAATGCGCTGAAAGTAAGTCCGAGATATTTGTACATTCGCACATTTTCTAATTGGTTATTTTTATAATAAAAACAATAATTGTTCATTCGTTTTCCGTTATTATTAAAAACAATAGCTTTTGTTTTCTCTATATTAACAGTTAATTGGTTAGTGTCGCAATACCCTTCAAGGCCTTCCAGTAGACTTTGTAAATCATGTTTATTCTTAGATACTAGGACTAAGTCGTCTGCGTAGAGTAAGTTGCTTATATTAGTTCCACCGGCAATACATATGGGATCCTTTACTCCTGATTCGTCTAACACTTGAGGCAGATCACTGAGGAAAGATTAAAGAGGGTGGGGCTTAGAATGCAGCCCTGTTTGACTCCAATGTAACATCTAAACTTTTCTGTGATAACATTATCTATTTTAACTGCTGAATAATCGTCGGAATACATTGAGTGTAATAGTGAGAAAAAATTACCTTCAATACCTGCCTGTTTTATTTTCTCGAACAGCTTTTCCCTTGGTATACTATCAAATGCTTTTTTTAAATCGACAAAGCAAGTAAAAAGCATGTTATTTTTCTTGTTTGGTTTACTTTTAACGTACTTATCGATAAGGCCTTTCAAAACAAAAATGCTATCAACAGTGGAGTGTCGTTTTCTAAACCCAAATTGTTCTTTCTTCAGTATTCCTTTATATGTTAGGTAGTCGTATAATCTCTGGTTTAAAATTGATGTGAATAGTTTACTAAGCGCAGATAAAAGCGTAATGCCTCTGTAGTTCTCTATTTCTGATCGGTCACCCTTTTTGTGGATGGGAGTAATGAGGCCTATGCTCCATTCTTGCGGGTAGATTCCCGAAGAAAGGATCTTATTGAAGAGAGATGTTAGCGGCTTTATGAGTTCTTGTTTACCCCATATTAGGATTTCATTTGGGATGCTATCGATGCCTGTTGCCTTTTTATGTTTTAGTTTTTTAATAGCATTCTCGACCTCCTTTGCCGTTATTTCATAGTCTAAAACTCCTGTTTGTTCCGCCGCACAGTTCATCTGAGCGTTAACTATATCCTCTGGCTCTGCATTGTCCTTTCGATTATCGTTTTGATTTTTGAAGTGTTCGTAGGATTCTTGTATATCAATTGGGAATGATTTTTTGGCCTGTTTTTTGTTTAAGTTAAACAGATTTTTCAGTTCTTTCCAAAGTTTCTTTGGATTTTTATGGTCTAGGTTTTTTAGTCGAGATTCGATTGATTGTGTCTTTTTCTGTTTGCATAATTTCCTGAAGTGCTTTTTCTTTACATGTAAGTGTTGCCTTAATTGGTCATTGTTTGGATCGTTACAAACCTTTCTCCCGAGAGACTTAAGATTTTCTTTTTCCATGGTACAGTCCTTGTCAAACCAACTGGCATTTGTCTCTTTTAGTTCATTGTCTCTATCTTGGTATTTCATACCTGCCTTTTCACACACTTCTATTAGTATTTCTGTGAAGTTTTTTGTTAGAGTACTTAAAGAGTTTTTATCATATATTTCGCTGTTATTTAACGTTTCGAATTTGTTTTTGTATTCATCAGATTCAAGTATCTCTGGGATTCTGTCTTTTGCTTCTTCGTTGATCATTAATCTTCTGTGTTTGCAAAATTTAGTGGAGGCAGTTTTGCTTTGTGTTGTAAAATTGCTTAATTTCATACCAAATGAAATTTGACAGTGATCAGATATGTCAGGCTGCAATGGGTTAACTGCTAGATATCGAATGCAAGGAATAATGTTCGTGTTGGCAATGACATAATCTACTAGGCTACTTCCGTTATACTGAAAACATGTTTTTTTACCTGTTGAATCCCCTATTACTCTACCGTTTAGTATTCTAAGGCTGTTTTCTGTACAAACGTCGATAAGGGCTTTTCCTCTTGAATCTATATTACTTTCGTCTTGAGAATTTCTCTTACTTGGTTGATCAACTTCATAGTCTTCCGGGACTTCAATAAATTTGTTATCATCAAATAGTACATACTCTTGTAAATTGCCTGTACGGGCGTTAAAATCTCCCTGAAGTACTACTTCTCCTTTCGCAGAGAAACATGATATTTCGTCTTCTAGGTCCGATATATAATCTTGATTTTGAGTTCTTTCGTAATTACTGGGACTGAGGTATACAGTTCCCAGATAGATATCCTTTGCGATATGAAAATAATTCCTGTCTAATTTGCACCAAATGATATTCTTATTTTGTGTTGGTATGTATTGTACGCCTTCATATGTATTACATATGTATTTCCATACCGGTTCCCCCCCCCCCCTTTTCTTTTTTTCTATTCTTTCAATTCTATTTTGTATTTTATTCTCTCATTGGTCAGTCCATTTCTCACATTTTTCATCCCCTCACCAGGTTACTTTTACATTTTCTTTTTCACATTTACATTTTACCATCTTCAAAATATATTTTTTACTTATTCATTTTCTTAACCACAATTAACCACCACTAGTTCATTTGTATCCCCTCTTCCTTCCTCCCTCCCCTCCCTTTCCAAACAACTGAGTCCGAATACCCGAACAACATATAAAAACTGAACAGTTTTTCTGCTCTGGTGATTAGCTAGCTAGTGGTCGGTGGAATACTTTGAAGTTCCAAGCTACCTAGCGAGGTAGCGTGAATAGAATCTAGCGCGCTAAAAGCCCATCGATGACAGATTTTAGTTATTTTAAGGTTTTGAAATGTACACAAGGGGGGTCAAGTCAGTGTTATCATCCGATCTAGCCGACTTCTAGCTCTCGCTACGACCACGTTCACTACTCGCTCCAAGGTAATTTCTCTTACCACGACAACTACCGGGTGTATTGTACGTCAATTGAGCCATCATGGATAACGAGGATCGCCAAACACCAGTCAGTAGCAGTTTTTCGCACAGTTTTAATATTTTGGTTGAAATTTCAATTGAGCACTTTGGCGGTCAATTATTTGCGATTACGAAACACTTGCGCCAAGGGCAGTTATATTTCTATCTTTTAGAGGTCTTTAGAGATAGAAACAAACCAGAAGAGGGAAAAACAAAAAGTAAAACCTACTAAGTTACTAGGTCTGAACAGTACTAATTTATTAACTAGCTGCGAGTTGCTGACAGATATCTCAAGACTCTAGCTAGCTGCACGATAGTAGTCTGTACATACATACACACATGAATAAGTAGTGTTTTCAATAAAAGATCAACTACTTTAATTTACATACGAGAAAACAAAAATATTAAATTACATACATGTATATATATACTAGGGGAGCAGAGAATGAAAGTCACCGCGCTACCGGCCACTCCTAAAGACTGCTAATAATTCTTCCCTTTGGTTATTACTAAGAGGATTTCAAATGAAAGTGTATTTCATATTCAATCTCATGTGGCCCGAGTGAAAGCCCAGATGGGCTCTTGTTTATTTTGTTTTCTTAGTATAACATAAAGTGTTGAACATGTTCATTTTCTCAAGCATGTCGCGCGTGACCTCTGTTTCTTCTCTACTTTCATCTGTAATCTGGGAAACTCGATCTTTTCCCATGCCTTGGCACATAACTATTCCTGTTGTGGATGATTATAAGTAAAATCCTTCGACAGCTTGTACCGTTTCCGCTAGGTCAATATCCTCGCTGGAACGAAATAACTTGATCTCAATACTCTCTGATCCAACTTACGGTAAATTTAAATCTCTGACAGTTTTTAAGAGACTCATAATATTGGTCTTGAAGTGCCTTCACCCAAAATAAGATGTTCTTCTCGGATGTTTTAAATGCAGCACAGCGAGCCGATGGCTTATAGATTCCAATATCTATTTCTTCGAATTTTAGCTTTCCGGATCCTGGCCCCTTTGCTTCAGGTCGTCGTACGCCAGTTGCAATATCCTGAGCCTGTTGGAAGGCTTTCGCATGAGTGAAGTTAAATAAAACATTAAACTGGCTTACATTTGAGAGATGAGACTCCAAGTTACAGAGAAAGTTGCTCGCGGATTCCGCCATCTTGCTTTACTGTATTAAATTATGTAAATAAATTAACCTGGCGATTGTTGCGTGACCAGCACAGTGCGATCTGATTGGTGTGAATTTGACCTTTCACGCATGCGCTGAACGCTTGCTACACGGAATAAATAACGACTTGCATTTTAAGACTCGGTGCTGCCACAGGCAGCCCGAGTAAATAGAGTTTTAAAAAAGCTCCCACTCAAGAGGAATTTAGTCGATTTGTTTGAATTTTTCAGAAAATGTCAATTGATATCTCCGCTACAAAAGAGTGTCGGGGAATTGGAAAATTCGAAAAAGAGAGCTCTTGACGGCGTTTTCCGCAAATCTACTCTGATTATTTTTCGCCTTTTCACGGAGAGCATGATAACTTTTGAACTAAATCGAATTTTGAAATTCCCGGACACAAGTGAGTATATATTGCTGTGGGAAGCATCCACAACAAGAAATCTCGGCGTTTCAAAAACGAGTCTATGTTATTTCGCTGTACCAATGTACTTCTACTCGCAGTGCTGATTTACCAATTGTAAAATTTTGCCGCCAATGGTTGTCAGTGCCTGTACAAGCTCCTTGGAGTTTTTCTCACTGAACACCTTCCCGTATATACACTATTCCACATAGATCAACAAATCGATATAGAAAAAAGATACAAACTAACAAGCAAATAATAATACTGTATTATATATTTCATTTTATTTTATTTTGTGTGTAAACATATATATTATATATGGTAAATAAAGATTAACTTTGTCTCGGATTTTTAAAGGGTCTCGGATTTGACCATTCTATACCATAAATATCGTTATAAGAACAACAGAATTCCCGTCGGTTATAAGAACAATGGAAAATTACGCGCCCGCGAAAGAGAGTAATACGCATCCAGTGGTCCATACAGTCTTCTTCCATCGCGCGCAATGACTTGTCCTTCGGGAAACCAATGTCTTACATGGGGTCTGGGTACGAGATTGTCGGGAAACCAGTGAGTTGTGGCACCACAGGCAGCCCAAGCTCTGTATTTTCACTTTGTGACCACTTTTCAAGCCATTATTTCACTTAATTCTCAGATAAAGAAATTAAACTTACCTTGAGAATTTGCCGTTATCCTGTTGTTTCTCTGGAGTCTAGAAATGGCATCAAAGTCCTTTCTTTTAGATAGAGAGAAGAGAGAAAAACCCAAAGTGAGAGAAACGCCCCATAAAGTGCCATTTCTATACTCCAGAGAAACAACAGGACAACGGCAAATTCTCAACGTAAGTTTATTTTCTTTATCTTTATAAGTGAAATAATGGCTTGATATATATACAAAAGTGGTCACACATACAGTGCAAATACAGAGCTTGGGCTGCCTGTGGTGGCACAACCTCGTGGGGCCGCGTCCATCTCAGATCAGGTTATTTTTAGAACATCCCATACCCCCGAGCAGAAGGCCGATAAAATGCTTTTTTTTTACACAATGTCGAGGTTTCTCATTGTATGAAATAATATCTGTTCATAAATCATTAGGAAGCATTGTTCGCCTAGTATATTGTTTCATGAAATTACTGTTCACAAGGCTTCTAATTGTTTTTTTTTGCGGCTAAAAATAGCCTGATCTGGGAACACGCTGTCTCGCGAATGCACAATAGATGAACGCTCTTGGTAATGGGCCGGGCCCCTGCAAGGGTGTCTATAAAACGAAGACCTACAAAACGAAGACCGAAGGCCTACAAAACGAAGACCCCACAAATAATGAGCAGAAAAATTTAAAGAAGCTTTGCGGGTATTCAGTTCCTACACATTACCTACAGAGAACTTTTAGCACCATGGTCTTCGTTTTAAAGATCTTATTTGTGGGGGTCTTCGTTTTGTAGGTCTTCGGTCTTCGTTTTATAGACACCCCCCTCCCCCCCCTGTAATCCAATATGGTTTTTCGACGCCATCTTTGATTAGGCGTGTAAAGACCCCTGGGAACGAGGTTGCGTGTGACTGAAAATATTTGAATATTACGGTGCCATAAGTGCAAAACACAATACACTAACTGAAAACACAATACACTAACTGAAAACACAATACACTAACTGAAAACACAATACACTAACTGAAAACACAACACAGCGAAAACACAATACACTAAACTGAAAACGATACACTAAAATGAAAATACCACACAAAGCGAAAACTCAATACACTAACTGAAAACACAATACACACAGCGAATACACATGCAAAGCATGGTAAGTAGCCAAGGACTGGGCACTAACAAGGGCGTATCTAGCCTATAGGCCCGTAGGCCTGGGCCTACACATTTTACAGCCTACTTGTCTTATTACAAGTGAATGTTGGGCTTGAGGAACTGTCGAAATACACAAAACATGACCTGGAAGTGCAGCAGACTGGCATTTGCGAAAGTCTAAATCTAAAAATTTCCCGGGGAAGCATGCTCCCGGATACCCTCAAGAAGCGACCCTTACGGAGCGGTTGTTTGGGCCTACATGTTTTAAAAACCTGGCTACGCCACTGACTAATGTTATTACTGCTCAACTATGACTTACACGTCGATTTTGAGTTTCTTGAAAAATGTCATGGAATAAGGATTTCGAAAGGATTTTCCTTAAAAAATAAAATTTGGTCCATTCCGATCCATTCCGAACCATTCCGATCCATTCCGTTCCGTTCCGTTTCGTTCCCGGTTTTGACCGTTTGGCAATCCTACTACGAAAGTTTCGGTGCTTATGTCCACATTAGTTACTAATGGAGAAGAAATCTCGAAGCTCAATAAACTCTGACCTTCCGCCATTGCAAATTATGCATTCTTCTTAGAGAATGTACGGCAATTTGAAAGGATTTATAAAACACCATACATATCTTCTATTTTCATGCACAAACCCATAGATTGGGCTGCCTGTGCCTTGAGAAGGGCACATGATCCACGCATGCTCAACGCATGCCGATATGATCACAGGAAGCCCAATGCCGCGGGGGGTGGTAATTATTATCGGACTTTGTAACAGCGAACTGATTTTCATGCGTAAACTATCTAGAAAATGTCATATCTTTCTAAAAGAATGTCTTACAATTAAAGATATATACTTTACTGACCTTGTGTTGTTGTTTTTGACTCTGTTTGCGATGATTTGGAGCTGTTGTAAGCCTTTCAAAAACCGATTCCTCACCAAAGTTCACCATAGTACAGTAAAAATGACAAGGAGTGAAAGTCCCTCGCTCGGCGACACAACATGTGAACTATAATTAAATTTTGAGTACCACTCTAAATAAAACTACTCTTTTGGGGCGATTTAAAACGACATTTCGGGTTTCTGTTTGACTTCTGACACTACGGTGTGGCAGGCAAAGCCTCCGGTCCCCTCCCCAGAAAAATCTGAATTACAACCGGAAGCAAGAGTTTAACCAATCATATTTACACTTTGAAGCGGTGTCAGGACAAATTAATATCGAGGGAGGGGAGAGTAAGTGGACTTTTTGCTGTATTTTCGTGTCTACCTGCCACACCTTAGTGTCAGAAGTCAAACAGAAACCCGAAATGTCGTTTTAAATCGCCCCAAAAGAGTAGTTTTATTTAGAGTGGTACTCAAAATTTAATTATAGTTCACATGTTGCCTGATAATGTGTCCCTAAGAAAATGGCGTTTAAATGATGAAAGACGTCTGGGAAGTGTGATATTTTGAGGCAAACTCACGGCTGGTTGGTGTCGCCGAGCGAGCCGACTTTCACTCCTTGTCATTTTTACTGTACTATGGTGAACTTTGGTGAGGAATCGGTTTTTGAAAGGCTTAAAACAGCCCCAAATCATCGCAAACAGAGTAAAAAAACAACAAAACAAGGTCAGTGAAGTATATATCTTTAATAGTAAGACATTCTTATTTCGCTTATTGTTCACCCTTGTGGGATACGTGTGGCAAGGTCCTGCAAGATTAATTACAAAAAGTCCAACCCGTGTAGCCTAAATTCCGTGCGGCGAGAGCTATAACCGGGGCTGATAATAATACTCGACCGCTGATATCCTCGACTCGCTAAACTGGAAGATCGTTCATGTAAGGCGCCAGGAAATAAAAGCATCAATGATTTATAAAATTCTTAATGAGCAAATTGCCCCAAATCTAAGAACCTCGTTTCTTCGACTTTCTGATAGTGGCATAACCTATAACCTTAGAAATTTACAAACTGACTTAGCACTTCCAAGGCCGAAAACTAATTTCGTCAAGCGTAGCTTTAAGTACAGTGGTGCCGTGCTCTGGAATAATCTTTCGGAAGCGGCTAAAAATGCTAGCACGCTTCGATAATTTAAAAGTAAAATTGCTTTTTTACCTGATGCTGAGTTACGCTGACCACTGTTTTAAAGGCTTTGCACAGTTTTTAAGCCCTTTTTTTTATACAATGGCAAAATGAATTTACCATTTCTATTTTTATTGTAAACATATAGAATCTGTTTTCATACGCCCCATTTGGAAATCAGCCCTCTACTTGTAAATTTGAAGTTGAGGGTTGTAATGGCTCAGCGTATTAAAATAAAATCTTATGTATGTATGTGAAGATATGACATGTTCGAGATAGTTTACGCATAAAAATCAGTTCGCTGTTACAAAGTCCGATAATAATTACCACCCCCCGCGGCATTGGGCTTCCTGTGATATGATCAGGATATTTAGCTTGACCAATGAAAATGCGGGAGAGAACAATCACGCCTTAGCTGATTGGTTCATTTGCCCATTACGCCAGCTCGTTGAAGCCGACATAATCAGTTCACCAAAGATGGCGGACGTCGCAACATGTTATACAATTGAAGGAAGTCAAGAAAAGAGAGAAGTTCGCGAGAAAGAACCGTCGGTAAGTTTTAAAATGCCACAACGTGACTTCACACTTCCTATAAGTCTCGTGACTTCATTTGTCTTTAGTAGCACCCTAATTTTTTGTGTGATTTTTTTTTTAGAAAGACCGGTTAGAAATATATATCGCCGAGAGTGGGGGATGTCAAGCGGTGTCAACTGAAACACGGGCAGAAGAGGAATTTGACCCATGGGCTTTACCTGCTTTCGAGAATGTTGGTCCCAAGTGGTCGGGTGAGTTTGTCTGACATAAAGTTTTGATTTTCTACGACACATCGCTTTTAAAATTGTGTATCTTTTTCTTGCCTAAATCAAATCGCCCGCCAAAATTTGTTGCGTGCCATTCTTTACACGTGCTACATTTTCATTCACAGAACTCGACTACTTTGGCAAGTTTCAACATGTTTTTTGGATTCTCTTCAAGCTGATCTTCTTGCTGGGCTTACTCTACATGTTCATTTGCTCCCTGAGTTTTCTGAGCAGTGCTTTCCGACTTCTTGGCGGGAAAGCGGCCGGAGAAGCCTTTGCCTCGAACATTATCCTCTCGAACCCCATCGCTGGATTGGGCTATTCCATTAAAAATCCGCACCCCCCCTATCGAGGAATCATATTTTTACCAAAAACGCAAACCCCCTGAAGAAATTGGAAAATGTGCAATACCCCTGAAGAAATCCACCAAAAATGGCCCGATTATGTCGAACCCCTGAAGAATTCCATGCTCTGATCGGGTTTAACCCCTGAAGAATTCACTTTTTTGGGGGTGAACCCCTAAAGAATTCCACAATTTTTTTTGTTAGACCCCTGAAGAAATCCAAAGAAATCCAAGTTCCTCGATAGGGGGGGTACATTTTTTAAATGGAATAGCCCATTGATGATTGGAATACTCGCAACCGTTCTTGTTCAAAGTTCTTCCACGACGACCTCCATCGTAGTAGCAATGGTTGCCTCTTCCAGTAAGTTAAATTGTTTAAAATGTACCAGTTTTGATGGAGGGGGTGGGGTTTGGCAATTATTTCTGGATCGAATTTGTTTTGTATGCATATCACTGTTTGTTTGCACGAAATTTATTTCATGAAAAAAAAAGAATAATATAAATAGTAATATTAATGACATTTGCACAATATTTTTTCCTTCAGTTTGTTGTACACAAATGTTTTTTTCTTTTCAAATCCCGTGTTCAAATTTGCCCAACCCCCTCAAAAATATAATGGTCCATCCCTTATCTGACTATCTCGACAGGTGTCAGAAGTGCTAGAACACATATTAGGAACTTATTGTTTTAAGAACTAAAATAAATTATAACTTAAAATAATATTGAAATATCTCGCTAGTTCTCTTTTTTAGCTTTGGTGTAGTTTTTGAAGGTTTTGGCTATTTGGTTTCTCTTTGTACTTGTTTGAGTCAGCTCAAGAATAATTATTATTGTGCAATCACCTGTCATGTAGGAATGACGTTTTTTTCACCTAACCTGTAACTTTTGTATGTACATGTGCTCACTGAACCCCCCCAAAAAATGATTATTTATGAGTTTTTAGGGTTTCAAAGGAACCATGATTGGGGTTGGGGGAGGTGCCTGTTCCTTAAATTGAAACTGGCTATTTCCTTTTCAGTCTTGGATGTACGGCCAGCTATTCCGATTGTCATGGGTGCCAATATTGGAACCTCTGTAACCAACACAATTGTCTCTATGACTCAAGCTTCAGAACGCAATGAGTTCCGGCGTGCCTTTGCTGGTGCCACTGTTCATGACATCTTCAACTGGCTCTCTGTACTCGTCTTCCTCCCCCTTGAAGTGGTGTCCCACTACCTGTACCACCTCACAAGTCGACTTGTCAAAATCATGAAGCTCAACACAAACAAAGGTGTAAAGGAAGAGCTTCTCTCCAAAATAACCAAACCATTTACCAGCCTTCTCATTCAGTTGGACAAGAAAGTTATCACTGCAATTGCTCTGCAGGAGAAGGGAGCTGAGGAAAAGTCTTTAATCAAGACAACCTGCAAAAATGAATTTGTGAAAGTTCTTCAGAATGTTACGAAGTTGGTGAATGAGACTGTCAATGGTTCAATAGTAGAGGTAAATAAGACTGTCCCAGTAGAGGTTCTCAAAGTAAAGAAGACTCCTTGCAGTTTCCTGTTTCATGATACTGGACTTTCCGACACTCATGTTGGAATTATTGTGCTTGTGATTGCACTTGTCATTCTCTGCACCTGCCTTATCTGCATTGTTAAGCTTCTGCATTCCCTACTTAAGGGACAGATTGCTGCAGTCATCAAAAGAACAGTTAATTCTGATTTCCCCAAACCATTCCACCATTTAACTGGATACTTTGCAATAGTTGTTGGTGCTGGAATGACTATTCTGGTTCAGTCAAGTTCCATCTTCACATCGGCTCTCACCCCACTGATTGGTGTTGGTGTGGTCTCTATTGAGCGTGCCTACCCCTTGACCCTTGGTGCCAATATTGGAACAACTGGTACTGGAATCCTTGCAGCCCTTGCAAGTGACAAGGGAAAGCTGGATAAGGCCATCCAGATTGCTCTGTGCCATTTGTTCTTCAACATCTCTGGAATCTTGTTGTGGTACCCATTCCCATGCATGAGACGTGTTCCTATCCACTTTGCCAAGACCCTTGGTAACAAGACTGCAAAGTACCGGTGGTTTGCCGTTGCCTACCTCATCTTTGGGTTCTTCCTTCTCCCAGCGTCTGTATTTGGTCTCTCACTAGCTGGTTGGCAGATATTACTTGCTGTGGCTGCACCTATCCTCCTTCTATTTCTCTTCATACTCATAACCAATTTACTTCAGTGCAGATCCCCTAGTTTATTACCAGAGATACTACGTGACTGGGAATGGGCGCCAAAATGGACACGCTCACTGGAGCCACATGACAACGTCATATCCAAAGTTTATGAAATCGGCAAGGGACGTTGTGCTGCTACATGTAAAAGGACTAGACCAGTGTTAAATGTGGAAAGCCGTTTATAAAAGTGTAGTTTGTTGATAGGGCATGTTCTTTGCATGCTATCAATCAGGGCCCGGTTCCTGAAAGCCCGATTAGCGCTAATCCTGGATTAACTCTCAACAAAACATAGTTGTCATGGTAATTAACTCTGGATTAGTGCTAATCGGGCTTTCAGGATTTTGGTTTGCCTTTCTCGCAAAAGGACACCCCTTTCTAAAATGCAGGGATCCCATGCTTTCAATCAATAATCTTTAGACCTGCTGTTGTGATGTCTTGGTACACGTATGTGTGCTTTGCTCATGCGTTGATATCCTAATGCTAATATTACTGACTACTGAAACCAGGGCCACTTAAACAACAATGATTAAACACATCGCAAAATGAAAATAAAGCATTCCAAATCCTAGCACATCCATGAGATTTTCTTCATTCAAAATACTTTGACTTCAGAATAAGTAGACCAAATTTGCCTTTAACGGCAAATAGAAATGTTATTGTCTTGTAATATTAACACTGATTGCAACTAGAATTTCTCATCCAGATTTTGCGACTGAATCACAAGTATAATGAAAACAAGTTTCTCTTGATTTAAGAATGAGCTTTTTCATAATATCGCTCAAAATCCTACCTTACACTTCATTGTTCATTCGCGAGCAAAAGAGCAGTGATAAGTTAAAAAGAAGTAACACGGGTGCAGTATTTTATGGTTACACTGCAGAACTATCCACCAGGATTATTTTCTGTTAAACTGCATTGGGGGCCCAGTTTTTATTTTGCGACTAAATTTTCGTAATGCGTAACTTGCAATTTATTGCAACTAAAATTTTCTGTTCTGTGACTAAATGGTTTATCTAGTTGCAAAAACGCAACCAGACTTTTAATTTTCAGCCCTGCACATACCTATGGTTTAGATTGCATATTTTGGGAACTTATTCCAAAATTAGAATACCTTGTGCACACACACACATTCTCTGAAATGTAGAATTAAGTAGTCTCTACTTTCATTATGTCATGGAATTGTTTTTTTGTGTTCATATAAACAGCATTGGTTTTTAGTCAGTATTCCTTTTTAGGAATATTGGAATATATCCCCAAAAATGTGCCGCAAGGTTATCATCTAGAATTGAAGAAAGTACACCAAAAGCCAATATGGAGTCCCAGTTAGAATTGTAGGGGCCATTCACACTGATTATATATTTAATTTTCTACTAAAATATTGTAGTTTGCAGTTTACCAATTGCAAACAAGATCTTTTGTTACATTTTGAGCAACCATTCATACAGAAAACTGATCAAATGTGACTGAGGTTGGCAATTGGGTTTTGTTAATAGTGGTGGATTACCCTGGCACTTCTGTTGGTGTGAATGGGCCCCTTCATTGCATTGTACATTATTTGGCTTCATTACCTCTAAATTTCCTTGATTTAAAGAGGTGCTGTCAACCATAGTGCTTTGACAGTACGAAGAGATGATAGTTAATTTGGCAGGTCATTTTTTGGTATACCTGTTATTCAATGAAGCAGGAGCATGCAAATCACTGGTTGATAGTACCTCTAGTTTACACTAGTATCTTAAATGTAAAATTAGTTAACTCCAGCAATAATGATTTCATTATACAAAAAGTATTTCTTCAATTACCCCCCCCCCCCTGTATTACCCAGTAATAATAATGCGAAGTGTGCCATACACTTGACATTGGAACCTGGTTGTTTGAAGCAAGGGTAAACTTTACCTGAGAGTAAAATTGTTAACCCAAGGTTGAACTGTGCAGATCAGTTAAAGATTTAGTGCTATTGTAGACTTGCTTCGAACAACCAGATCCTGGTTATATAAAAGTGCCTTTATGTTTGGATACACTGTCTTGAGTAGCAGAATATACTCCATGGATTTCTAGTTCTCAATATTTTTGTAAAATGATCTTTAACTGAAAATAATTTTCCATTCTACTTGAGGGGTGTATTTTTAAGGTGGCTCACCTGGATTTTCCCGGAATGCACCATTCTCACTTAATTGAACAACTGATACTCCACTGTCAGAGCTCGGTCGGGCTAGCCACTGCACCCATTTACTAGAAATAGAACAAACTTTGCCAAAACGTAGGTTTGTTTGACATCAGTGTTGCCATAGCAACACATCGTTGAAGTTGTGTATTTTGCTTATCGTTTTCTTGAAATCTAGACCTAAACTTTTAAAACAACCTAGTGTACCTTGTAGTCCACTAACTTCAGGTCATTGAGAACAGTGTTTTCTGGACCGATTCAAGCTTATGTTTTTAGTATATTTCATACCTTGAAAATTTTATTTGCTTTATTCGATTTCAGTTGATGGAATCATAAGTGTCTTTAATATTCTTGTTTTACTAAAAATAGTAACATAATTGCTGCTGAAGCTGTAATTCGAAAACTAGTTGATATTTTTTTAATCTTTTCATCTGAAGTTCAACAGGTACTATCCTGTCCCTGTAAATTTTAAGAGCATTGAATCATCTTAAGTGTGTGGAACAAACATAGGGAACTTTTACATTCACCCATGCAAGCTTCATTGCTGTATCATTTTGTTGATAGCTTGTCTTTCCTTGATTCATAGAATGGCTGACAGAACAACTCCAAATTTCAAAACAAACAATAAGGTTACTGATTCTTATATAAGTTAAATTATTATAACAACTGGCAGTGTAGCATAGCAAGTGTGTACGGTAAACTTGTTAGTTCATAGAAGCTAGACAAAAGAGAAATTTCGGAAAGACTCAAGCTATCAACAAAATGATACAGCAATGAAGCTTGCGTGGTTGAATGTAAAAGTTCCCTATGTTTTTGTTTTTATTCTGTGCCCTTAAAATGATTCAATGCTCTTGAAATTTACAGGGACTGGGTAGTACATGTTGAACTTCAGGTGAAAAGATTAAAAAAAAAAATCTAGTTTTTTGAATTACAGCTTCTGTAGCAATATGTTACTATTTTGAGTAAAATGAGAATATTTAAGACATTACTTATGATGCCATCAACCAAAATTTAATAAAACAAATGGAATAAAATTTTCATAGGAAGTAGTCCTATGCCACAGGTATGAAATATGCTAAAAACATTGTTTTAATCGGTCCGGAAAACAGTTCTCAACGACTAAACAGAAAGTAAGGTGAATTGTTTGTTTTTTAAATGAAAACATTCAACCCAATAACGCTTTGCAGTCTTGAAGGCCAACATACAAGGGTCACGAGGTCGTTCTAGATTTATAGAAAATTGATGATATGTGAAATACACGACGTCAACGCTGTGTTGCTATGGTAACAACGATGTCGAACAAACCTACGTTTTTAGAAAGTTTGTTCTATTTCTAGTAAATGTTAATTAGACCGAGCTCCGATAGTGGTGTACGAGTTGTTCAAAGTGAGAATGGTGAGTTCCTGGAAAATCCAGGTGAGCCACCTTAAGCTGCACCTTTCAACTCTGAAATATATTTACCAGGATCTATTTCCTGTACTTGAATAGCTAGTTAAAAACTTCTGGATTTGCATGAAGTAGTCCTACTATGTAAAAATAGTTAATCCACTTGTTTGTTCTTCTGTGAATTTCAGTTATGGCATATTTTGAATGCTATACAATTACTATCGTTTTAAAATACCCATATTCCCCCTGATAGTTGTGTTTGCAAAAAAGTCATTTTTCAGCTGTGTGCAGTCAGATCTGAAAAGTTCTCAACACACTACAACGATAGTAAAACAAGATTTAGCACCATGTATTGTTAAACTTATAGTAGAAGTAGTCTATGGACATCATAGCCGCCATGTTGGTGTACAGTTCACAATAGATTCTTCGTTAGCTTCTTTTGTTCTGTACACCAACATGGCCGCCATGCCCTTTGTCATTTGAATCTCTGGGGATTATAAAGTGCAAACCATCTACAGGAATCATTTAACCATGATTCCCTGAGTGAGTCTCCTATTATAGAAAATCTAAACTGCGAAGTTTCACTAACTCGTTTACTTTGATCTGTTTTCAGGTGCCTCGTGGACCAAGAATACTTTATTAAAATAAACTCGGACTTAATAAGTAAGGTGGCCGCTCCCAGCGGGAGGCCGATAATGGCTTATTTTTCACAATGTCGAGGCTTTCTCGTTGTGTGCAATAACAATACTCTTCATAAATCATGCCCCAAGTTCGAGTTCCACTCGTGACACGTACTGTTTTTCCAGTCTCCGAAGAGAGATGTTCGCCCGACCATTGGCAGACCACAATGAAGTGGAAACTAGAATAAAATGTGTGTACATATTGTTTGTGAAGTGAATAAAAAAAAAAAAAAACTTGTTTTACATACATTTTATTTATTTTACCCACCCACCCTTCTCCCTAGTATATATATTTGAATGTGAATTGAGCAGTCTTAAAACTAGGACGAGGGTAAGATATAACGGAGAGTACGTAAAACTCGTTCAATTCTTGTGTGTAGACGCGTTTTATTCTAATTTTTACTTCATCATTGTGGTTTGCCTATGCCCCGACAAGAACAAAGAAAACAGCCATGTGAAAAATAAAACAAGATTGTCGTACGAGTTATCACTTGCATCCGATTTGAATTAAAGCCTTGGTTGAAGGTGAGTGAATTCCTTTGGCATGACTTCTGTGTTTTTTGTATTGTATATCGATGAATGATTGAACAATAAACTGGAATAAATAAATCATTTGTATTGTCATTTCTTGGCCTCGAGTTTCTTGAAACCAAGAATAGCACTTGAACCGAAATATATAAACTTTTAATATTAAAGTTTAGAAGTTGCAGTTCAAATCGCCAAAATAGAGCTTACTTAAGTTTAGCGGCTCCTAAATAAGGTACTGCGAAGCATTGAACGTTGAGCTTCAAATTCCCCTTCTTTATCGTGCAGTCGGTCGCGATCATAGCTGTGAAGCAATGTCCGAATAGTAGCCTAACCGTACTGTACCGTAATAAACTAATTTGATTGGATTAGTGTGAATCCAATTTATCCCAGTGGACCTCAAGCCCTCTTTACTCGGGATGTAAGTATTTTAATTCACTTGACCTACTAAACAAGGGTCTTGGAATATGTCAATGGAATGTGAAAAGACTTACAAACACTTAAGGGGCCGACCATTTAACGTTTGAGGGGAGGGGGGGTGTTTTTGAAAAAAAAAATCCTGCAAGCCAACGGTGTTGAAAAAAATATCCTGCAAAAAAATCGTGCAACAACACTGCTAAAGAAAAAAAAATCGAGCACAGACAAGAACACCCATCCCCCCCCCCCCCCCCCTCAAAAGTCAAATGGTCGGCCCCTAAGTTTGAACAATACCTTATTATAGGAAATTAACAATGCACTTTATTAACGCGATTTTACAAAATTCGCGTTAATTTAATGTATCTTAATTAATGTCGATGTAAATTTAATGCACGCTATTTTACAACATTGTTATTTTAAAGCACCTTTATTTCATTTCAAAACCTTATTAGTTCATGACTCCTCTATTGGCTCTTCAGAGTCACTATTGCGGTTTGGTTTCCGTCAATCAAACGAGTGAGCAGCTCTTGGTGATTTCACCGTGAGGCTTTGAAAGATCTTTTGAATTGATAGGGTCTAGTTAGGCTTCAAACCCAAATTTTCGGCTTTAAAAAAAACTTAGAAACATCCGTGCACTTGTCTTGGAAGGTTTTATTGACGGAAGCCAAAACGCAGTTTGGCGTTCAGAAATGTAAAGTGCGAGTTTGCAGAATTATGAAAATCGCAGTAAATAAAGCAAGATGCTTATCGAAAAATTCGCGTTAATTTAATGCATGTAAACCTAACTTTTGAAAAATTCGCGTTAATTTAGTGTAACGTAAATTTTCTTCGCGTTGTCAACGTGCATTGTTAATTTCCTATAATAAGGTAGGCCTTTTGCATCAATTAATCACGTGACGATTTCCCCATAGCAACGCCTGTGTTGGAGGGCAAGCCATTCTAACTCCTTGACAACAGAGACGCGAGCGTGAAACCTCGATACTAGAAGTGCTGCCGGTTCCTTTGTTAGTCGTTTTCAGCACAAATTTATCAGAACAATTTAGCTTTAAATCTTAAAATTCAGTGTTAGAGGATTGTAAGAGCCGTAAGATGATCTCCGGACTCTGCGAGTTACTCGCAACATGATGGCGGCCTCAACAGACAGGTAAGAAGCTGACTTCGGAAATTTACTTTTCTTCCACACTAAGTAATGGTCCAGATAAGAACTGTAGTAGAATCCATTGTTCTGCAGTAATGAGCCTTCCTCACATACGATTTTGCTTGAATATGCCTTAGTGCTTTAGGAGGTGCCTCATTACAGTCCAAACTACATCTCGAAAATAAAGTATTTTTTATGCTATTGGCTCTTTTTCTGTGAAAACTCGGACAAGCCATGCCACCATCCAGCCAATCGGATATAGAGAAAACAAAAGATTTTCCAATCGAAAATTTGAGAACTTCCCCACATACGATATTCGAAATTAAACCATAGTTTGATCAAAAATATATTCAAACCACAAACAAATATCGAATGATAATGCATTATTTCGATGGGTTTCTATTGAATTTTTAAGTATCAACCAATGAATTCGAAATTACGAGAAAGAATAATAGAAAATTAACGCCTTTTAACATTCCTTGCCGTGGAGCACTACAGTTCTTATCTGGACCATTACTTAAATCGTTTTTATGTTCTAGAAAAATTATGTGATGACAGGAGATGTATATCTATTATGCTCTACCATAGCCGAGGAGACGCTAGGAGACGCTGGTGTTGTATAAACTGGAAAGCGCTACCACTGTTGTGTGCCACAAATATGCATGCAGTGGTGATTCACGCTACAACGATGGACTTTCCTTTCATCGCAATACAATACAATACTTTATTTATCCACGTTACACCTAAGAGCTTTTCACAAGCTCGTTCTAATGTGAACGTGAAATTAAAAAGTCTAAATTGAACAGAATATATATCTTAATTATAAACCCTATATATATATATATAATAATAATAATATATCTAAAAACTATAATTTATATTTAAAATATGACGTGATAATAAAACTACTGAAACGAATCAAAGGCTATCGCAAATAATACATTTACAAGTTAAATTTATGCTAAGTTCTACCTTAGCTAAATAAAAAGCGCGTTTAAATTCGTTGACATTTGAAGCTTCTCGTACCTTCGTAGGTAATTTGTTCCATACTCTGCTAGTTATATAGGTAAAAGATCTATGCATCCATTCTAAACTAAAATTCGGTTGAGCTAATTTGGTACCACTACCTCTAGTATTATAGCGTGTATTTCCTAATTTAAAAAAGTTTCCAATATATTGTGGCCCATGTTCGTTGAGACATTTGTAGAGAAGAACTGCGGATTGACAGCACCTTCGGTGACTTAAAGTTGACGTGTTTGTAAGCTTTAGTATATTTTCATAGGATAAAGATTTAGCATATCCTATAGTTACTAGTAGCGTCCTTAAAATATATTAGTCAGCATCCTCTAGGCGTTTGGAGTGAACCTTACCTATACCAATAAGTATCGGACTGCAATATTCAAAATGAGGGACAATAAATGTCTTGTACAACTGTATCATAGTGTCTGTGGGTATAAAACGACGGATTCTTCTAAGCGCAGCAGCTTTCGCGTAAGCCTTCCTATATAAGCTGATCTGTGATGTGCATGGTCTTTGAATGTAAGCATTCGATCCAGAGTAACACCTATAGTATCTTTAAAGAATTATTGAGCTCTATGTGACAGCCATTCAATTCGATATCGTATTCGTATTTACATGGCCCAATGCCAATCGCCTGCATGTGTCTTGCTATCATTGATGGAAAGATAGTTCTGTTCAAACCATGTGGAGAGGAACTGTAGATCTTTGTTGATCACAAACTGGAGAACGGTAGGGGATACATCCGATGCGTATCCAGTCGTATCATCGGCATAGAGTTTCAGTGAGACGTTAGGTACAAAGTAGTTGAGATCATTTATAAAAATGTTGAATAATAAGGGACCTAGAAGAGATCTGTGGTACTCCTGTTCTCACCGAGCTCCAGTCGGAGTACATACCTTGTATCTGTCGGCGGTCTTTTAGGTAGGCAGACATTAAGGCTATCGCTGAGTTTGACAGCCCATAGGCCTCCAGTTTAGCTAACAGCAGGTTATGGCAGACAGAGTCAAATGCCTTACTAAGATCTATTGCAACGGCGGAAACGGCCTCTCTTTGGTCCAGGCTAGCGCGCCAGTCTTCCGTCATTTTGAGTAAAGCCGTGCAGCACGAATGTTGTTTAAGATATCCAGACAGGTTGAGGGAAAAATGTGGATAAAATGCCCCATATAACTGATCGTACATTACTTTTTCATAAACCTTGGATAACGCTGTGAGGATCGACACTGGTCTATAGTTGCTTTTGATATCGTGTCGTCTGCTTTCTTGAACACTGGTGTAAGGTTGCTACACTTCCATTCTGATGGCCAAGTTTGTTCCGCTATGAAAAAATCGATAAGCGGCTTGGCGACTTCTTCTGCTATAACTGGTGCAGACAGTCTCAGAAGTCGCGGTGATATATCAGTCAATTCCAACGGCTTTCCTGGGATTTAGGTGATCGAGAATATTTTTAATGTGGTTGCTGCTTATAGGCGAGAATGAGAATTCGTGTAACACTTTTCTCTCTGTTATAAGTCTCACGCTTGTATTTCACCAAATTCACCCTCTATCCCATACCTGTCTCCTCTGCTACCAGCCATCTCCGAGAAATCCCGGCTATGGAACTAGGATCTCAGTGTTATCACTCGCTCGTTCTCGACAAGAATAATATTGTCCTGTTTTGTTGTTCGGTTATTCGGTAAAAGCGGCTTTATCTTTCTCCAAAATTCACCGTGATGTTTGGCTGTTGTAGAAGCTTCATAACAAAATGATTTGATTCCTTTGCGTTTCAACGCAAACATTTCCCAGTAAAGACATGGGATGAAGTACGTCTCAGTGGATCACCAAAATTCGAAGTAACGAGGGGCTTTATTTCAAGATTACAGACTCTAGTGTTGCTGGTGACTTTCCTTAGTTCCCACGCTGACTGAATTAGCTGTTCCTGCATGGTTATCAGACTAGCCGCCGAAAATATAGAATTGGTAGAGTAGGGGGAGGCTTACTTATTTACATCAGAGATAAGCTGAGCTTTAATAGGCGTTGTGATTTAGAACCAGAGAACATCGAAACAATCTAGGTTGAGCTTTCAAATCCTCACGACCACTTCTCCTTTATAGTGCTATAACCGCCTAACGTCCTCACGGAGCCTACACTTGGTAACAGAGCCTTTACATTAGCAGATCCAAGCCATATTCGCAATGACAGTCTCTTGATTCGTTTAAGCGCTCCATTAAGACTTATCTATTTAAGAAAGCATTTTTATACTAGACACAACTATTTTTTTTTTTAGTTTAATCTGTTCTGAAATAGGACGTTTGCATGATGGCGTCACAACTACAACTACCAGAAGTCTTTGCGCGGATTCTTTTGTTCCTTTAATTTGTACCATTGTCTTGGAATTCTCAAAGGAGTTGATAAATTTGAATGAGAAAAAGAATTCGAAGAGAATTTTGGTTGTTGTAGTAAAATGACGTCATAATGAAAATGTCCTATTGCTAGTATTAATGTTCGTTAGTACAGTTTTCAAATAATATAAGTTTTTGTCTTTTGTATTAGTTTTTATAAAATGAATCTTTCCCAGGAGGGAATAATGTAGAGTACAATACGATAAGTTTAATCTAGTTTTATATTTTATCTGTAACGTAATGCGCAGGTGATCCGGCATATTCACATGAAACCTGCGCAATATAAGTTGTCAAATTATTATTATTGTCTCTCCTCGGAGAAAACTGATAGACCTAGAACGATAAAGTGCCGTTGACAACACACGAAAGACATGCAACACGGGTTAATGTTTTATAATTATCTTGTTAAATCAGAAAGTATGCATATCATTTGTTATGGAGCCGAAAAGAAACCTGAACTTTACCAACTAATGATAATGTAACCATGTATATTTCGAAATATTTTAACTGGATGAAGTTTACCTTAAAGGTTTAATACCCATTCACACCAAAGCTTAAACATGTTTAAAAGCTGTTTAATTCAACAAGTTTTAAATATAATACCTGTTCACACCCCATACTCGCTGGCGCTAAACCAAACTGACCTTTCTTACCTAAACAACCTGTTCGGGGTAGTTTTAACCCTATGTCATTAAATACATTAAACACATTCAATATAGGGCTAGAACTGTTGGTGTGAATGGGGTAGTCAGGGGAGCATTGACTCCATGCTGCTACATGTTATGTTATCCAGCATTCGGTATTTTGAATCCATTGGTTGGCAAGTTTACCGACAAGCATCAGCTGCTCGATAGAAACCTCACGTTCGATCAATACACTAATACATTGATCACAAAGCTGAATAACAATCAAAGTGCTTATGGCTCCCCAGGAACACGAACACCTACCGGAACAGGTATTCGTTTTTTATGTGACGTCACCATACGTCACACGCTAAACACGCTAAACCGCCTAATTGCTTCTTTTCTGGCATTTCTTCGATATCAGGTATGGCCTGGTGCTTACCCTATGGAAATGCAATGCTTGTAAGAAAATATATACTAGACTCTCAACAGCAGACAAGTTTGAAGAGAGCGGACGGTGTATTTCCTTGTTCAAGTTCTGGATTAACCTGAATGACTGTTGCGGATATCTGGAAAATCATGGGATCACTTTTCCATAACAATTCGGGAAACGAGAGTTGGTTCTCTAGCTACATTACAAGTATCATTACAAGGGAAAGGAGGATATCGGCGATATACTTTGCGATAGTTTCATTTCTTATCGTCTTTGGTAACATTCTAACGTTAAGTGTTGTAAGCAAAAAGAAGAGGAAAAAGCCGACAGATATTCTGCTTGGGGTTTTAGCAACTCTAGACCTTGTTACACCACTTCTAACGTTTCCACTACTTGTTATTTACGGTATAACAGAAACTTGGGTTGGTGGTAAAGCGACATGTTTCATGAGCGCGTTTATCACGATGTTTTTATTCAAGTTCTCGATGCTCACGGCTGCAATGATAGCCATCGACAGATTCCTGGCTATCGCGAAACCTTTCTTCTATCGGTCAAAAATTCTGCTTCGTCCTACTAGATTTTCTATAGGGGTTTTCGGACTTTACAGCCTGGTGACTGCGCTTATTCCGTTAACAGGAATGATTTCTCAAAGTGGCCGTGCAAGTGATTGGTCGCTGTGTTTTTACCACTGGGCGGCAGTAAGCCGCGCCAAGACGATAACGAGAATTTACGTGATAGTTGGCATGATCGACACCGCTTTAACAGTCTCCCTAGTCATGATTTGCAATATTGGAGTGGTAGTTTACTTTACCAAAAGAAGACATCAGAGAAGGAAGAACGTCGGACCAGCTGCTAGTGACATCGGGCGCCAGTCTTCCTTTTCGACAAGACCGTCAAGAAACAGCATACAGAGAAGGAGCGATAAGAAATACGCCAAGCTCATGGCTTTGGTGTCAATTTATTTTCCTCTGTGTTTTGCACCAATTCAGGTAAATAAATTATTCTTATATTTCCTCTCTACTTAAGCGTTAGTCTCTACAACAGGGCCGGTGATATGATTGCTCGCAGTTAGGAACATGATAAGGCCTCGGCGCACAGGTGTGTTTCTTCGCGGATTATTGAATTAAATAGGCCTTATTCAAAACAGGCAGCAAGAAATGCGGCGACAATCGGCGCACCACCTAAGGGGTAATGTTCTTGTCTTCTTTACTTCGCAAACCATAATAACTACTTTTGTTTTAGGTTGCTTTTTGACAAACGGGAAGCATTCAGCCCAATAAAAAAGCTGCCATGCGTAGCAGTAATTATAATAAACGTCAATTCGACGTCCCTATACTCTTCTTTAAAATAACCAAGATCTTGTGACTAAATTTCTCGCAGGGCATACACTCGTCGAGTTGTAAAATTAACCCGTTTCAGTTGCCGCAGACTTGTTAATTAAGCTTATGTTTGTTATTTTTTCTCCTCAAAGTCAAGTCTAGCGCGGGGGAAGGTTTGTATCCACGAATAAAATATCTGCAGCAGAATTAGCATATTGGAGAGTTTTTCGTGTGAAATATAGAGTTCGATAGGAGAGAAAATAAAACTCAAACTACTTAATACGAGACGAATAAATTAGAACTGTGAGATTGGCGGAAAAAAGATATACAAATGCTGGAAGACAGAAAAGACATTCTCGTACCGGTGAATTGCTTCATATTGATCGGCAACTCAAGGAAATTGAATTTAACAAAAGCGGCTGCACAAAACCCGAAGATAATCACAAGTAAATACTAGAAGTTATTACTCTCTCATTTGGCTTTGGCGTTTTACCAAACGGCCTTCTGTAATATTATTTATCGCAATAACGGAAGAAGTAAAAGAAGATTGGTATAAAAGAGCAATAGAGATTCTACTTTGACTAATATAGGTGCGATCTGTATTCACCACTTGGCTTTATTTCCGCCAGGCGAAAAATACATTAGTTGGAATATTCAACTAGCTTGTACTAGCATATTCACCAATGGCCACCTACATAGACTAGGAACAAATAAACAAAGACCAGTAAAACGTTTTAGAAATACCAAGAGATGAACGAAAAGATTGTCTTACAAATAGAACAGAAATGAAGAACATAGAAAACATTATATTTTTTGTCGCCGCGCGCCCTTTGGAAATCATCTCAAGAAATAAATTAATTGCATGTGTCAATAATTTTTAACTTAGTTGGGCGGAGCTTATTGAAATCTGTAAAAAAAAACGGACTGACTTGAGAATTACAATTTCCAAAGCCAGACAGTTTTCGATCGACTATTTATTATAAAGAAGATTGATTTCCGATTTCTTAGGGAACGGTGTAAGTTTGCCTCGTATCTGTTCGTATGTGAAACACTTGAATTTGAATAAAAATTACTGAAACTTTTTAAGTTGCTTAAACTACTCACATCCAATGCCTACATTGTTCCGAATCTTATTTTGGACCCACACCAAAAAATTGTGTTTGACAAAGGAAAAAATAGGGAAGTTTGTGTTATTTGTAGGGGACGCCTGGGGCCAGAGTGTTTCCATGGCAACATAATTTACACAATGATGTGTATTTTCCATAGTACCACATATGTGCAAAGTTTCAATAGTTTTTATCCAATATTTGTAGAGATATTCTTAATTTGTCTCCAAGGCTGTGCAAACAATATGACGTCATAGATCATCTCATTTGCATATTACTCTCTGCAACGAGATGACATATTGACAAACGGAAAATGTCATTATTCCTCATTTCGAAAGCATTCTAAAATTAGCTCAACTTAATTTTCGCTTCCTATGCACTTTAAACCCTGGTCTTACACGATGTGTCACTATAGCTATCAATTAAAATGCTCAAGGTTTCTCCGTGATGCGAGATGCCTCTTCTAGGATAAACCACTTTTTCAACACAAATTTGGGAGTAGTGAGAATTGAAAATTACGGTGGCTTAACAGGGCAATCATGAGAATGCGAGAATGATCCGAGAATGCGAGTTGTTACTAGAAGAATGCAAAGGTGAACGACAAGAGAGATGTGCTAAATATTCGCTTCACACTAATTAATTAAGTTGGTCGTAAACAGTGGGTCATTCAACATTAAAGAGAAAGAGAGTACATCAAGAAGATTAAGTAAACTATACCGCGCGGGTCCAGTCCCGGGGCTGAGGTTTTCTCCGGTTGCTCAGAGAACAGAACAGATAGTTGGTTTGATCCAACTCTGTTTCCGGTTTATTCATGATAAACCTTTTTAATACGACCTTCCATGCCTTCAAATTTATTGTCGTGGTGAGATCAGTCAACTGCCGTCCGCTACAGGACTTTTCTTTCTCTTCTCTCGATCTCTAGCCTTTCTCTGAGCTGAACGGAGAATAGGCCTCTGTTACAGGGTACAAGTCACCCCGCCGGTGATGCCATTGTCAAGCCGGGTTTTTCGACAGTCATAGGTATCTTCGTTAAATTATTTAAGAAACAACAATAAACTTTCTCACTTTTCGACGTTGGGGCGACAAACTGACGTTCACTTTTGTACTTATCCCACTCTCGTTGATTGCAATTTCTAACTCAACCCCTCTCCCCTATCAGTAAATAACAGCCAATCGAAGAACGCTATAAGCTAGGTAATTAACTGATATTCCTCCAATCAGGAGGAAGGGACAAATCTTGTCCTTAGTTCAAATCTATTGGTGCGGTAAGACCAGTCAACTGCCGCACGCTACCAGAGGTTTTCTCTCTCTTTTCTTTCGCTCCTCCGCGGCTCGCTTATCGCCGCTTCGCGGCTCTTCTCTCGCGGAGTAATGTCATGGAGAAAACCTCTGAGACCAGGGTAGGAACGTGTTGCCTCACAGATCAAGTATGGGAGATCGACGATCGAAATTTAAAATTTCTCTCAGTACGTGAATCTTTGTGGTAAATTATTAGCCTACATTGCTGGCTCTTGGCGGGGTAGTAAATTATTAGCATTACTGTACTGCCCGGCGAAACACTCTTTCCCACTGCACGAGAAAGAGTGAGTCTCAATGTCCAACTGTCCAATTCGTAGTTCTTGAAAGGTAACCACTGATACAAATCTTTTTTTATGAATATGAATAGATTTTGATTATCATCGTGCTAACTGAAAACAAGTCTCTAACAAAGCTGTCTCAACTCCAGCCTCGATATCACCAAAGGCTTGGTTACCTTTCAAAATGGCGGTCAAGAAGAACTTCGAATAGGAGATATTACAGTTGCGTCTACGAAGAGCAGTTTCAGCGGTATTGACCCAAATGCATCACTTCAATGTAATGAAGCAGTATTCAGATTGTGTATCTAACTTATTCGAGGGTGCTGTGTCACACAAGAATGACGATTTCAGATGGCGCTTCATTACATTGAAGTTATTTGAGTCAATACCATGCACTGAATTTGCTTTTCGTAGACGCAACTGTAATAACTCCTATTGGACTATTCCTCCGAGACTAGATGAAATTTGTAATGAGCCTCAGGGTATTGACGTAAACATAGTTGTAAAATCTAACGGCGATTTTTTTCAGGTATTAATATCTTTGCAACATTTTGGCAAGACTTCATTAACTCCTGAGACCATAGTGTATTACCAACTGCACATCGTGGCAATCAGCTTGCTTCTCAACCCACTACTGCATGCCCTTATTAGGAAACACTACCGACGCGCCTATTGGTTCATACTGTGCCACCCCACAGTGCTACGGGAGCCCACCAACAATGAGTTTGACTTTGGTAAGGCAGCAGCTGTCCTAGTGCTGACACTTCTACCCGCTGCTCAATGAATAATACTCGGCTGTGGTTACTTTTGGCAACAGCTGAAACACATGAAGTACATCAAAATTGTTTAGCACTTCCATTGTTTTAAATAATATTCTTAGGCATGTGTTATGACGTTTCTAGATTTGGATTAACATATCAATAACTAAAATCTACCGGTCAAATTCTGACGAATTTAATTTAACAATTACTGTACGGAACGGAACGTGTGTCTCGGCAAGACAACACAACTATGCGGCATTTGCTAGGCCAAAACGTTTGATGAAAGCCTCGATTAAACGGTTTCAACATCTCTTCAACATCGGTACAACCGTTTGACACACCCCGCACAGATACCCAGAGGCAAGGGTAGCGAGCCTGTCGCCCACTCCTGGCTGGGTATCCTAGGATGCGTTTGCCACGGCCTGAAAACATTTCCGATAACAATTGCATGTCAAACGGTTTTAACATCGGTGTACAGCATTTGTTGAAGGATGTTAAAAGCATGCGTGTCAAACGCGGTTTCAACATCGATCCAACATTCCGAGAACAAAACACGGCGGCGGTTTCAACATCTGGCCAACATTCTAATAAACTGCTTGCTTTCAACATCCTTCATCAAATGTTGTATACCGATGTTGAAACCGTTTGACCGAAGGCTTGAAGCAGCCTTTATACGATCATCTAATCACACTGTTATGTCTTCATTATTTAGAGAAGAGATAATTACGCTATGGTAGTTTTACTGACGTTGTTTTCTCTGTGGTTATTCCTGATAGATGCCGATAACCGAGAGGGGCCTGA
Source organism: Actinernus sp. WN-2022 (assembly GCA_030867875.1). Lineage (NCBI taxonomy): Eukaryota > Metazoa > Cnidaria > Anthozoa > Actiniaria > Actinernidae > Actinernus > Actinernus sp. WN-2022. The sequence goes on along the minus strand of JAOWCC010000577.1, from coordinate 165,467,245 downwards.
GTTTGAGCGAAGGAACCTCAACATTCGTGAATTGAGTGTGGCGGCCTTAGCAACCGCACGATTCCGTTCCAACGTTAGAAGAGCAAAAGAAAGGCGCTCCGGTAAGAAAGATAGCATAGCAGCGCTCGTCCAGGTTTTCTGCCTTCATGCGCACAATCACTTTTGACTTAATTGTGAGACCGAAATCTGTTCAGCACTGCCAATCAACTCATGCACAAGAACAGACATAATTTTTGTCGTTAAAATCATTATTTCTTGAGTTGCTTTATATACCATCTCTAGCATTAACGTATTTTTCTTTCTCAAGCTGAAGATACGTAACGTCTACCCCAGAGGTTCTACTGCCCTCTCTAAGCCAAAGTTTAGGTCGACGAGAAGGCTGGGTGAACCTCTGGGGGCGCGAAGTATGTCTGACTCTGTCTGAGTCAGAATTTTACCCTGGCCCTCTGATTGGCCTAGAGCAAATCATTTGAAACGATTGCTGCGATTGGATCACGCCAAAGCAGTTTCCAAGGGCGCCATTGTTTACCCGTTCCGTGTCGTTGAACCCGTCGCGTCGCTGGAATTCGCATGAGTTCCCTCAGCTCGAGCTCTATAACACTCCAGAAAACGGCCGAATTAAAGGCCATTTAAACCAGCTGACCTGTTCTGTGTAGTGCTTCGGCCCTTGGGAGAGGAAAGTGTAATTTATTTCAGCTGTCCGAAAGTGCTGGCTTTTCATAAACCGTTGGAAATTAAGCCTACGTGGACAAAACCGGTTTAATTAGTTTGCTAGAAAAAGGTTTCTCGGGTGTCAATCAAAAGGGATTAGCCTAGCATGGAAGTGAGATTCATACTTCGCGCGCCCAGAGGTTCTCCCAGCCTTCTCGTCGATCTAAACTTTGGCTTAGAGAGGGCGTAACGTCTGATAGTTTGATAGAATGAATTATATATCTCCCATTTTCCCCCACTGGCACTAACCTTCATAACAAAAGAGTTTAAACGCTCAGCTCTTTTTAATTTATTTAACTGGAGCATGCGCAGCCGGTGTTTCGGTGCCGGGGCCTTTCGGAAGATCGGAGCGCGGGAGTATGGGGCGAGACAGAAAGCGTGTTGAGAGGGAAGGAGAAAAGCAAGAAACGCTTGCCCTTGTATTTTCAAACTTGGACGCCTCCAAATTAGTTACTTATGTTTCCTATAACTGTCAAACTGAAGCCAGTAAACAATATGGTAAATGTTATCCACTGTTATAATCAATTACAGGTCGATTAAGGTTGCTATCCGCCGTGGAAGCGAGTAACAGCTAACGTTTCGAGCGTTAGCCCTTCGTCAGAGCGAAAGAGTGCATGCTCGAAACGTCAGCTGCTACTCGTTTCTCACGGCGGTTTAATAAGCATACCTATCCTTAGTGGATTATTCCAGTGTTTATCTTCCCGGCTGACGCAGTTTTTACAGGAACTCCCACAGGTCGGTAAAGGTTGTACAATAACGTAATTATTATAATTATTTTCAAGATGGAGCCAGCACAACAGAAAACATAACAGCGATACCAATTATCGTCAAGAGAGACTTTTCTCTGGAGAACGAGACGACCGAACATCATGCTCCCATTCCATCTAACAACTTGGGTTCTGATGGAGATCTAGGGAGAATATCAAGCTCCACAGAATGCTCCGAGTCAACTCCGATGAATCTCCGACCCCGACTCGAACTTCTCCGAAGTCTGTCGTGGACATCATCGTATTTCAGTGATTACGAACCAGAGTCTTTACCACCATCTCCTAGCTGTTTGACTGTATCAGGCCCTTCGTTTGGAACACGGCAAAGAGCTACCAGTGACGGCTCGGAAATGGACAGGCTGACTGTGTGCTCTGATCTTCCTTTGGCGTCTGGCAGATCGTCCTTTGACTCGACTGTCTTTGATTCTCGGCGGGCAGGTAAGATTGATATTGAAGGCTTCATTTAAAACTAGCCTATGGCTACAATGTATTGCCTTCTTTGAGTAAAACTTTTATTATTATTATCGATATTGTTATTATTATTATTAGTAGTAGTAGTAGTAGTAGTAGTAGTAGTAGTAGTAGACTAGTAGTACTGTATCATCATCAACATCAACATCATTAGCATCAACATCATCATCAGTTTCAACATCAACATCATCATTATTATTATTATCAGGAGCCCATTACCAGGAGCGTACCTATGTGATGAGTAGCGCCCACAGCACAGTAGACGATGTGGCTATTTATAGTCGCGAAGTTCTGGTATGCGATTACGTTGTGTTTTGTTCTAGATCTCTTGCGCTTTAGTATTTTTAGCAGTTTGAACCGTGTTAATTACATTTTTTCAGTGCATCCTGATTGGTTAAACGTGACGGGGGGAGGGGGGGGGGGGATTTCACGAGTTGAAATATAGAAAAGGGTAGGGAAAGCTGTCATTTAGGTATTTAAAAGGGCCTTTCCAAATATCTCGAACAGACGCACCTAACGGGATGCAGTGTTTCTACTGTGGGCATGTGAAAGGGGTACCAATTTTTATGGAAGGTATATGAAAGGGTTACCTTTTCTGTCAAAAATGGTATATAAAAGGGTTTGGACCTCGGGGGGGAGCCCCGTATGAACCTTTGTTGAGTACTCCCCCCCCCCCCCCCCCCCCTCCCCCGGGATAGCTACATCATCTGTTCTGCTGTTGGACAGACCTAATCTGGGTGATGCATGCTCCTGGTAATGGACTCCTGGTATTATTCAGTATTCTAGCATTATTTGCATTGGTGCTGGCATTAGCAATTGCACTGGCATCACCTCACTTGCTTTAGCATTAGAAGTGAAGCTAGGACTATTTTAAAACCTCAGAATTGACTTTAGAGCTTTCCTTGTTTACCTTTTACTGCAATAATAATGTGGGTTGCGAATCCATAAGTGCTGCTTCCGCTATTGTCATATGAAGACTACGTCAGCGTCGTCAAGTTAAAATCAGGATATGCACATGTAGAACTTTTAATTCCATAAACCCTATCAATTTCAGTGTAAATTAATTTTTCTTCCAGATAAAGTAAATTCCTGGCTGTTAAAGGAGCCTGTAGAAACTATGTCATTGACTACGTCACCAATAGACGTCAAAGGTGAGCTCACTGCGCACGCGGCACAGTTTTATTATAAGAGAGTAAGTGGTCTCTGTTGTCAGTATTGTCCGACTATTGGGCATAACGTCTAATGAGAGAAAACAAGGAACGGAGTAAAAGGACGGTCACAGATAATATACATTCATGGGTAGGGACATAAATTGTTTGTTGGACACGATATGTGCACGATTTACCCTGAAATCTATGCTCCTTTTAGACTTCGTGCAAGTCCCTTGATGTTTTGGTGGTCCGTCCCTCCCTCTCCTCACCCTCACCCTCACCCCCCCCCCCCCCCAGGGGTTCGTTGTAGACTCGGTCCTATAACTCGTTCGGTCAAAATAGTGAAAACCCCAAAATCAGCACTTCCTTCTCTTATTTCCAGTTCTAACAGGTTTTTTTATACTTGTTATTTCAGACGACAGATCACAGTTGCAGTCCTGTTGTAAGCCTCACCATCTTCCTCCTCTTAGTTCCACCTCAGCGACGGATCGAGACACGAGTAATGTTGTTCACACTCGAACACCAACAAGAACGTTCAACCTCTTACAAAATGCTTTAAAAATAGCGAAAGTTGAGCCATCAAAGCATTGACATTGTCCGACTTATCGCTATTTATTCTTTAAAAATAACACTTGGAGAGTTAGGACACTTTTTGGACAGATTAATTTGTTGCCTGTACAATTGGTTTGAGAACAAAAATGGACTTCAGAAATATTTTAGTTAGGGGACTTCCTGTGGAATTGGTCGAATATTTCAGCGCAAAAATTCGAATCATTACTGAGAGAATCTCACTTCCATGCGCTGTTTCAAATCAGGAAAACACGTACGTCAATTGCAACCCTCAAACCGGTTTTGCTGGGCCATTGGTAAGCCAATGAAAATTATCGTTACATACAGCACACGCGGTTGCGCCTGGTAATGAATAGATTATCCAATTCTGAACCTAATGTTCGTTGTCAACGGATAACACCAGAGGCTCTTCTTTTTCTTCTCTCGCCATTTACTTCGTCGAGCCTCTGCCATGACCCATGATCCATGACCCATGACCCATGACCCATGGTACACGATATCTATAGGCCTGGTAATAAAACAACAAATCAGAGATGGCTTATTTCATTTCTGCAGTGCCTTTCTATGCAGAGTCCTTGTCTCATAGCCCCAGAAGGTAGAAGTATCTCTTCGTTTGTTTTTATTTTGACTTTACTACTTTTATATACTGAAAACTAGCTCACAAAATCCCTATGATTCACACTTAACCAGCAAATAACTTGGAAATTAAAATCTTCAGAGGCAGACATTAAAGAAACTCACTCTCTTCCACCGCGACCAACATTCTCTTTTCGAAAGTCACATAAAGTGACTGAACCACTGGCAGCGTAATTTGTTACTAGGCTCGTTCAAAACCAAAACGAAACTCTCTGAAGATAACTTTTGTTAAAGAGGAATCCCCTAGATTTTCTTTCCAGTTAATTATAAAATACTATAGGAAACCCACATGCCTGACGAGGTAAAACTCCACGGAAAATTGCACGAGAAAACGGTTTTTCGAGTGCAGTTTGGCGTGGAAGTTACCGAGTCAGGTAAGTGATTTTCCTTGGATCGCATAGTCCGATTAAGTACTTGATGATTTATCACCTTTGTTATTAGCCGGAGTGCTAAGTTATAAATAGCGCGTATAGCCTACAGTGCTGATTCTACTCTGAATCACCACTCCTCTCAGCGTCTGATTGCGCGATTCAGCTGTGACTATGCGATTCGTAGAGGAAATCGCATGAACGAGAGTGCTATACGTGATTTATGGGCACTGAGTAATACTTTGAAAGTTCTGATAATTTGTTAACTTTAAAAATATCAGTGTCATAAATCACATGCAGAACGAGCATGCAGTTCATGCGATTTTTTTGTTTATAATATACTGAGTAAAAATTTTCTGAGAGCGTACAACTACACTCTATAACCTTTTTATGCACTAGTTATTGGCTATATTTTCAAAATCAGTAAATTATATATTTCTGAATTCCTATCATCTTGACAACAAAGCCGAGTTCGATTAGTTAAGAGGGAGACAAGTTATTACTCGGGCTGCCTGTGGCAGCGCCGAGTCTTAAAATGCAAGTCGTTATAATTTTTTTAATTTTTTTTATTTCATGTCGGACGGGTTCTGCGCATGCGTTATAGGTCAAATTCACACCAATCAGATTGCACTGTGCTGGTCACGCAACAATCGCCAGGTTAATGTATTTACAGAATTTAATACAGTAAATCAAAATGGTCGACCCGCGAGGGCGAAAGCCTTCCAACAGGCTCAGGATATTTCAACTGGCGCTCTTGTTGACCATAAAAATACATGAACCAGGAGCCGTAATACATTCGATCAGCGCTGTTTGGACAGATCCAATGTACATTTAGAAACGTAAGCGAAATACAATATCCAAACACGTTTGGATATCAACGGGTATCGAATTATCATCAAAGGTTAAATCTCGTCAGGCGCGCTCAGATAAGAAAGTTCAAAGCTCTCAGACTAGGCGAGACAAGGAGATATCACTTTCAATGAGTCATTGTCAGAAATCTATTCCATCGTGGGCGGTCTTGTACAGCTAAGGCATGTTTTACGACAGAATAACCAGAGTCTTTCTACTGGATTGAGAGCTCGAGACATTATACATGTCGGCTAATATGGGGAAAACTGAAACAAAAAATGAACTTTGACGGCAGAAACCCTCAATTGAGCCAAACGGAATATTTACATGATCCGCTAAGATTTTTACAAATCTTAGTTAAGCAGATGTTTTCAGTGTATGCCAACTGAAATGCGGCAACTACACGAACAAGAAGCATGAACTGCCAGCAAAGAGAGAGGAAAAAGTATTTCAAATGCACAGCGCTAGCTGAAATAGGGCATATATATAATATCTGAGACGTTAAATTACGTTACTGTGAAGAGGATCAAAATTCAAGTCTTGTAGCTTCAGACTGTCTTCTGCCGTGACTCGTGAGAGAAATTGGAAAAGATCTAGCTGTTTCATTCAGACACTGGCAAATTTATTGAAAGCTACGGGCTTACTTTAGGAGATTATTATTCATTGTGGAATGAAAGGAAACAGGTTAGCTGAAAGTTAAGTTCGAGGTAGGCTTCGACTTTCATTCCGATTCAGTGCATATGTGCACGAAGGTGGGTGCTGTGAACAACACTACCAAAAGATCCAAAACGAAAGTTCAGTTACGTAAGTACTGTAAGTAAACTCTTTTTGATTTGAATAAATTTCCTCTCAGTTTGTCTGTTAATGTACTTTTTCTTCTAATTATCGCTTTATTTAACATCTGTGATTTAGAGTATGCGTACCTCAGAATAAATTATTTGAAAGGTCAACTGAATTCTTTTGTCGATAAGCGCAAATGTTTTTTGTGAAACAGTCTGTGTATATGAGAAGCGGCTTAATAGAAGAGCTTTCTCATTTATAGGAATTACAATTTTTTTTCTTGATTGAAATTTATGTTTCATTTCACATTTATTCATACAGTTTTAGCCGGACATTTCCCCGAGTTTTTGATCTATTTTCAATCAAATTCAAAGTCTGAATAATTATGTCATTGTATTGCATTTATACACTTGAATTGCCAGTATTCTGTTGTTCGAATCCTGCGTTATCAGTCATGCCATAAAAGCGATTAATAGACCAGTCTGTTTTTTTGACGTTCTCACTGGCGAATTAAAGCACGACTTGATACTAAGAGGATTTCAAATGAAAGTGTATTTCATATTCAATCTCATGTGGCCCGAGTGAAAGCCCAGATGGGCTCTTGTTAAATGTTAAATTTGGTAATTTTCCCGTCAAAATTTGGCGTAAAACCATTTACAAAATAACTTCTTCATTCATCTTTTAGAGTTTAGAATAGTTGTTCATGAAAATCTAGCAACTTAAAGAATACATCTGTACCCACAATCGTATGTTTTTAGAATTTTTGAGAGGAATTGCTTTAAAATTCACCGTGAACAAGAGATACGTCATTATGACGTCATATATATTTGAAAATGTCTCTTAGAAAATGAATATGAGTATTTTTCGGGTTTTAACGAAGAAATGTACTTATTGTACACAGAATAGGCTCGATATGGTCTTTTTTATATTTCAATAATGTAGAAAGCATAATTTAAGTCATACCCATGACGTCAGAAAATGTGACGTTACAGGAACCTTAAGTTCTTAATAACTCTGCAAATATTTATCGTGGAGACTTCAAAATTGCGGCATTCAAAAATATATATTTATGTTATTGTGATAACATGCTTTGTTGCAAACGTATACGTAACGAAGAATTTGACCTTAAAAGGAGTCGTTCATCATGACGTCACAACAACGTCAATATACAAACCCGATTGAACTTGAAGACGTAATTTCATATTAATATTAACCTACCAAAATTTCGTTAAATTTGAGGTCGAATTAATTTTTTTGCTAGTTTATACAGGGTCATTTATGCCTTTCGTGAGATATTTTGTTGAGTATATTATATTTAAATTCTCAAACTCATTAATAATTCATGAGCTTTTTAGTCAATCAGAGGCCTGCATTTGGTCGCATGCATGAATCTGGATACCCAATGAAACACTAGATGAACATGAAACACTAGATGTTCGTCTGTGTTCTCATTGGGTATCATTCATGCATGTTTTGGACATAATTAAGCTACAAGGATTACAGCTAGCCTCCTCCGCAGGCATCTCTATCAGATTTTTAAAATCGTGAATTGGGTTACCTGTGACTTCGGGAGAGAAGAGGAGGACTCTCCCCGGCTCTCTTTTCTTCACCTGCCACAGGGAGCCCATAATCTGATTTATTCAAAAAACAGAGATGCCTGCAGAGGAGGCTAGATTACAGCATACACGACTTTCATAATGGCCGCCTCCTAATTTACATATGTGATTTCCCGTTTCGGTAGTTTATCTATATGTATAGAAAATATGAACATTGCCATGTGAAAGAGCATGTCGACATTAGTGAACTTGTGAAAGTTGTGTGCTGTAGCTTAAAAAACAATGAATTTACAGCCAGTTGAAATTAGAGAGATTTGTATGAGAAAAACAACGGAAGCCTTACTAGCCTCGCTTTCATGTTTTTCTGCATTAGAAATGCTTATAGCTCAACAGCAATTTTCCACATTGCTCTAAAACTCAAAACAATTACTAGTTTTAATGTGATCTTTCATGTGGTAGGATTAGTTTTCCTCTACAGATTGGTCTTCCAAATTATGCAAATTAGGAGGCGGCCATTATGAAAGTCGTGTATAAGTATGACTTTACATGGAGATCGGTGTCCAGAGTGTGACACGAACCATCATCCTCATAGCTGCTCTTGACTACTAGTCCGCTGTCTTGCCCACTACGCTATATATATCAGGCCGTTGTTGAAATGACCGTGACAAAATCACAACCCTTGTAGTCTGATAATTGTATGCAATAAAATTCCAGAGAAACAATACTTTCTAATGATTTATGAATGCAGGTATTGTTTTCGATTGGGATGTCATTTAAAAAACTCGAGCTTCGTGTTTCACCAGGGATCCAAACACCTCGAAAGAATAAAAGCACTCGGCCGAAGCGGCCTCAGACCTTTTACCAGAAATAAAAGCATAACTACGATTTTCGCGCGTTTGCCGCTTGCTATTTTCAGTTTTTACATGACGTTGAGCAGTTTCTTGTGAACGTTGGAATGCTTTTCAATTTTTCTTATAGATTTAAGTATTTTGATGGCGACTGACGTTTTCTGTTAGGCCGAGGAACGCGCTGGAACGGCATGGTGTGTTGAATAAGGGAACAGACAAAGGCACGCAAAACCTGGCCATCCCATCTGATAAAATGTTTCGTTTACCATCGCCTAGGCTCTGTTTTCGTGGGGGTTTCGGTGGGAGGCTTTGGAGAAACGACACTCCCAACGGCTGAAACCGAGCCTTTTTTTGGGGGGGGGGGGGGGGGGATGCAAGGCTCGAGACCGTCCCAAATTTTTGGAAAGATTGAAGAATGTTTTTTAAACTATACCACTTTTCCGAGCTCTCTACCTGTTAGTTTCTAGTCTTTCTCATGCAAATTTTCAATCCACAACTAGTAGGGGAAAAAGTAGTCGGGGAATACATGAAGATTTTTACGAGTCTTCAAGCCGGCCATTTGGCGAGGCACATAATTATTTTCCACGCCCTCGTTCAGCCGGACCATTCGAATTTATCAAACCCTCCCAAAAACATGTATAACTTTACCCTTTCAATTTTCCCTCACTTCTACGTCAACGCGTTCCGAGTCCACAGCTCCCACACACCTGGTCTGCTGCTCCCTCGTGGCCCACCACATGGCCATCCTTTGTTCTGCCTAACCACAAGCAGACCACCTATTGTTTTTCTCTAACCACAAGCAGACCACCTTATGTCAATAGTCCATTAAAAAACCCTAACCTCCCCGGGTTCCTACTGTACTGATGTCGTATGTAAACGTGAAAGAACACGATGTCGATTTACACGGTACTATTTTAGTTCGGCTGTCGCGTGCAACCTGCTGATGTCACGCCCCAGGACTACCACAACACTGGAGGCACACCGCGGCAAAACGTCACGCGCATGCGTATTTGCTATTTCTTGTCCGCGCGCGGCCGCCCCCAGTTTCCCGCGAAAACTGAAATGAAACAACAGGCACATGCCGTGATTTTAACGTTTCTGCTTAAAAGTATTCATTTGTGAACTGTTTTGTCAAAAACTAAGAAAACTACTTAAAAGCTAAGCCTAAGACTTTAACAGGTTGAAGTTTTCTTAATTTGTAATTCATTGTGAGTTTACTAAGTTATAAAATTATTTACTAAAAAAGTTGAAACCCTCGGTAATTTGTATTTGAGAGCAGAGCCTTCGTTCTTTTGGCCAGCGGAGCATACCGTTTTGCCGCGGTGCACACTGGAGGTACCATGCTTCATCTAAGGCACGCCCCAGGACTACCACAACACTGGAGGTACCATGCTTCATCTAAGGCACGGACACGCTGCAGCATTGCCGGCCTACTACTGTGTCCAATGTTGCAGCGTGTGCCAACCACTTTTCAAAACAATTACCGGCAGTTGTGCGCAATGTTTCAGCGTGTTCGTACCTTATGTTTTGTCCTTCTGATCAGTGGCAACTTGCAATTTAGACTTGAGGTACAGGCAGGCAATGCAACATTGAACGCAATAATGCCGGCAGTATTACAGAAGTAGGATAGAGTTCTACTTCTGCAACATTGCGTGTAACACATTGCACCGTGTGAACATCCCTGCAACATTGTTGGCAATGGCGTGACGCTTTCAGCCAATGAAATGCCACTCTTTGCTGGTGTCAACCCTTTTCAAATCAACTGCCAGTATGTTGTAGCGTGTCGGTACCTTAAAGTCGATCACAAAGACACGAATGTTTAATGCATTGAATTAGCCATGGGACCAGAGAAACAACGGAGGTGTTGTCTGTAAAACAGTAAATAAAAGTAAATGGCCTGGTTAGGGTCGACTGCCGGCGGTCTCCCTACCATCCCAGATGTTACCGACTTACGAAAACACGACTGTTCCCGATCGACTGGGACGATCATGAACAAAATCGGGAACGATTCTATTTTGCCAACGCAACCCCCGTTTTCTGCGATAATTCCCGATATAAGAAAGCAAAAATTCAGACAGTCTGGGCAGTTGGCGGTGTATTTCGCTCGGTCCAGATCAGACTCCGAAGGCCACTCAAAATCAAGTTTACACGCATATTTCCCGCGTCTTTTATTTATCGTCCCCAATTGTACGAACTGAATATCGGGAACATCTGGGATGGTCGGGAAACATCGAAATCCCCGATCGTCTGGGAAAACCCGACATATGAAAACCAGACATAGTATCTAGAATTGAAACAAATCGACCCCGTTTTTATTTTATCATATATAATTTTAGTCTTCCATTGCCCATGTTGTGCAATTAAAAATAAATTTGGAGCACGAACATTATTATTGTTGGTGTCGAAGTCAGGGAAAATTGTCCAAAATCATGTGACAGTGTGTATGCCGTTAAAGATATGCTAATCACATGCGTGATGTCTTTGATGTGCACATCTATGTTCGTCTCCGTAAATACAATACAGTGCATTTTTTGTCTAATTTTCATTGTCTTACGTTGTACCAGAAGGGCCTTGCCGTATGTCAATTTTTTTTCTCAGAAACCTTGCAGTCTTTTGTGAATATAAATGTGCACATCAACTGACGTCACGCATGTAATTAGCATACCTAACGGCAAAAAATTGTCGCATGATTTTGGGCGATTTCGACACCAAATCTATTTTTAATTGCCCAGAATGGGCAATGGCAGACTAAAATGTTATGATAAAATATAAACGGGGTTATTTTTCAATTCATAGGCACTTTAATTAAGCCTTATAAAATTGGTAATTCGTTCTCACATTTATATTGTAATTTATAAGTAGTATAGTCGGAGTCAGATAAATACCACTTTTTCTTGCACAACAAAACTCAAACTAGCGACCACTAAAATCGAAAATATTCTTGCACAAGGGGCGTCATAAAGTGAATTCAGAAATCCACTTCATGACGCCCCTTGTGCAAGAATATTTTCGATTTTAGTGGTCACTAGTTTGAGTTTTCTTGCACAAGAAAAAGTTGTATTTATCTGACTCCGACTATACTACTAGGGGTAACTAAGGGTCATTCAAAGTGTCACTAGACATTCTTGTACGTAAAATCCAACTTGATAATCCTATTAGAGATATGATTACATATAGTTATATCGATCTCTTCCACTATGGATTATATATCGTGCCTCCCTCTAGAAATTCTGACTAAGATCGTAGAGCATGCAGATCCTTGGTCATTCGCAAGCATCTCAAGGACATCGAAACGCCTAAAAGATGCCGCAGCTCTCTCGCGCTACGAGAACACGGACAAGGAGTTCCGCACGCGAGTACTCACACTAGGTCTTGAGTCCACCCACGACGACGCCGATCGAGACGGCTTGGTCAAAAAGTTCGGCGTCCCCAAAGAGGAAGACTGTTCAGGCCCCCTAGCTCGTTTTAGTGGACGTGGCAACCTCGACGTCGTTAAATGGCTTATCAATTACTTCCAGCTTACCATAGAGGGTGAACTTGCTTGTTGTGCTCTGAACAAGGCCTCTACGAATGGTCACCTTGAAATAGTAAAATGGTTCATCGACCACTTCCAGCTTACCATAGATAGGGGATATACATATAATTACGACCCTATGGATGGTTTTTTGGAAGTAGATAAATTTGGATACGTTTTCAACATTATAGAGAACGCCTCTATGAATGGCCATCTCGAAATAATTAAGTGGCTTATCGAGCGCTTCCAGCTCACATCGCTGGAAAGACCAGAAACTTGGCATGCTCTACAAACTGCCTACGAAGGGCGCCATCGTGAGGTGATTGAGTGGTTCGAAAAGCAATTCAACATCACCCAAAGGATCACTAGATATTCTTACACCTAAAAATCCAAAACTTGAAGTATATGTTAAAGGAATGATTACTATACTGTATATTGCCACCAAATGGTATTAGTATATATTCTTTATTCCACAATACTAGTTTACGTTGTCATCTTAGTACACATTAACGCCATACAGATCAAACATGTCGAACGTAGCTGCCGCCGCCGTAATAACTTGTGATTGGTTGATGAGAGGGAAGGACACGAAATGCACAAAGAAGATTTCGAAGACAACAAAGTTCTGTTCCCAGCACAACTACCAAATCTCAAAAGGCTGTGCCCCATATGTACCATGCTCGAAGTGCGGTAAAGGATGTCGTACTGATTACGAGCTTTGCTCAGGATGCGACCGTCTCACCATCAAGGTGAAGTCTTCCGGTGTCTATATAAGACGCGCTAAGAAGTCCAGCAAGAAGCTAGAGGATCCAAGAAAGGAGGAGCCAAACATGGTGGAACCGGAGGTAGCATTGCCCGCAGAACCAAGAGTGCTGGAACCAGTGGAAGGTCTTGGAGAGTCTCTCAACCATGCGCTCAACGAGGTGTTGGCTGCCTTGAGGAACGAGAAGGACGCTTAGGAATAGCCACGAAAAAAGAAAAAAAGAAGAATGAAGAAGGTCGTTGCGTGGCCCTCTTCATTCTTTTTTTATTTATTTTTTATTTAAACATATAAACATCTATAGTTGTATCATGGACGAGCTAGTCAGCTTGTTTGGTCCTGGAATTTGTAGAAGCCTGAATATCAAACCACAAGTGGAACATATTAACGTCAGTGAAACATGTCCTGATTGTCTCTGCCCCTTTGAAATACAAGGAACGGAATTCGTATGTCCCACCTGTGGTCTTGTTTCCGAGGTTGAACCATGTGAAGAAACTAAGATCGACATCATTACTACTCGACTGCGTATAGTAGGTCCGGATGGATTTCAGTATCAAAGTGATCTAGACCGAGCAAAACCAAAGCAAAGCGATAACACGGAACTACAACGACAAACGCTCCTACAAGAACTACGAGCATACAACACTATTTACAAACAAAGTTGTGACCTATCGTTCCCTACGAACACTTTAGGAATCGTAGCCGACGCATTTATCCAAGTAATGAAAGTTCATCCCAAGCGTAGCGATGCTAAGAGACATATTCTAGCTGCTCTACTCTACCATGCATGCATACAATGTGGATTCGTCAGATCTAAAGGTGAGGTTGCTCGCTTCATGCAACTAAGCAACAAAGGCATCCATAGAGGAGAGGTCTTTATACGTTCTCTGTGTGACGACGATGAGATCAATGTAGACTTGAATGCCGAGCGCATAGTTCCTCACATTGCAACGACTTTCCTACAGCTCGATCCTCAAGGAGTACTTATAGACGCTCAACAAATAGTCCACGAGGTGGTTACTATGGCAATAGAAAACAATGTAGGCAGATCGGTAATTAAGACGAAAGTCGTTGGAGCAAGTTACGAGGTGCTACATCGTTTAGGATCGTCTATGTCTCTTAACGAGGTCGTCGAACGATGTGACGTATTTGGAAATTCAGTCAAGCGTTTTGTCAAGGAGTTGTCTTCTTACCATTCCTACTTTGAATCAATCTACACTAAGCATGGGCTAACTAGCAGTAGGACTTAGTGAAGTGAAAGTGAGAGCCATGTTCGTTCCTTTCATAGGAAACGTTGATTCTTACATTCCAAGTTTTTCTCGCATTTCCTTTTGCACTTCTTGCTTGAGTTCGGCTCGAATGCTTTTTTCACCTATGGAAGCCTTGCGACGAATTTCAGATCTCATGATCTCATACTTATTCGCTTCGTTCAGGATGAGACTGTATTCAGAGTCGGATATGTTTTCATCACGTAGTGCCTTCGATACTAGATCGCGAATCGTATTGATTTTCGCTTTTGCTAACATAGTTGTCTTTTCATGCTTAGAAACCTTCATTCCTAACTTCTTAGCTCCAAGGGTCGTAGATGCTGAAATTAATCCACATAGCCCACCAATAACTCCAAGTGGTAGACCAATCACTATTCCAACCCCAGTCAACGCTGCGCCCAATCCAGATCCAGATAAGATCACAGATAGACCTCCAGTTACCACGGCGATGCCATGAACTATTCCTTGAGAACGTGCATATTTCTTGCGCACACCTTCGTAGTGCCTTTCTTGAACTTCTATGTCCGAAAGCGTGTCTCGGATCGTTTGCAGTCTAAAGTTCTTTCCAGTGTCACTAACGATCTGTGGATAGATACTTGGTGCTGAGGGAAACGGTTGAATCGAATCGCCTTCCATTGTACGTTATACGTATAGCTTACTCAAGCTTCAACACGTATCGTATAGGTCGACCACGAAAGTCTATCAGATTGCCTTTCTCATCGAGAATTGTCAGACGAAGACTGCTTCGTATCGTACCTAGAGCTTTGACATCTAGAGGTCGTAGTGAGGCATACGTCGTTTTCATAAATCTATCGCCTCGGATATGTATTCTACTTAGGACTTTAGATTGCTTTCCATCTTGAATCGAGAATCTGGAATCCACAACGTCGCAGCAGATGTACACTATATCGATTCCATCTTGGATGGACACTTCGTGCGAACCTACTTCTAGTTGCTTAGCGCTCCCATCTTGACTAATACCCATCAGTTTGCAGAGGTTTCCACTAAGTAGGATCGATTGCTTGACATCTAGTTTCCAAGCCCTCCTATGAGGGGGTTTCTCGATTCTTATGATGTCAGCACTAACTGCAGGCGTAAAGAAGTGTCGAAGGCTCCCCATAGTATGGTTTCCCTTAGAAATTCGGTATGGAAACATCACACCATTGACATTCCAATGAAAGCTCCCTGGCTCTTCTAGGTTCCACCAACTATTCTCAATAGTGACCTCGACTAGTGAAACATTCTGTATGAGAATAGGGTTGTCGAAGTAGACAGTATGGTCGGCCAATGTTGTGGTGATATATAAGAGAACCATCTTATATGTTGAAGGTATAACTATATATACGTATAGCTTCAACATATAAGATGCCTCTCGTTGTACCAGACAAAGACGATTGGTACGATGGTCTATCTGCCAAGGACAAGGTAGAGATTGCCAAGGGTGGACCAAGGCTTTCGAAATCTGAGCAGACAGCACTCCTTGCCGATGAAAATGAAAAGGTCACAACGTTGAATGCAAATCTATTAGCGAAGTTCAAGAAGAAATATCCACAGGCAGATCTTCACAAGTTCTATGTCTCTACGGAAGTGAACGATCCAGGCAAATATTCGACGAGTATTTGGTTTCGAGATGGAGATTCTAGCTATATCGTTTACGGCGATGATGTCTCAAAGTTATCTGCAGTCACTCAAAGCCGCATCGACAATGCATTGCAGGGAATGGTTGGTGGTTTCCCATCTACGTTGATACTAGACATGAGTGTGAAATATCCCATTACAGCAGTTCCTTCTACTGAACCGGCACAAGATATTGATCTCACTAATCTACAGATACATATCACCTCAAAGGATGATTTCAAAGTAGGCGTTCCAAATATATTCAAGGAGATCGTTGTAAAGCATACGACAAAAAAGGAGTCCCAGCATTGGTTGGCTGGTCCGGATTTCCACTACTGGCCTCAACAACTTAATTTTGCAACGTGGTGTGCAACTTCCGGATGTGGAGTGTCGTTGTTTGACCCCACTTTCAAAACGTATCCACCAGTCGTTCAAGGGTTCCTACGATTCCACGTATATTTCACGATACGAAGAATTCTACGTGAACTTGGTGGTACTCATGGAGTTCCTTTACCTGGTGAATCTCATTTCAAGCAAAGGGATAACCTCTATAACAAATCAGCTCTTGAGAAATTGTGCATCGAATTCGGTATATCTCGAACACCAGACTTTCGGTGGAATGGCTTAGGAGACGTCTACGTAAACTCTCATGGAAAAATGGTGAACTATACGGAGAAGTATGCACATAATACTTCGTTCTCTGCTAAGTGGCCTGGTGGTGACTTTAAGTTTCCTGAGGAGAGTCGTACGGTCTATCAGTTTTCTTTAGCGTACATTGGCAATAACAACGGTAAACAATACAATTGGTTCATGCCACCAATCGGAAAGGGTTTGACAGATGTTGGATTGGGTAGGTTGAATAGATCTGTCGAGGCTTTTGGACATTGCATACTTGGTGCACAAGCAGATCTGAACGACTCCATCATACATAGCCATAACGTCAAAGAAAAGTTTAAGAGTTTAGTCGAAGGTGCTATTCTCGAAAACGATTTAGTGGTGAGCTACAATAACTATCTTACTGCTATAACGAGGACGCATAAGAGGCTCGATTTAGCAATAGCTGTAGATGTGCGACTTTTGCCAAGCAATCTAGAGTACTATCTTGGTAAGAAAGATGGCTATAAGAATCCAATCCCGAAAGCTACGAAAGACATGGTGCTAGGCACTAACGCCATCAATGTAGAAGTCAAAGGACACCAACCTCTTCTTATGGAAGGACCGTCAGATAAGAAATCGGTACAGCCTCTCGAGAAACAAGTTCCTGTACCAAAGGCAAAGGCAAAGGTAAAGGTAAAGGCTGTCGTCTCACAACATGAGATTAATCTCGCAGTGACATCCATTGCTGCAGCTGGAATCGTATGGACGTTGTTTCGTTAACGGCGTTTGTATTGCTCCACTACGAAGACCACTGCTGCTACGATTAACAACCAAAGGTTGTTTGCTAAGACTCCAACAACGTCAGCAGCCATACTGAATATGAGACTCACAATTGGTCCAATCATCTTAGGTAGAATCTCCTCTAACTTTTTGCCTATTGCTCTTAAACCTTTGACAGTTGTTTTAGCAGCTGCTTTGGCAGCATCTCCAAATCCCGGTACTATCGCGGAAACTGTCTTCGTCAGATTGGAAACTATTACGCCGATCACAGTACTTACCGCAACTACCACGCTAATTATACTGACCCCATACTTCTTAAAGATGATTCTTATACGATCCCTAAGTGACATCCGTTCTACTAGAGCTTCTGCTATTTGCTCTAGGACTGCTTGCTCCTCCTGATCGGTCTTTATTTCATTAGTAGCGTTTTCTTTCTGAGTTTCGGTAGACGTAGGGTCTTTGAGTATTCCTTCATTTTGTTCGACCCTCTCACTCAATTGGTTTTGAGCTACTATGACTTCTTTTAACATTTCTTCCCTCGAAGGTCCTAAGACTCTTTTGAGACCTTTTCCCATCTTCTTATATAACTCACCTTTCGTGGTGGTCAAAGGAATAGCTTTTTCTTTACTTCCATACTCTTTGATAAAGACTCTACCATCAGACATGGTTGCAATCTCAAGCATACCTCGAATTCCCACATCGTGGTATTTTTCCCAGACAGTCTCGAACATATTCTGTCTTGCATTTTCCGATAAACCCTGTTTGAAGATCACACTTCGATCGGTATACTTTGGGATTTTCTCTTTCTCCAGCCTCTCCAGGATTCCTCCATTTCTAGAAACGTTCGAGCCTTCCGAGTCGAAGAGTTCATCGAAGTACTCATCATCTTCTCTAGAAAACGAGGTTTCCTGATTCTTTGGTCTAGCACCTTCTTTGCCGTAGTTGCGTCTGGTTTTCATTGGGACCATTTCTCCTGACTCTTCTGGAAATATTGCATCCCACTCCTCATCCACATTGATAGTATCATCTTTATCGTAGTCTCCACCTTCATCAGTTCTTTCATCGGACCTACCCTCAGAGGCCATGTTAAACATATCTATATATATAGTTATATTCAACATGATCTCATCAAAGTTGGATCCCACACAAGTACGAAGAGAGCCTCATGCACTCAAGGCTCCGCGAGACTTGTATAGGAAGACTTTCACTCGATCGTCTGCCAATCCAGGTGAGACTCTATACGTAGAAGTTCCAAAGCTAGCAGAAGATGTAGTACTAGTACCTGGTAGCTTAGCGCTATTGGGCGACATCGTACTATCTGGTGGACATGCGAATAATAGAGTCGTTTCGAACGTTGGACGCTGTTTGGTCATGCGTAGAATCTGTAGGATGGGAGCTGAAACAGTAGAAGACCTTGTCAGGCCAGACCTCCTACAAACATACTCCGATGTATACCTATCTACGCAGGAGAGAGAGTCTAGAATACAACAAGGCATTCAATCAGAGAACTTGAATAAGCTACGATCGAAAGCTGGTGACGCAAGTACTTCTGTTGCTGCAGACAACGCGCTCCTAGCTGCATGTGGTTCCAAGTATAGGATTCCATTAGATGTTGACATTCTGACACAACAGGGAGTTCTATATCCACATGCCTTAGAAAATATAATTACATTCGAGTTGACTCTAGCGGCTGCCAACGAGGTAGTAATTGGATCGGATACGACGAAGATAGGTACGTACCAACTTACCAACATCCAACTAGAATACGAAGCAATCAGGAACGAAACGCTGGCTAGTAATGCACTTCACAAATATGAAATAGGTACTGCATTCCTATACAACTACGCTGTTCACTTCAAAACAGTAGATATCGCTAAAACGTCCGATACTTTGATATCTCAAAACGTTAATGTTCCACGACGATCCTTTGCTGGACTACTTCTACTATTCATAGATCCACCTACCATTGGCACGCGAGATAGTGAAGCATTCTCGAATCCAGATATCTTGAAGGTAGAAGTAGATGTCAATGGGATTCCCAACAGACTCTTTCCAAGTGGCATGCTTCCCCTAGATTTCTGGGAGGCTGCAAGAAGCTGGTTTGGTACACCCAATACTTCTATGACTCCAAAGAAGTTCTTTGAAAATAGATTCTCTATTCTAATCGATTGTCGCACAGCAAAAGATTCCACCGTTCATGGTGATGGCTTGGCACAAACCGGCAGTGGAAAGGACATCGACATTCGCATACATAGAACTGCTAAGGGAAGTGGAAATGTGAAAATGCACATCTATGTCCTTGCGGATGCTCAGGTCACGATATTGAACAGATCTCTGCAGAGTATATTATACTGATGGATTCTCTCGTAGAGCACGTACCGTTCAACGCACTCATAGTTGGTCCAACGAATTGTGGGAAGACTGCGTTTCTCATAGAACAACTTCGTGGAGCATTTCGTGGTAAGTTCGATTACATAGTACTGATTTGTCCTACGTATGCCCACAACAAAACTTATCGTGGATTCGCAAATCGAGATCCTCATTTCTTCGTCATATCGCCACCACAAGATGCCATTGATGCTACTTTGAGTATTTGCGCAACGTTTTGGTCAGGTACCAATACTCTATTGATTCTCGATGATTGCGCCGCATCGAAGGACGTCAAGAAACGAACTGAAAAGCTAGTGGACTTAGCCTTTTCTGCACGACACATAGGGCTTTCCGTTTGGGTGCTGTCCCAACAACTAACGAGCATATGTAAACCTTTCCGCGAGAACGTAGCTATAGTAGTAGCGTTCCATACAGCATCGGTTGTAGATGGCAAAAGGATATTTGAGGATTATGGAGGCTCGCAAGAATGCAAAGAGTTACGAACGATACTCGGATCCCATAAGTTCGCTCGCATGTGCTTCTGTCTACGCCATCCTTTCGAGGTAGTGTTAGAGCTCCCAGCATCTATAACATATTATCATGGATAGTAAAGAAATACTCGAGATATTCGGTGAGGATGTAACAGGCCCACCACCAACCGATCTAGACGTTACGTCAGACAATCGCGAATCACTTTCGATCTTAGCCGCAACAGGCGTAACGAAAGAATACTTAGGTAAGAACTTTTCCCTAGGGGACATCTCTAGGCTTCCCGAGAAAGAGGTAGACAAATTGTATAGGAGGTATCAGGCCGTCCTAGCTCAGCAAGTAACAAAAGGCTTAGTCGACGGTGTGACGCGTCTAGCTACCCGCCTAGTTGCCTACCTAGTACCAATAGATTCTCAAGAAGCCCTGATCAAGGACCTACAAGAAGACCCTCTAGTCCGCAACGAAATCAGTGCTGCAACTGGCCTACTATCACTCAAAGCAGGTCGCCTTGTAGCTCTAGCTAGCGTCCTATTCCACATATCTGGTCACGTAGTCATTCCTGGAACAACTGTTGAACCTCCACATATACCTACTATATCGAATCAAGATGGAAGGACAGACGGATCAGATAACTGCGAATCCTCCAACGACTGTACCAACTAAGAAAGGAAAAAATCCAAAGCGTGTTGCAGCAGGAAAATTAGCTTGGGAGAAGGTCACTGCCCGTGCAAAAGAAGCTCAAAAGATGGAGATAGAACGTGAAAATGAACCGTCCAAAGAAACTGACGTAGAGAAAGGTCGGTTCGAAAACCTGACTATCCTCGCAGTCATCGGTACTGGCGCTACATTGTTTGGCACGTACTTTGCGTACAAGAAGTATGTAGATGGCAATAAGCGTGTTGCCGCCATTAGCACGATACAACCTGCAGCTCCGGCAAAGCCAACGGCACTAGACATGGAGTAACACTTAAAGACTCGAGACCATAGTAGTATATATCTAGATGGAGAAGGAATTGACGAAGACGGCAACCGATGCAGTCAAAATCGTTGGACTCGCTGCTGGTATTGGGTGGATCGTAAAAAAGACTACCAAGGAATCTATGCTTAGCGATCCTTCTTCTTCCCTAGTGAATTACGCAAAGTGGACTGCCGTGATACTTGGTAGCTTATACGCAAAGGAATATCTTGAGAAACAACTTGAGAAAGAAAAGCCCAAACCTAAACCGTAATGGCGGCAGCAATTGGAATGGCCATCCTCGGGGCTATATTGAATGCAACGGCATTTACTGGTGGTGGCATACTAGCTAGAATGATTGGAAAGGGTGATATGGATGCAGAACGAGAGAGACACAATAGGGCCATCGAAAAACTAGCAAGCGAAACGAAAGCCTATAGAATCGAACGTCAAAGACGATACGACCATGCACAAGAGCAGGAAGGTCTTGAACGTGACGCATACAACGCTCAAAGAGATACCAACGAAGCCTTAGTGCGATCCGATAAGTTACGTAAAGAGCTAAAACGGCTCAAAGAGATGAAAGAACCCCGCTTATCTGACTACTACAAACCCTCAAACAATCAGAAGACTGGTGAGTTGCTCTACGTTGGTGGTGGAATGTTAGGCGTTGGATACGCTATTAGTAAATGGATATAGAAACGTACTAGGTACTACTAGTAAGCTACTACTAGCTACTAGTAAGCTACTACTAGCTACCCTTAGCTACTACTAGCTACCCTTAAGCTACTACTAAGTTACTAGTAAGCTACCCCCTAAGCTACTACTAGCTACTACTAAGTTACTAGTAAGCTACCCCTAAGCTACTACTAGCTACTACTAAGCTACTAAGCTACTACTAAAAAAAACAACGGAAAAAAGGAAGAATGAAGAGGGTCACGCAACGACTTTCTTTATTCTTCCTTTTTTTTTCATCTGTTGAAGGTTGGGACGTATAGATGTATGATGGATTCTAAACTTGCGAATATCTTCTATGGGCCTATGGGCTATTGGAAAGGTCACTCTGCAATTGGCAAGCTATCGGTAGCAGCGAAAGCATCAGAAGACGTGGCTAGGAGTTGGTTGGAAAAGCAATCTATGTGGCAAATATATCTACCACCACCAAAACACATTCCACGACCACATTGGACTGTATCGAAACCAAATGAAGTCCACCAAGCTGATTTGATATTTCTACCACACGATCGTCCTGGACGTGGAAGGAAACTATATAAGTATGCATTAGTGGTAATCGATGTAGCTTCTCGATACAAAGAAGCCGAACCTTTGGCATCTAAAGATAGTGGTGAAGTTTCTGCGGCATTCGAACGAATCTATAAACGTAGTCCACTCGAATGGCCAAAGACGTTGCAAGTAGATCCTGGTAGAGAATTCATGGGACGTATGTCTGAAACGCTAGAACTACATGGTACGAAAGTTCAACGAGGTGAGGCTGGTAATCATAGAGCGCAAAGTTTTGTTGAAAGAGCAAATAGGACTCTAGCTGAGAGATTGTTTGGATATCAATATGCACAAGAGATGGTACTTACTTCGGAAGGATCAGATGAGCGTAGTAGAGAATGGGTAGTTCGTTTACCAATGGTTATCAAAGCCATGAACAGTGAGGTGACTAGGTTGACTGGTAAAGAGCCTTCGAATTCTGTAGTGGCGCAACAAGTAGATCTGAAGACTCCTACGTATTCGCGCACCGTTGGATTGAGAGAAGAGCGTCTACCATTCGACG
This sequence comes from Actinernus sp. WN-2022, assembly GCA_030867875.1. Taxonomy (NCBI): domain Eukaryota; kingdom Metazoa; phylum Cnidaria; class Anthozoa; order Actiniaria; family Actinernidae; genus Actinernus; species Actinernus sp. WN-2022. Next base: position 165,444,405 of record JAOWCC010000577.1, on the reverse strand, counting down.
TTCTAGTTCGATATCTTTACGCACCAGGAGAATTGGAAGGAGGTGAAAAACGTAGAGCTACTGATCCTGTGTGGAGTTTGCAGATATACACCATTTCGCGAAGTGTAGTATCTTCGGGACAGCCTGTGCTGTACTACCTTGCGAAGCGAGAAGGGAAGAAGGATGCACCCAAACGTGGATTCGTTCGTGAAGAGCTACAAGTCGTTCCTAGGGATACGGAACTACCACCAAAAGGAATTCTGTTTGTACCTAGACGCTAGACAGCGTACTCTATTGGCTCGGTGTGGATTCCATCGGGAAGAACTCGTCTTTTGTCGTAGTAAGCCGATAACCCAAGCTTCCATTGGTCGTAGGTTACCACACCTTCTGGCAATAGGCGGAAGCCTCGGTTATTCGCTACGTCGATACTACCCTGGAGGGTTTCTTTGAATCGATCCCACGAAATGTCGTTGTGCCGTCTAGACATACCTTTAGCGGAATACTTCTTGCTGCCACCTGTATCGACGTAGTAGGCTTTCGAGCATAGGGCAATGGCGCGATGTCCTTCGAATTCGAGTTTGAAGAGTCCTGGTGTACGACTGCTCCATTCGTCCCAAGCTAGCCATTCATTCCTTTCGGCTTCGAAATCTTCTCGCAGTTCCGGTCTTACAACCTCATCGAGGCTATTTCCTGAGATGGCAATGTAGGCACTGTCTGTGTCCATCTGTATATATTCGAAATCATTGCGATCAATGTACTTGTCGATGAAGTCATAGTAGAACTCAAGCATACGCAGCTTTGCGAGCTGGTACACAGCGATACCTACTTGGAAAGGCCGTTTGATTCGGATCTGGTCTTTCCTACTCTCTAGTTCATATGCATCACCAATCTCTTCCAGGTCTTCGAACCAAACACTTCGCAATGCCTTGTCCACAACCTTCTCATCTTTTGTATAGGTGACCTTTGTTTGGCGTCCCAAGTCTTCGAGCAACTTTCCATAGGCGCTGTTTCCTAGTAGCTTGAACACATCTGCCAGCAAAGCCTCACCTTTGTCTTCATCTCCCAGGCGTCGCGCCTCAGTGACTTGGTCCACGAACCATCCGAAGATTTCTTTGGGTTCGTAATCTATCGTGCGGTAGACAGCAGTGATCACTGCGCCGTGATCTACATACCAAAGTAGAAGAGGAGCATAGAGTAGCAACTTCTTTCCAGAGAGACTTCCAACTAACTTCTTTTCCTCGCTGAGCTTTCTACCAGTCTTCTCAAGGTAGGCTATCATTTCTGGAGGGATTGCTTCTTTGGGGATTTTCTTGTTGTAGAAGAAGGGGGGCATCTCCTCAAATTCCTTCCACAATTTCTTTGGTATCTCGATGTCTACTTCTGCATATCCAAACCACGTTCCACCAAGTAGACATTCAACGAATCCTTTGGTGGCTGGACCTGGATCGTCATAGTGCACAACCTTTTCTTTTCCACAAGGCATTTCGAATTCCATGGTAGAAAGATATAGGGCGTTGGCATCGTATCCAAGAATCTTACGACAAGTCTTAGTTCCTCCCTGATGACTACGAATCTTAGTTTTTCCCGCTTCGTGGAGTCTGGTGAACACTATGCTTGGACCTCCCACTACAGCGTCTTTCAGCATGCGGTAGGCTTCCTTACTTGGAGCGTACATCTCAGCTCCCCTTTCTACACTACCTCGAAGCAGGAACTGTAGTGAGACTCCTGGGATGGACACTGCGTCTTTCAGCATGTCTACTCCTTTCTCGTGATAGAAATCTCGCATCTTTTCGAGTGCCTCTAGGAATGGAACTACATCTAGGTCGTTGTAGTATCGTAGCCAGTCTGCAAAGGTTTTCATTCCTTTGTCGAGAAAGGTGCACTCACAGTCTTCGAACTCTGACATAGATAGTAGATGTTCTCTTTTCAACTTCGAACCCCACTCTGGATAGTCTGGTAATCCAATGTGATCCAACTTGTCTGGAGAATCGAACCACTCATATGGGAAGAAACTCTTTTGCAACTCACAGCCATAGGCAGCGACCCAACGTTCATAAGAAGTTCCGGGTCCAAGGTAGTTGATCACATCAAGGAAACGGAAATCTGGGGTCAATAGGAACGTAGTGGAATTGGCTTTCTTTGCTACCAGGATCTTTGAACAGGTGTCGGCAATGATTCCTACGAAGTGCTCCCTGATCAGATTAAGATCGTACCTGCCAGAGTTGAATCCCACTACTGGAACTTGGCTGATCCATTCATCGATCTTCGCTTGTTGTTTCTTTGGTAGGGTGTCAAAAGAGAATTCAGGTGTCTTGGGGCAGAACTGTTCCACAACGACTTCTTGGATTGTCTCTGCTCTTTGCTGGAGTTCTTCGACGAAGGCTTCGATGAGTTCTTTTGGATTGCGTCGACAGATGTGGGTGGGCTTTCGATCGTACGTGTCGGCAATTGATACTGATATTGGGACATGGACGTTTTCGATGGTCAGGTGGTCTGTTGGTTGTCTTCCTTTCGTTGTATCGAGATAGGCTTCGAAATCGTAAACTATGAAGTGGGGGTAGACAGTTTGTGTTGGTGTGGGGATCGGTTTGTTCTTCTTCTTTGTGGAGCAGCCCCAAGCTTCCACTACTGTATAACCAGCTCCTTGTAGCTTTGCCGTTCTTTCGCAGGTCTTGAGATAGAGCCTCCTTTCCCTAGGGAAGCATTTCGGGCAGCCATGGAAATAGCATCCATGAAATTGAAAGATGGTTTTCGAAATAGGTTCGTAGCCGTCGACCGGCGCTCCTTCTATCCAATGCTCTCCACCATGCCCACAAGCTGCATGATGAATGTGTTGTCCAATCCTTTTGGTTTCGCGTTCCAACCAGCATAGAGCGACTTTGCTGGCTGTGCTCTCTGGCCAGAAGGCTTTTTCGTATGCCGACTGGGGTACTGTAATTACTTTTCCGGGGCAAACAATCTTCGTTTCGCCACGCCTGCAACGATCTGCATGGCGGTGAAGGTTCGAGGCTTTTGTGAACCGTTGCTTACAATCGTTGCATACGTAGACACTCCCTATCTTGTCGATGTTCTTGATGTAGAAGGCATGTCCTTCGTATATCCCAATCGTCATCGTATGCTTGTAGTGAGCTGCATGTCGCGTCAGATGCCAAGCGCCATCCTCCGTGGGTTCATACACCCGAATGCCGATTCTAAAGTGCAACTCGACTTCCTCCAGCTGGTCTAAGGAAGTTCTGGGAACGTCTTGTGTGAGCGCTGTCAGGCGATAGAAGTGCTGGGCAAGTTTTCGAGCTTTGACGCAACACCTATCTACTCTTGCTCCTTCATGCATGGCAAGGCAGCGCCAAAGACATAGGTTGTCGCCATATCGATCAAGGGCAAGTATTCCTCTCTTATAGCGAAGCCATTGGGGCAGTGGACCTGTTCCCAACAGAAGCTGACGATCGATCACAACTTTAACATCCACATATATCCAACGAATGAAGGCCCATTGGGTATTTGGTCGATTGATGTTGTCGGGATTCAAACGAGCTGTCTCCTTGCTATTGACCCACTCTTCTGCATCTTCTAGGATGTTCACCCATGGAGAGCCTGGGACAGTCTTGGAGAATAGTATCACGCGTCCGTCATTGACATTGCGAATGCGATAGGTGTAGCTGTAGCGCAGATAGAAGCTGGTGTTTACCTTTGCAACTAGCTTTTCCATGATCCTAGGGGTCAAATCTCCTGCCACACCTTGGAAGAAGCGCCATCGGATAGTACGGCGACCTATCTCCATCCCCTCAAGCATTCCATCTCTCTCCTCTAGAATAGCACCTGCCTCTCGAGCTAGACTCCGTGGAAGTGGTTCACTACGTGGTCTCACCATTCTCCCTTCTATATAACTATGTGTTAGGATAGCTTTAACAGATACTCCAAATTTGGATTTTATGTGTAAGGACGTTGCAGCGATATAACTATATGTAATTATATCTCTAATAGGATTATCAAGTTGGATTTTATGTACAAGCAATCGATGTCGATATAACTATATGTAATCATATCTCTAATAGGATTATCAAGTTGGATTTTACGTACAAGAATGTCTAGTGACACTTTGAATGACCCTTAGTTACCCCTAGTAGTATAGTCGGAGTCAGATAAATACAACTTTTTCTTGTGCAAGAAAACTCAAACTAGTGACCACTAAAATCGAAAATATTCTTGCACAAGGGGCGTCATGAAGTGGATTTCTGAATTCACTTTATGACGCCCCTTGTGCAAGAATATTTTCGATTTTAGTGGTCGCTAGTTTGAGTTTTGTTGTGCAAGAAAAAGTGGTATTTATCTGACTCCGACTATACTACTTTATAAAATTCAGAGGGATAGCATAAAATTGTTTAATCACAGAATATTGAAAACGTATAAAGAATCGGCTATATAAATAGATTTCCACTGATTTGTGCCTTCACCCAGGTTCCCTGCCAAATTGTAAGTATTTTAGTTTTTTTCTACATTTAAATGTGCCACCTATATTATAAAATGGTTAAAACATGGTCAGGCAACTTTACAATGTTTCACAATGCATGGCAAAAATTGTAAAAGATAATAATAAGTAAACTAAATATCATTTATCAATGCTTACTAATAACTTGAAGAACTAATATTGAACTTTTTGTGGTGTCAGAGGCAGTGAATGGGTATAAAGTTAACATACAACACCTCACTGTTCAATAAATCACGATCAAATTACATTTTCCTGTAAAATCAAGTATACACGTACGTCCCTCTTAAAATTGTGAAACTTAAGAAATATTGAACTTGGCACTAAAATGTTCTTCAATCACTTAAAGAATGCCAGCAGTAAACAAAAAGACTGCCAAAATATCGTCAGTTATATTCTTTAAGTGGTAATATGTGAACGTGTTATTGAGACTGATAGTTGGTACGTTAATTGAGCCAAATATATGTACAATTCCCAAAGTGGATCACGTATCTTTACATGTACTAGCTTGTAACATGCAGGCCTCAAAATTAGGCTTGTGCTAGCAAAATCTCATGACAACTCACAACTGTTGCTAGTAGACTTGCTGAACTATTTGTTGTTGCTAGTGGATCAGACATTGAATTTCTAACGGGACCTGAAACAACCATAAAAGGCTGATCAAAGCCAGGACCCGGCTAATTCACAGATCGAAATGGAATTTCAGCGTGTTGGTTTGTGTGGAGGGAGGAAAACTGGACAAAAAAACTCATCCGGGGATGGAATCTGGGCCGCCATCCCAGCAGACCATGTTGCTTGTAAAAATAGTGACAAACTAGCAACAGTTGCTAGTGGTAATTTCCTCTAATTTCAAGCCTTGACATGTATTGACATTGTATAAAAGGCAATATGTTTTTTTTACTAAATAATTCTTAAGCCCTGTTTCTAGTCCAAAATTCTAGTGCAAAATAAGAGTTTGTTAAACAAATTCAAGTTAGAATTTTATCAACATATGGCCTAGACTATCTGTACAATTGTGTATGATATGCATGATGAATTTGTAAATGCCTAGTTGTCAGATAAAGTGATAATCTCGTGGTGCAATTTCAGTTTCTGCTGTGCAGTTGTGTTGGCCCTTTCAAGTATGTGGCTTCTCTTTTCTTCTTCTTGAATAACATCACACTGGAACAAGAATTAGAGTGATTTAAGGTCAGTTGGGAGCTTATATAAGTACACCACATGGTTGTGCACATCACTTAGAGTCTACTTAAATATGTTTCGAGTACACGCTCAGGATAACGAATGAACTGATGTAGATAACTCGATCCTAATAACCGCACCCGGATTATGATATCACACTAATTAAAGCTACGTCCTGTCAAGACGGTAATGATAAATATTCGAATTAAAGGTCAGGTAAATTAAATATTTTGAGAAGATCCCAAAATGAGCCAATTGTGTACTCTAACTTCAAATAGTTAGACCTTCACATCTTCTTGGATAAGGGTGATAAATTATAGGCCTTCAGAGACCTCCATAGACTGGTCTTTAAAGTGCTACTGAAGCAAAATTTCATCATTAAAGTTAAGATCTCACTTGAAAGTCCTTTCGAAATGAGGAAGAATAGCATTTTCTGTTTGTCAATATCTCATCTCGTTCCAGAGATATTAAGGTTTTTGGAATATGCAAATTAGATGGTCTGTGACGTCATAAGGTTGACACAGCCATGAAGACATCACAAAATGAAGAATATCTCTGCAAATAGTGGGTAAAAACAATTGACACTTTTCACACATATGGTACAAAGGAAAATACACATCATTATGCAAATTAAGATGTTACCATGGTAACACTCTAGGCCCCAGGCTCCTTCAATGAGGAAAATAATTTTCCTAATTCCTCCTTTGCCAAACAATGTTTTTCTACTGTTGGCATATCAGAAGGTTTGGAACAGTGTAGGCATTGTATGTGAGTGGCTTAAAGTAAATTATTTTCTGTAATAGAGTTAAAAACTACAATTTTATGTTCAAGGTGAAAGGAGCCTGGGGCCAAGAGCGTTTCCCATGGCAACATCATGATTTATTTTCCTTAGTACTACACATGTGCAACGTTTCAATTGTTTTTACCCACTATTTGCAGATATATTCTTCATTTTGTGATTGTCTTAATGGCTGTGTCAACCTTATGACGTCACAGATCATCTAATTTGCATATTCCCAAAACCTTAATATCTCTGGAACGAGATGAGATATTGACAAACAGAAAATGCTATTCTTCCTCATTTCGAAAGGACTTTCAAGTGAAATCTTAATTTTAATGATGAAATTTCGCTTCAGTAGCACTTTAAGTCTTTAAGTATCACAATTATTGTCACACCAAGAGTTTTCCCTTGTATAAACTGTACCAGCTCAGACAGTATAGATAGATTTATGAATGCAAAGTAAATACATCTAAGATTGTTTTGTTATTATTTATTATAATCTAGAACTTAGGCTTACTCTGGTATTGTCTAGTGGGACACTCTCATGTTGCTTGAAGGGGCTAGATCGGCGGGTGTAAAGTACAGGTCACAGGTCAGGTCACTAATTCTAAGACAAATCCTAACCCTAACCTAACCATCGGACGAGTTCACAGGTAAACGACGGGTTCTCACTCACCTAGAGCTAGGGTTCACAGGTAAACAAGAAGTGACCTGACCTGTACTTTATACCAGCCGGGGCTAGATCACCTCTGACCATTAATTGGTTTAAAATTCAAAACACAATGGTCGTCATTACCACAGGGAGCGATTGCAGCAATATGCAACTGGCAGCAAACTCCAAACAACAAAAACCACTAAAAGTCCTGGATGAAACCCAACCCAGGGCCCCATGAGCACACCACAGGACCCCCAATAGTTGCTGGATATTTAACCATGTCAGACTTGAGTAAATATAAAAAAACTTACACTTTGTAAAATTCAAAAAATGGCTGCCATAGAGAGATGATCTTGCCCTCTAAAGTAATGATTTTGTGTGTCTAAAGTTATAAACTTTACAAACCTCCTCAGCAATTTCATCCTTGAATTCAGTATCTGGTATAGTATAACTAAGTGTCAGGGTTTGGTTTAAGATGGCACTATCGGATATGCTAGAAAAGAGAAAGAAGTATCACATTAATAAAAACTCTCCTTCAATATACCAGTTCAGGTGCAGTTAAGCCAGGGCTAAGTTGGCATTGAGACCAAGACGGTGCAACTAAAACATTCTTTAATTGGCAACTAAAACTTACTGACTAGTTGCCATTTACTCAGCTACTAACATTTTCTGGCTCAACTAGATTTTAATTTGCTAGTTGCATCTTGGTGACTAAGGATTTGTTTTAAATTTCAAGGCCTAGTTTTTAGGGTACCATAATATATATTATACTACTGTATATTAGAGAGTCCTTACACTGCATTGAAGTCCTCTAATAGACTTTGGTTCCACTGAATACATGCTGCATTCTTGATGTCTTTGCAAACCTGCCATACAATATATTAATTAAAAGAGTAAGTATTTATTAATAAAATAAGGTTATATATCAAACTTTTTTTAATGCTCACCTCATACTGGTAGCCAAAATCTGACCAGTCATACACAAACACTTGGGTTCTAAGCTTCCTAAAATTAAGATAGAATATTGATTAGTGGATGATATAAATCTAGACTTCCAACCAGCTCAGCCACTTAAGATGGATTCATGTTAGTCTTAATAATCATGGCTTTTGATTAGCTTCTATTACAATCAGAATTAATGATATTGTATGAAGGTACATGTATGTAGAAATGTAAAGTAATTGTAAAGGTAAGAGGTAAAGGTATTCATTTATAGGATCATGTGTACTACATGTACATGTATATACAATGTTGGCCGACAAATTGGCCACGTCAGTCGACCCTTGGCCAACAAGTCGGTCGAGGGTCAGTTGACTGTTGGCTCATAGGTGATCGAGGGTAAGCCGACACTTGACTATTCTGTATGTCAGCCAACAATTGGTTGATGATCGATGCACCAACAGTTGGCCGATTGATGACCAATACTCTATTGATAGTTTACTGACAGTCAACCAAGGTATCAGTGACCATGACATTTTCAGCCAACATATATATACTTTATTAATTCTAGTAACATTGCTACCTTTGAGTTACAAAAGTAACCAATCCAAAAGTAATGATAAAATTTGATGCTTATTAATAAATCGCAAAAGTAGCGGAAAGGAATTTTCCTGCTTAAACTGAATTACGGGTATAGTCAATACAGTAAACGTTTCAGATAAAACATTTCCAAAATGTCTGAGTGAAAGCAGTATGCAGAATAGTTGATCTGTATATCATAATGTAACATCTCACTGATACCCACCGACATGTGACAGACACCTTACAATGTCCCTCTCTATATAACCACCGACCCACTATCGGCCGACAGATTAAAAAACGGGTGCAATTTTTTTTTTGACCAACAGCAGTGGACCGACACACAGCCGACTGTCAACTGGCATGTCAACCAACCTTCGACCAACCCGCGCCCAACAGTTGGCAGATACGTCGGTCAATATGTCAGCCAACCCTCGACTGACCCGAGCCCGACATTGCGTATGGTACACATGATCCCATTTACATAGTGCAAATTCTATATGAATATATTCAAAATGCACTTTACAAGGTTATTTTTGTGATACGGACTGCTACATGTATTGTGGCACAATGTGCTGCCATGCAGTTTACAATCATGAGTGATTGTTTAGTACCTCAGAATACCAGGCTGTTGTGTCAGGAGACAATCCCCTGGAAATAACACAACAGGTTCTTTCACATCCCTCTCGTATAGATTAGAAGAGGAAGGCCACCGGCTTATACGTCCTAACCGAAGGTGCGGCCGGGATTCGAACCCCTGACCTCCAGCACTCTAGACCGTGCCCTACCATTACTGAGCTAACTTGGCTACATGTACCCGAGTATAATTCCAGTTATAGTGGTTCAAATGTTTAAAAGAGAGAATTAATGGAGGAAATATTTCTGTATGTACAATAATAAATTATATTAGGTCAACAATTAGGGGATATACAATTAATAAGCATTATGCCATATGCTTTCTAGTACTACTGATCGACTCCCCATCATTCCTCTTGTAACAATTCTTTGGCATAATACATAATCTTGTGGTGAAAGTAAAAACACAAATAAATTGACACACCTCACTAATAAAGTTTGTATAACCCACAACCGTAACTTTGACCTGATAAACAAAACAAATACATTTGTCAGAGTTTTTTTAAGGCAAATGTTCACCTCATTTCAGTTAGCATAGACTTGTATGCTGTGTCCAAACTTTGGAGGTATGCCAAGGGGATGCCACTTTCATAATCCTGCCAAAGTTAATAAAAGGATTACTGTAAGCTTTAGTGTGTGCATGTATTTTAATAATAATAATAACAACAACAACTATTATTATTATAAACAATGGGATTAATCAATGGCATATCCATGAGGTGGCTCTAATCATCCACTGATGGGCCTACGTTTTAACGTCCTTATCTAAGACGTGAAGGTCTAACCATTTGCAGCTTGAAATGAAATTGTTTCACAAAGGCAGCACCTTCTACTCAGTTATTTTAAGACCCAGAGTGTTGGTCTGGCCGGCATTTGAACTGTCAACTTCCTGCACAACAGACTGGCACTTAACCACGTACTAACCTAACTGGGAGGCAGTCTTTAAAGTCACGATAGGCAACTAGTTCCTGTAAAAACTAGTGTTGGTCTGCATTGGTGGGGAAGATAAACACTGGTATATAATCAACTAAAGTCGATTGAGGTATGCTAACCGCCGTGGAAAGAGAGTAGCAGCTGACATTTCGAGCGCTAGCCCTAGTGCTCGAAACGTCAGCTGCTAATCGCTTACCACGGCGGTTAGCATACCTCAATCGACTTTAGTTGATTATATACCAGTCTTTAAAGTCAGCCCGACTACCGACACCAGAGTCAGCCATGTGATACCCTGCCGTGATAGCTAGACTTTAGACTGCAAAATTAAAAACAATTCCTGACTACGTACAGTATATGAATTCAAGAGAAAAATTAGCAGGGTACTATGAAAAAATACTAAATTTACAGAATTGAAAATGTGGGTACTTTTAAATTTAAAAAGTGTATGTAAGGAGATATTAGCATTAGTGGGGGAGAGGGTTTTGTGACAACGTTAAGATTGACTGAGGGAGACTACAGTACATTGATTAGGTTGTGGTCCAGAAAAAGGATGTTCATGAAAAAATTAAGTTCTATATATATACAGCCAGTTATAATGAATTTCAATTTTAAGTGAAACTCATTCTTACCCTTCCTCTGCCATGGATTCTCTCAAAGCAGGTACTTGGTGAAGCATCAACATAAAGCATGACATGGGGAATGGGAAGAGCCTTCAAAGCCTTGGCCTTCAGTTCATTGTAGTACTTGTATCCTTGAAAAAAAAAATGGTTATAATCATGACAGTCATCTATAGTACATGTAGTTTTTAATAATCCTACAATGTATCAATAAATATTAAGTTACATTTTGATGACAGGAAAGAACAAACTAATACTGAACTACAATTGGCAGGTCGAGATACATATATTTATCCTACAATCAGAGATCAGCTTTGCTATGAAATAAAGGGCAGATTTCATAGTTTCCCATAGCTAGATCAGGCCAATTGAAATGCAGGAAATTTTGTACCATTTCTTTATCAGCCAATAAGAATTCAAGAAGTTTGAATACATAATTAGTCTGCAGGTGCATCCGCCACTTGAAACTTTTGTTTTGAATTCAGAGAAATTTCAGTGTATCGTCGAGTAAGTTACTTTGTTTTTGTGATAAATCTTTCCATAAATCTGTTGTTTTACAGGATATGGTTATAAAATTTCATGGTTTTCTAATGGGATACCAGTCGAAAATTTCACTGAAATATATATATATTGGTATTTACATGTAACTCACTCAAAGGCTCATTATTTATTTTATTACATAATTCTGCCAAGAATGCACAAAATATGCACATTAAACAGCACCAAATATGTGACCATATTTTGGGTAGTTACAGTCAAATGGCTTCCCATCACTATGGTAAATCCCATTTCTCGAGCACGTGCAAGGTTTTTGGTTATTATAATGCTACAAAAATTTCATTTCTTGGCAGAAGTTATAGAATAAACAACCTTATATAGACCCTATGCATAAGTTCTGGTAACTAGCATGTCAACGAAGCCAGTAGGTCCTCTGGAATGTTGAAATTGAAGCGCCCGGGAAGATTGTGAAATGTGTTTCAAAAGGTTCTGCTCTATCAGGAATAGCGGCGAATAGACATAAATCAAGCTACATGTAGCTCTGACCTCTGGTTTATTTACTTCTACTCCGTAGCGTGTCACGCAATACTGACACTCAACATAAACATAACAATCATGAGGCCAATCACGTGCCTGATTACATATTGTAACAAAATGCACTGAACGAATGTTCAGTGAAACAATGCCGTTAATTTGCTATGCGCCTGGCTGGTTGTACTATAAAGAAAAATAAAGGATAAATGAGGACAGATTAGCAACATTTTTCAACTAAACAATCATGTTCAACACATTTCACACCTCCTGCTAGTATTTCAACTTCAACATTCCAGAGGACCTACATGTACCAGCCTCTTTTTCTTGTTATGCAGTGTGTATTAGTCAGCCAAACATGTAAAATGGCTGTGTATGTTTACTCATCATTCGTAACGACTCATAAAACTACACAGCTGTATCAGATACTTAGCCAACTAATAACCTCTATGTATACCAAATAATTCACATTTCTCTTGAAATATTCCACTGTCTTCCATAGAAAACTTTGAAAATATCCAGTAAATATGTGCCTGTAGGGAATGGAACTACAACCTCCTGTGGCTGTGCCTTGAACCATTGGCACAACAGTTTCAGAAATAACTCCTAATGTAATTACGTATTTGGGGCTGTATGGCACGATATGCTGCATTAATGAAACCTTATGAATATTCATAGGACAGAAATCCCAAATTGACCCTGCATAGAAAAAAATAGATATAGGTCATAATGGACACATTGACCAAAATTCCTAGCCAGAACCCTGCAAAACATATTTGGACAACTTTCCCGATATGTAAAGATTTTTTAGATTCAAATTATCAACAGCAGGTGGCTTAGTGACCAGGCATGGGATTAAGCTGTATTGGTGCCTTCTGGGAGACTGCACTCTTTATAACCGTAAACTGGTGTACAAAATAGTCTGATTAACAATAAAATTATTTGACATAAGCAATTACGCTTTCCCTACAAATATCAACTGGCAACCATATTGGTGAGACAAACTGATTTAACCAGATAACATTAGTTAGCACCAACCTTCTTCAGAAATTGTTCCCTCCTGATAGTTGACATTGGCAAAAACACAGTCACTGAAAACTGATCTGTCTAACAGAACACCTTGACCTGAAATACACAATGTAACAATAACTTGCTGTATTCACTGGCCTTTCAACTGGCTCTCTTTCACTTTGCAATGTACATGTATATTCTTCTTCTTTGTTTCATTTTTTTTCAAAAAGCCTTTTTTTTTTGAGAAACAAAAAAGGATGGCCTTACTATGGATTAATTTATTTGTAAATATATTGTGCACCCATTCAAATTGTACAAGGCAGTGTGTTTGAATCCTGGATATTAGTTTTGACCACTGTCATTGTAACCTGGTTCCAGAGGCCTACGCTAGGAGAAACTACCACAAACGAGACATGCAAGAGATTGAGAAGAAAGGTTAGATTATCTTAACTTTATAATATAGAGATAGCACTGCCAGATCCAGCGGAGGGGTTTTGGGGGTTGCAACCCCGACTATGATTATTGTAAATCACTGTAAATACAATTTTAAAAAAAATCATTTTGCAACACCCCCCCCCCCCCCCCCCCCCCCTCTTTCACAAAATCCTGGATCCGCCCCTGGAGAGTGTAAGAAATTAGCAACTCTGGTACCCAGGCTACTGTCATTTGTGCTCTATCTGAATATTCCCCATCACAAATTTTTTTTTTGTTAGGGGCTGGTCATTTATTAGTTGCGAGGGGGAGCCCCGGCCAAATTACTAGGGGTCATTTTTGAATTGAAAATATTAAAGTTATACGTACTGAGGAGTCGTTTTTTATTTATTTCCTTTGTCCTCGTTTCATGAGGTACCCTATGCATTCTGGTCTATTTTAACGTGTCTCAAGTAAACATATCTTCAAATGCGTTTTAAGAAACTATGATGGAAACATAAACACAAAAAAAACTAATTTCGTCTAGGGTCCTGTCATGAGGGGTGGGGGTCATTTTTATACATTTCACATCAGCGTGGGATGTCAAATTCACAAGTGTTGGTTTGCATTGGGAGGGGGGTAGGTAGGTCAGACCCAAAACTTTTGCAACTGAGCCAAAACTGTCAGCCCCCTGATAAACGACCAGCCCCTTACGTAACTAACCTGTTTCTAATAGATGTAGTGCAGCCTTTGCATACATTTTGAACCTTTGTCGAAAAATCCACAACTGTAATTTCAATGCATATTTCTTGGGATCGTCATAAAATTTGGCCAGGTATGGGTTCTTGGTAGTCGGCTCAAGGAAAAGTCGGTAGTTCAGCTTCCTCGCCAACTGACACGCCAAAGTTGTCTTACCAACTCCTATATTTCCTTCTAAAATGACGACTTTAGGGGATATAGAAGGCTTAGCAGGACTAGTGACATGGTTATTACGGTTGTTATTGGTAGTAGAGCAATAACCCCTTGGCATCTTTGTTCCCGACGTAAGACCAATCATGTTATTATGTCGAATTCGAGTTCGTCGTCCTTTCAATACTGTTAATGTAGAACAGAAGAATCGTTTTCTAATCAATCTTAACATGATTGCTAGAATCCCGCACATATACCAAACTACTGTTTACGTACAGGTTTCTGTACAAAGCTTGCGCACTGCTACCACTTCCGTTCCTTACTCGACTCTGGTTGTTTTGTGCTGAGACAGCGAGGTAAAAATCAAGTTCGCTGATTTTATATTTTTCCTGAGATGCGATTCAAAGCGATCCACAAGACCCAACAACTGTGAAGCCATCAGTTAACTCTGGAATTGTGCAGTTGAGTTTCAGAAATAGTGACTAAAGTGAAAGCGAAAGTTTGACAACAAATGTGCACGCAACGGCTTGTCCTCCCCATTGCCCCACTTGGCCAAATAAAATTCCCCGAGGCGTGATCATGAATGGAATTCGGGTCAATTCGAAGTTCAGTTTGCGCGGGATTTCTTTACATTTTCGATCCTATTAGACGTACTTAATATTTCTTTCCAAAACCCAAGGGTTGTGTTAGCGATGCGTAGTACTCCAATAGACTGGGTAAGTGGCTAGCAGTATTTCATTGGACAAAGGCTCGAATTTGAACTCACCTCGTTTTTCTCGTCTTCTTCATTCAAATTCCCGCCAAAAACAAGCATTCGAATCACGCAGGCCTGGCTACACGGTACGTCACGTGAGAATCATATTTTATTTTATATATTTTAGTGTTTTGTATGTGCAGAATTATGACAAATAAAATTTAGCATTGCATTGTTATTACTTTAGAAATGATCTAAATATCTCTATTTGATAAAAGGTCGTAATTTGATGCATAAATACTAAACAATCGAGAGCATATTTATAAATTTTAATTTTTATGATGACAGGCCTATTGAATTACCCTCACTGTTTCATAGCAAGGATTCGATAGAGACTTTTAATACATCCAACTTTAATAATACTTCTAATAGTCCATGAGCCCAGACCCAAAATTTAGCTATTTAGTACCAATCAGGGGGGCAAATTGTCTTCAGTATTTTTGAACTTCCCGATGTCTCTAGTTTATGTTTATGTGTGATAGCCGTTGCAGTCTGGCAGCTTTCACCTGTTTTTCGAACATTTTCTACATGGCACTCAGATCCAGTCCCCACACGTGTTTTTGATGCTTCCAGACATATTTCAGTGTTTGGGTGTTAAGAAATATTCTTAACACGCCACCCAAACGCTTTTTCTTTGTTGTACGTATATGGCTGACTTTTCATTTTAAGACTACTATCTTTTAATATGAAAGTTGATTGGTTTTGTTGCCATGGCAACACATAAATAATTAAAGTGTTCAGAGCGCTTAGTTAAAATTTCGTTCCCATTGCAATTTAAATATCATCCAATACTTGTTGTGAAAAGAGATTACTCAGTCATTTTTACCGTTCATAAGTTACGATCTCGAAGCGCACAGGTTAATCCTCATCTGCTGTTCTAAGTCGAGCAAACAGGGTCAGTTATACATCATCATCATCGTCATCATATTTATCGTCATCCTGCTGTCCGTCGCAATGGTTTGGTCGGTTCTGATTTAAGAGTGCACATGTCAGTACACTTGAGCCCATTCTGAAGGCAGGAGCAGTCCGGCAGATGACAGGAACGTTTACACTTGCATGACAGCAGTTGGAGTACAGCCATAGGAGCTGGATCACCCACCATGTAGTCAACTGCAAGCCTTGTGCCATCCTCATCAGACACCAGCCTAAGCCAACAGGAGATGGTACAGCTGGGCAGGCAACCAAACACTGCCTCCATACCCTTGCCTGGTAGTTTGCACGCTGGCAGTGCTTCTGAAGACAGTCAGAGCATGGAGGAAGCTGGTTGGAATCCATGGCACCTTTCTTGGCACAGAAAAGCATGTACCGAAGTGTGTTTACACTATCCGTACCTGGTGTTGAGCTGTACAACTGACAGGTGAATTTCTGTAACTTCTGTAAGAGGTCAAGAGAAAGCTCCCATTGTGTACCGAGTTGCTGGAATATCTCTTGAGCTTCCCCGTTCCGCTTCACAATGCGCAAGGCACTCACCTTTCACTTTACCAGTAAACGCACTGTGACTGCATGTAAGCAAGGCAGGGCCTTGCAAACCTCATCACCAAGCATCTGAGCAAGCTTAGTAATGTCGACATACCTTGTTCGTGTTTGGATTCCGCACTTCTTGTGGATTGAAGCGGTGATTTCACTCTGGAATGCGAGACAAAGAATGAAAACGTCTGTATCCTCACACACAATGATGACAGACTCATTTCCATCCTTCGCAGCGTGGGCGGTATGAAGCATCAGCTTTGTATTTGCCTCATCTTGCGTTGACTTCAGATCATCTACTGCCTCTACTTGCTCTCAAGATATCTTGACGCACTGACCATCGCATTCCACGTACAGCACTTTGTCATGCAGCTTCTCCCTGTATTTATCCTGCTGCCATTCCGTACATAGGAAAGTCGTCAAGGCCTGCTTACCTGCATCTGCAATAAATTTCCGCCACTGTTGAATCTTATGACCAGGATTTATAATATTCTTGTATTTAGTACCGGCTACTGTCACTCTGTTTTGCCTTTTGGTATTCTTTATCGAATTTAGTCTGCAGACATCGAATATAACATCGATTCGTTTGATTTGAGTGCCTTCATTGAGTGCCATGAGCAAAAGGTTATCTGCAACTTCAGAAAAACATCTTATCTAAACAGCTTTCGCATAGTATATAGAGAGCTTGGTCAAATACAACCACAATGCTTTCCAGGGATTTTAACAGACCGAAATAGCACTTCATAAACAGTGGATAGGTTAATGGCAGGTGCGTCGATTGTCGGTAGATAGCCAATGTTATCCTGTAACACCGTCACATCATCTTGACAAGAAGTGTTAAAGCCATCTGATTGGCTTAGGCGTGTAAGTAAAAGTCGGGTAAGTATCCAAGCGTTGTGCAGCACAGTTTCACACTTCACCTCTACGTACTTTCGCGATGGAGGACCTACACGTTTGCCAGCATTATACACTGAGAAGAATTGATGTGGAAGCTCAACACTCCTGTTCCTTCCTTTTTAACTCGTGGATATTGCGTTAGCAATCCACGAGTGATTGGTATGGGCTGGGGAAATCATGTCACTTTACAAGTTAACTGGCCTAAAATACTTGCGCTCCTTGCTCGATAACGGCATGCATCTGGGCTTGAAGGGAGATGAGGACCAAAGACCTTTGGTTGTACTGTGATACCGTTAACTCTGTGTGACGTTCCTTCACCAGAGAGGGTTTTCTCTAGCCTGTCAATGTTGTCCCACGCTAATGTTGTTCAGACATAGGTTGAATATTCTCTGGCAGAACTGCTTTATCTTCTGATTATTTAGCCATCTTCTACATGCATAAGGCGGTGTCAATCTTTTCTAGCTGTGTGTATGACACACCATGGCCGCAACGATTGATTATTTGGATGAGTTCAACATTGTTCGTTAACGATTTGATGACATAGAACAAGAGTATATGTTTTTGGGGCTTCTTGGCTCTGCAGCTTACTCCAAATACCATATATTGAACGTAGGAGTGCATTAAGCGCTGAAACCGGGGGGATACATCTTGATTGCTCTCAGCGTTACCAATTAGGACGGCGCGTATGAAAGTGAAGAAGCATTCTTGCAAGCTGATAGCACTTTCATTCAAGTCCGAGGGTTTATGGGGGCATGGAGTGCTTGCTTCCTGCTTTCTTCTCGAATGTACAGACACAATGTGATCCTCTTTGTTCATATTCCTTTTTCGATGATGGTCTGTTTTTCTTGTAATTTCATATTTTCCCTTGCAAGCTGTAGCCGTGTGACCAGAGGTTGTCTCACTTGAATAATGAGCAGCTTTCTCTTTCCCTCTGCGATTGTTTTAAATTGCCAAAGATCTCCAAACTCAGTCTCTAGTGTATGGCGCACATGTTTTCTCAGTGGTAGATTCTTTAACTGCTTGGACGCCTAAAACGCTTCATTTAAGACATCAATTTCTCAGTTAAATCAGTCGGAGTTAACCCTGGGATGTTCTAGTAAGTCTGTCCTAATAGAGTCGAAAAGGATATCATAAACTTCAGATTCAAGAGTGGTGCATGTATTCAGCAGAGCTACGGCGGCGTCTTGACCTTCTTGATTTGTACTCTTTCTTTCTGTCTAGTATAGCTAGCTGCGGTAGCAAGAGCGGTGATGTGCTTCAGCAGCAACAAACTCTCTGGAGACGATGTCAGTTATTCTCTCACAAGGCATCACCCTTTTTAACTCGTGGATCAACGCATGTGCAGAACGAGTTATTGGGGTTAGGTGGTTGCGTGGTGATTATGCAGTTTTAACCTTTGAATCGAGCACGCCGTTGACTTTTCCGAATAACGTTTGATCGATCACGTGATTTTAATACATGCCCGTATCCCATATTTCTAATGCCGGACAGTTCAAACTTGGACAGGCATAGTATCGGATCCACACGATTCACTTAGTGGTGATGACGTAACGATGATGTTACCGGTCACGTGATTTTTAGTATATGCCAAAATAGCTCACTGATTATCTGTGAGTTGTCCTATATTCTGTTACAATCTTTCTTTTCGTGTCATCAGCTCACAGATCAGCGGACGGAGTAATACGCAGGGCGCAGGGCATGCAGGGTGCGCAGGGTACGTAGGGCGCACAGGGTGTTCAAAGTAAAAAAAATAAAGTTACATAATTTAGTGCCTTTGGAATATCAGATTGCAAAGGTCATTTGATCACATGACAAATATTATGCTAATTTTAGAGTATCTATTGATCAATGTTTTTAATTGCTTTCCTGTAAGCTTTTCTCAAATACGTGTCTAGCCTACGTGAAGCCGTTCTCGCCTATACGTGTCGTATATTTTACTGATTTCCCAAGGAATTTACACAAACATTTTAATCCTTGAATTCGAAACTAATTGCAATGCTGTTACGCATATGGCATTTTAAGACAAAACATGCAGAACGTACACAGCGGGACCCGCTTTTACGGAAATTAACAAAAGCAGATAACAAATTGTTGGCAGACACAATTTATTTAGTTGACACCAACTTAGAAAAGCTCCCGCCTAAAATTTTACGGAACAAAACAAGACGCCAGAGCATCAGGTGATATACAATATTCTCGTGTTTTTTTGTGTCTTTTCATGTCAGGATTTCCTCGAAGATATAAAAGTTGTGTCATTTATTGCGTTCGCCTTGTCACTAATCGTGTTGTTTGACTGCATGCCCTGCGTACCCTGCGTACCCTGCATGCCCTCCCTGCGTGCCCTGCGTGCCCTGTATGCCCTGCGTACCCTGCGGCTGCGCACCCTGCATGCCCTGCGCTTTACTTCGTCTGCACAGATCAGCACATTGAACAGATCAGCACATTGCACAAGATTCTCTCGACTGTTTTCTCTCTTTGCATATTTACTAGTCTTATTGCAAAAAATGCAAACAGAATCATATACTCTGCTAGAACTTGGTGCTCGTTGTGCCATTCGCTTGCACTCTTAGTACAGTCCGTTAGACCATAGTTAATAGAGTGGAATGGTTATGAAACCCAGCGACCTTCTTTGTTATATGTCTTTGTTAGCTTTTTTCAACCGTAACCCTGCACAAAACACAATAAAAATTCCAATGTGTTAATCAATCAGCCAATAGAAACGTGTGAGTTCAGTCGTTCAGGGGACGCTAATGAACTATGACCCTGCACAATCTTTTGTCTTGCCCCCTTCCAACATAAATCGCAGCGCCTTTGATAGCCCCTTTGAAGTTTGCCGGGTTTCATAACCATTCCACTCTATTAACTATGGTTAGACTTGCTAAGGCTTTCTAAAGCTTTCTTCATTGTGAAAAGGATTCGGCATTTTCACGCTACGGATAGAATACTAGAGAGACTTCATCATCCTTTGTATTTGCGGCAGTGATAACAATGGGTCCGTGATTTCTTATTTTAGCGGCTCTCGCAGTGAGTGATAAAGGTTTTCCAAGAATTCAAATCTTGTGGAGAGGTAAGGTTTTATTTATGATAAACAGACTTGTGGTAAATTATACCGGCTCCAAGTGGCCATGAGATTCTTCCCAGAAACGCTTACTATGCTAATCTATATCTTCGCTTTCCCATTTTGTTTTCCCAATAGTAAACAAAAGCCCCATCGAAGCAAATCTACAAGGGCTGCATGTTTCAGTTCAATTTGCCACAAAATCAGTCTTTTTATATTAATTGCGGTAGTTTATAAACATTTTCTTAATCTATTTATGTCAATATGATCGTTGAATCACTGTAAAACATCAGAGTTGTACACAAAGATCGAAAAATGCTAAACTTTCACGGAAGCCGCCATCTTGAATACCCAGGAGGCATTGCGAACCCCAGGATTCCTTTTCTGGACGTAATATTCACATGGTATGCACAAAAATAGACTAAAATGCATATCTACAATCTACAACATATCTAAATTTGTCTAATACTTCTTATTGTTTAAGGCACAAATTTCATGAGAATTTTATGAAAAATCTAATAAGATGATATTTTTGTAACTAATTGACGATGTAATAATGGTCACGTGACCCTTCATTTTGACAATTCAGCCAATTTTCACAGCAAATCCAATCTAGATAGTTCTTGCAAACATTATAACTCAGTTCTCAACAAAGTTGACTTATTAAGGCCATGAAATCAGCATAATATTGGGACAGCCTCGTTTCCATGCTGACGCAAAAGGCTACTTTATTAAATATTGAATATATCCTTACAGCTGCCAAATTGAAAAGGCTATCACATCAATTTGTACATACTTCAAAGTGATAAACAACATGATGTTAATAGAAATTTGCCCCCCGATTTGGTACTGAGAAAGTGGCTCGGCTCATGGACTATAAATGGTGGCAACATAAAATCATAACTTCTTTTACCCACCATGCCTGGAGGCCAGGCTTGGTCGCAAAGTTCAACAACATGGCGGACATGTTGTGTGCATGTGTGTGTATATAAATGTAACTGAATGCTGTCAGTTTTCATTGCTGGAGGAGTACAGATACTTTCCTCACATGGATTCCGAGAAGGTTCATCTCCTTATTTGCCAGTATCTACATGAAAACGGATACAAGAGCGCCCTTGCAGCGTTTGAACAAGAAAGGTAGACTACTGTCTACTGACGTAGTAGAGTACATGTAGCTACTTAAATAATTATAACACGGGGACCGGGCTAAAATAATGAATAACGCATTTTTTCTTTCAAATATAAGCTTCTATGTTTTCCAACTTTGCGCACACTAGGAAATCCAAGCATGTGATTGGCAAATAGTGACAGTGCTTTATTGGGCCATTCCATTTTTTTTCCAAAACCCCCCTATGGGGGAGCTCAATTTTGACTAATCCCCCCCTTCCCTTGGGATTTTCTAACTTCTACCACCCCTCCTCCTTGGATTTTCAATGATTGTCATCCCCTCCCCATTGGAAATTCACCTTCAATCCCTGGTCTCCCACTGGAATCCACAGAATTGTTAACCCCCTCCCCTTTGGATTTTCAATCATTGGACACCCCCCCCCCATCTCCCTGGATTCCAGTGGTCTTCCATAGGGGGGTTTTGGAAAAAAAATGGAATGGCCCATTGGTGACCACAGTCCACAGCACACTGAGCAATACACTTGTTTGGAATATTAAAAGATTTGAGACTTGATGTTTGTGTTTTATTGACAAATACAGGCACTGGCTGAATGTCAATGAACTCAAAATTTATTCTGCATTCTGGATTCATTGTACAGTCAGTCAATAAAACATGCATGTCAGTCTCTAGCCGTGGTGGGGGAGGGGGGGGGGGGAATTGATGGGCTGAGACTAATAATATTATAATGGCACTGAAGACTCACTGTGACAGGGCAATGCCATGGAGTTTGCTTTCAAGAAAAAAATATAAGTCTTCAGGCAAACCATAAATGCAACCCAACATTTAACAGTATTAATTTTCACTGATTGACAAAAATATCAGTTAGTTACATGTATGTCTGGCATATTACAATATTATTTAAGATGTGCCTCCAGACATTCAAATCAAGCTTTCCTTTTCCAGTGGTTACGAGTATACAGCAAATGAGCAGCACAAATCTGGAGAACTTGTGTCAATTCTTGGTTAGTGCAATAAAATAAAATAAATATTTTCTTTTAATGTAAGCTAAGTGTTGTGTGGTTTTTTCCCCATTTTTTTATTTAAACATATTTACTCTCTGCATTTGCTCCAAAAGCTAAAGGCTTATTGAGGGAGCTCATACAGAAAAAAATACAACAATAGGGGCAGTTTCAGACACACAAAAGGAAACACAAAATTACAGTTTAGATTAATTAAAATAAGTGCATAACATTAAATTTAGAAAACAAAAAGAGAAAAATATATATATATATACAAGTCAGACTGTAGCGATGGAAAATCGATTGGTATTTACATTGTAAGATATAATTTTGAACTAACTCAAAGAATTTAGAATTTAAATTGTAGTTTTTGTCCTTAATACCATTCAAAATGTGTGTGGTTATATATAATTTAAATTATACATGTATTTTGTAAGTTATATCATGATGTATAACGAGTATATCAGTGTTATAATAATATTGTAAAACCTTAAATGTATTCATATTTACTTTCTGTCTTTCTAGATGAATACCATGAAATGACAAGAGAAAGGGTAGTTTCCAAGGAAAATGCACTAATAAAGGTATTTACCTAGTATATGGGTTGCTTTAACTGATGTATGTTAAATTTGTCAACTGAATTATTAAAGCTATATACATCTGTTCTAAATTTAAATGTGTGATCCACAAAGGGGAACCCATCACCATGGATTTGAAATGTAATACAGTGGAACCCCGCTATCTCGAACTCTCAAGGGAAATGGAAAATAGTTTGAGATAGCAGGGGTTCGAGATAGCGGGGTAGTGTCAAATATCAGAAATGTATTATTAATTATTAACTCAATACAATTGCTATTAAAAACAAAGAAGAAAGAAGAGTTGGGCAAGCAACATGCATAAAGAATTGCTTACGAGTTGATTGCTCTTTTAATTTCTAGAGACAGAAGCGGCAATAAAGAACTCAACAAGAATGCAATCATTCTGTGCTCAATGCGAAACTCAGTGTAGTTAACGTCCTGCTGTGTTGAACAGTTATTGTTGTATTGATGGTAACTGAAACTGAACTTTGTCAGCTGTAACCACCTGCATTAATTTCCTGTTAAAATGTAATTTAAATGATAAAGATTTGCACTATAACAGCTGTCATTTGTTATTTTTAGTTTTGTGTTGATTGTCAATTGTCTTAGCAATTAGAGTTTGAGATAGCCGAGGTCAATTTGGGCCAAGGGAAATCACAAACAGTTCGAGATAGTGGGGAGTTTGAGATAACCGAGTTCGAGATAGCCCATAGTAAATAACTGAAATAACGGGCAAAACCAAGGGAAATGAGTTTTAGTTCGAGATAGCGGGGAGTTCGAGATAACCAAGTTCGAGACAGTGGGGTTTCACTGTAGTTTTTAAAATTCTTACCACATATGTACTGATTTGTTATTTTTATGTAATGGGTAAGGAATGTACTTAGATTAGATTTAGAGGGTTGATCAATGGGAAGGGAACTAAATTTTTAAGGTAAAGAGAAGCTCAATCAGAAAAAAAAATAGGCAAGATAAATTTGTAATCCAATGATGTCGTAACAATGAAAGTCTTCACTTAATTACCACCACTCAAGACAGTAGATAAATGGTGCACAGGTCACACTAAATTAAGTAATGGTCCAGATAAGAACTGTAGTGCTCTACGGCAAGGAATGTTAAAAGGTGTTAATTTTCTATTATTCTTTCTCGTAATTTCATTGGTTGGTACTTATAAATTCAATAGAAACACATCGAAATAATGCATTTTCATTCGATATTTTTGTGTGGTTTGAATTTATTTTTGATCAAACTACCTATGGTTTAATTTCGAAGAGCATCGTGTGTGGGGAAAGTTCTCAAATTTGTGATTGAAAAAATCCTTTGTTTTCTCTATATCCGATTGGCTGGATGATGGCTTCTCTGCGTTTTCACAGAAAAAAGAGCCAAATTAGCATAACAAATACTTTATTTTTGAGACTGTAGTTTGTGGGGGAGGCTCATTGCCACAGAACAATGGATTCTACTACAGTTCTTATCTGGATCATTACTTAAAGGCACCTCAGGCAACCACTATACGGTTCACGTGTGACCTTGGAGCACATGGGTTTTGGCTCCCATGGCCTCCTTGATCTGCAGCCCGGTTCAATCCAAGGTGGGCACTTTCGCACTACGCCATCCCGACTCCCCTACATGTTACATGCAGTTATCATTAATTTAATTTTATTAGATCTACTGGTTGCTCTTTTCAGGGAGATGTTGGTGATGGGTCATTTGCCAATAGAGTAAGTAATTTTGAAGTTTTGCAATGAAATGATATTTCTCTATGGATGAAAGGAAAAGAGAAATGAGGTCCTTATCCGAAAGACTTGGACAGTGTAGTTTTGGTGGGAACTTGAGTATATAAGGACATGTCAGTTACATAGTTAATAGGTATTTGTGGTCCTGACTGCAACAGTTATAGATGTTTCTTTCCACCATTAACTTTATAATTATCATGTCAGTTTTTGCTGACCATGTTACATACAAGTCATGTAGTTGTGGTACATTGTAGTTTTCAGAATTTCACCTCCCAGAAGTCAGTAACTCCTACATTGGGCTGTGGAATATGTTTCCACTTTTTACCACATAATTATATTGTGAATTTTTTTGTGGTTTTTCGTATCTGGCAGAGCACAGTGTGTGATTACATCATATGTTACATAAATTATGTAGATTGATGTACAGCATAAGTACATACATGTACAATAAATTGTGTGTGCGGTTA
The DNA here is from genome assembly GCA_030867875.1 of Actinernus sp. WN-2022. Lineage (NCBI taxonomy): Eukaryota > Metazoa > Cnidaria > Anthozoa > Actiniaria > Actinernidae > Actinernus > Actinernus sp. WN-2022. The sequence goes on along the minus strand of JAOWCC010000577.1, from coordinate 165,419,183 downwards.
ACTGTCAGGACCGCCTCCTGCATATACATGTATGTATCTGTTATCAGTTAATTGAGGAGAAGGAATATTCAATGACATGTATATTGGCTTTCTTATACAGTCAATTACCCAAAACTTTTTCACGCACGGAAACGATATTGCTGAAGTGACTCAACAATTGCTGATAGTCAACAGCAATTGCTGTTTTGAAAAACAACAAACAGCAATATTGTTTTGCCGGCAATCAAAATATTGTTTTCTCAAAAATGATATATATCGCTTTCTCAAAAACGATATATCGCTTTTGTAAGTAAAACGGCATATATAATAGTGATATTATATTTCAGTGATTAACACCATTTCCTGAGACTCATATCAGTCAACTACGTCATGGGTGTGGGTCTTAGATATTTATAGTCGTGCCATGTACTTTATAAGAGCAGTCTCAATAAGTATACACTCTGTTATTATCATCTTCAGTGATTCTTCTTGTTATTTAAGTTGTAATAAATTACTGTTTTCCTGATGGCTCATAATCTATGTCAATGCCCTACCAAAGTGAACTATGCCATATGATCGATGCATGCTGGAAAGGCTCTCCAATTCTGTGAGTCTGGAATTTCACCAATGCCACCAACTTCTATCGATCAGACAGTTCCATTGAATTGAACATGGAAGCTATAATATATAGAGAAACTTAAAGGTTTCATGAAGTCTGGATACATCAGGGTTATAAAATATAGTATTATTAGCTGCATAATGTTTTGTTGGCTTCACCAGGGGGAACCCAAAGTACATTGTAATATTAAAAAATCATCAAAAATTACACCAAATTGGATAAATATTAAGTTTTTGGGTGGTTGTTAACAAATACCACTACCAATGTTAAATAAAACTTTAAAAAAAAATTGTTCTGCACTTACAATATTATCAAAGAGGTTTTACTAAAGCTTGTTACAGCTGTTTTACTGCTGAATGTTCTAAAACTATCATATTATAACCACCCTTGTTAGGCTATTTTGCATGTGTATCGTCTGTAACAAATGATGTAATGTCCATAATACTGGTTTTTATCCTCTTGGCCAAAAGTAAAGAAGGTTATGATGATAAATGGCACTGAATAAATAATTATCGACTACCTACATACTTAAAATTATAAAATATTTTACTAGCCTGGTGTACCTCTCATCTCACAGCAAGTTAACTTTGAAGATTTCTGTTGAAATAATATCATGTACAGTATTTACAATTTTAGCAATGATTTAGCACTTAACATGTGACTGATATTATGCTAAAATTATAATTACAAGGTCTACATGTATATCCTATTGGTGGTTTTCATCCTCGTGACCCTCAATCAACCACAAAATTGGTTTGCATTTATAAATTTGGTCCTTGTTGAACTACCAAGAATACACTTATAACACAAATTTTATTTAGATTATTTACTAACAGAGCTGTGGGCCAATGAATGTACAACAAAGTTACAGTACTTTGTATGCAGCTGCCATCTTGGTGTCCTTCTGGGACACAAACTCGGTGGCCATAAAATGAAAAAAACAACTAAAGCTTAATTTCCCATCAAAATCATTGTGTTTCGCTTCAAAACTCTTTGAATGCAACATTTAATGATTTAGTTATCAAGTTAAAAAAAGAAATTGACTCAGGTACTTGGATTTTGTTTACTCCAGAACATTATACACCTTATCAACATGGACTTTTATTATTGATATCTAGAATATGTACAAAGAACAGATTTGTAGGAATTATAGTTAAATTTTAGATTTTTGATGATGTCACTTGCAAACCAAGAATAGCTATCAGAATATTGTTTCTACTGGGACATGACACTATAGCTGGCATAAGTTAGAATCTGATTAGGTGACAGATTTGGATATTAATTAAGAGAGGCTCGATTAGCCACAAATATTGAAGAAACCCTCAAAGGGATACCAGAGTACAAAACACCTATGATCTCAAAATTATAATTAATGCAAACCTGTAGGAATGTTTTGAAAGTGTATTGCACAATACATGTAGTTCTGATGATGTCAGTTATCCAAGTAAAACTGAGCTACTCATTCTGCTGGGAAATCTGAAAAACTACTCTATCAAAGCAATTGGGTTAAGAATAAAGGTGTTAGAAACAAGAATTATAAATATATATATATATATATATTTAAGCAAATGACTGAGCGATGAGGATTATATATTGATCTCGACAACTAAATGATGTCATCAAAACTGTCGTGCAATACACTTTCAAAAAATCCCTGCATGTTTACATTGTAAAATAAATCATTTTTATTATGATTTAAATTTTCAGGGCAGCTAGTCTAAATATTATTTTGAGATACTGTAAGTGTTTTGTTAACTCAGGTATCATATTATTATGTAGGCAATAAAAGGGGAGAAAGGCACTTGTTGTCAACTTGCATTGATAGCCCTTTTATCCAGTAATATAAAATTGATATCTTACAATGGACACATACATAAATGTACCTAATTATGCTGATATTTCTACCAGTGCCTTTTGTACATGGACAAACTTTGGGGTGGAGCGAACATCCTAGCCTTGAGGCTAACTCCAAAAGGAGGTGGGACTTTTTTGTTTAATGTTTGCAGTGCAGGGAATATAGAAAGTATCTGGCACTTGATCTGAACCTACATTATACCATACCTTCTTTATCTGTCAATGCAGTGTCAGTTCAAATTTAATAAAAGTGGGAATACTAGCTGTGGATAACTTTTATTTTAATAATTTGATTTTAATAACAGTGCATTGTCATGATCTAATCCTACATGTAGCTTCAAATTTAAACAGTGGATCAATTTTGCTTCTGTGTACTTTTATCGTGTGTTGAAAGGATTGTATAAATATTATATAGCTGTTATTGAAAAAGAATATTATGGAAAAGAAAAACAATAGACAGTATCAAAACATTAGAAAAAGAAAAGAGGAAAATACAGCCCAACCATATAATTTTTTTTTATTCCAACCAACAGATGTCTTCACCATCCTCCATCAAGCACAAAATACTTTCCCCCTTTTTACCTGATTGATTTTCTAAGTATATAGAGCTCAGATATGAGTTTTTAAACTCTTACAATATTCTTTATTGCAGTCCTTATTGCAGGCTCCTCTGGTGGATTATTAGCAGTGCTTACTCTTCCTGTTCCTCTACCAACCAATGGGGAAAACCTGTTGCAATCAGAGTCTAAACTGCATTCAGCTGCAGTTATTACAGTAGACTATCACCCCCATGAAGAGTAGGTCACCCCATTTCTTTTTGGTATGCCACATGTTTAACATTCGGATCAGTCACAGTTTCTGGAAAATCCTTTCCCCTCCCTCACCCCCTGTTTCACTCTAAATTTAATGGTTAATCATTAATTACACATGTATGCCCAAGGGAGGGGTGGGTGGATATAGTTACCCAAAAACCATGATTGAGCCTAACATGCTATTCTTTATTCATGTTATAAAATAATTTGGTTATTTACCCCATGCTATGAAAAATGCAGCCAGTCAGAACTTAGGTTGGAAAGCCATTACATGTTTGGCAGTTTCCAGTGGGTTATAATATCCAGCCATGCCATGTGTCGCATGCATCCATCACAGCTGCCAGTTGTTTTCCTGGCATTACATTTTATAGAAAGAAAGGCCCTTTTAAGAAATAGATTTGAGAGAAAGTAATGAATATTACATGTACAAGGACGAATGGACAGTGGAGGATGTACATAGAAAAAATGTATCTAGTGAAAACTACATGTAGTTGAACATAAGCTGAAGAATAAGCCAATCAGAATGCTCATTCTTAGGCCCTTAGCAATCATTGTAGATATAGCATACAAGCGAGGCTTCTGCTTCTGAATGAGGCTTATGCTTCTGCCATGTTTATTTTCACTCCAACATAACTTTATTCCACTTCTGCTTTTGCTTCCGCTTCCATTTCTGCTTCTACTTCAGCTTCCGTTGCTAGTGAAAACCAGTCTAAAAAAAAGGGAAATAATGAGCATCTGCTTTAGTCTTACATGTGATTTAATTTTAGTTCATTAAAGATGTTATACCAGTAGTTTTAATTAATGTTTCTGCACTTATTTGACTAATTTAGCCTCCCATGAAAACAAACTACAGTTCTCAACCCACCCATAAGACAGGTTATGTTATTGATTCTAAAATTTAAGAACTCAAGATAGTCTTTGTTTTAGGGATCTTGTGCTAACCGGAAGTATGGACAGGAAGGTCTGCCTAGTGCAGCTGTCACAAGCTGAACAGCATGTTCTACAGACATTTGATGACCACAAAAAGTAAGTTGAATACTAACAAAATAATGAGCTAAGGAGAGCTGAGGTAGCTCAGTGCTTTACCTCTCACCTCTGTGGCCTGGGTTCCATTCCTGATTGTTGACTGCCATAATATATATTATGTAATGGCCATAATGGCTTTTCAAACAAAAATATAAAAAGGCAAGCCTAAAAGCAGAGCTCCCAATTATCTGAACTGAGAACGACCCGAAAAAAACGATAAATTATAAAAAAATATAAAGAAAATATACGCATGAGAAACTCATCTACATGTGCAGTATTTATTTTCGTAATTACATCTGCACACATGCTTTTGCACTGATTTCCCTTCATCCTACCAGTTATTTTTGTGTGTTTTTATCTTTGTAATTCTTTATATAATTTATTGTTTCTTTTGGGTTGTTCCCTCAGTTCAAATCATTGGGAGCTCTGCTTTTAGGATTGCCTAAATATATATACTGTACCAGTATATATATATACTGATATGCTCGCTTGCTTTCTTCACTGCTACTGTAATTTGAATTTCAAATTTCGAGTTTCAAAGGTGTGAAAAGAGGAGAGGCTAACCCTTTTATACCAGAACTTCTTTAGGTATTTGCTCTGAGGGTCTCTGGTGTTCCTCCCTCCTCAAAAACCAACCCAAATTCTAACTCGACCAAGGAATCCATGTCCCCGATTAGTAGACCCTTTCTAGGGTCAGGTAGAAGACTAGACACGTAAATAAAGTTGTTCATTTCATTCATTCACTCACTCATTCACTTACTCATTCACTTACTCACTCATTTACTCACTCTCACTCACTCATTCATTTATTTACTCATGCTACTGTTACATATTTGATGAATGGGATTGGGTATTACTCCCAAGGTGTTCCTTAAAACGAAATACCAGGATTAACAATTTGTAAACCCTGATGAAGGTTTGCTGTGCCAAATACCGGTATTGTTCCCCAAATCATACAATCAGCCTTGCATCATTGTTATGCCTTATACAATTCTGTTGAGTAGATCCCATCACAGTTTGGCCTAAGACGTAAGAAGTCTTTCTACTTCATCTGTTGGTCTTTGCACATTTTTAGTTATAAATGTAACAAAAATGATTTGGTCAACTAGTGTCTGCTTGTGCAGTGCATGGTGTAGTATCTTTTCATCCTATACAGGAACAGATCTTTGCATTGACTTTAACCCAGTGTCCTTTACACACACCTCGCAACCTATCAATTTCCTTTCCTACAATCCAATTCTGAATTAAACAAACTAAGGTATTCAGGATCTGTTGATTACTGTACGTATTTCTTCAAATCATTGTCACTGGAGCCAAGGAGCTGAAACATTAAAACTGAATTTTGATGGCATCAAAATTGGAGGCAGGATTTATTTATAATAATTAATTTATTGACTCAATGATAAAAGAATTGTAATTATACCTGATTATTAATTGTAGTACAATTTCAGGTTTGTAGTCAGGGTGAGATGGTCATACACAGGAAAGGTTTTTGCCACAGCTTCTTATGATCAGAGTGTCTGTACTTACAGGTAATGCAGTGATACCAGAAGATTGCTCTATTCAGACAAGAATTAAATTTATGTAATAGGCCTTTTGCAGTAAAACAAACTTCTAAGCACTGTTTTAGAAAGATCGATTGGAGATGGAAAATAGCATTTACAAACAGGTTTTGCTAGCAAATAAATGAGGTCAGATCTTTTTGTAGTCCAGTAGAACAACATGATAATATCCTACACAAGACCCATTGACCAGAAGCAACTATTGGGTTGTAAGGTAATGTGATATTGGTTGGGACGACATTAGCTTTACAATGTACATGTACATGTAGTAAGCAAGCCAACTATAGTTAAGAATTTTTACTATAGTTAAAATACTGTAGTAGCCTTGAGAAAACCAGATACCCCTCGATTTTCTCGGCTGAAACGACATACATCGTATGATGTATTCCAACATGAGTGTTGACAGGTCGGAAACCACAAACTGGGATTTAATTACTTCAAACATCAAAAAAGATGCCGCCTTCCGGTTAGCTCAGTGGTTAAGCTCTGGTCTGTCATGCAGGAGGTTGTGGGTTCAAACCCCGTCCAGACCAACACTCAGGGTCTTAAAATAACTATTAAGTAGATGGTGCTGCCTTTGTGATCGAACTGCAAATGGTTAGGCCTTCACATCATCTCAGATAAGGACAATAAATCGTGGGCCCTCAGAAACCTCCATAGAAGGGGCTTTAAGCCTGTTGAGGTTCTCTGTCCACCTTCGAGTGGTAAATAGAATAAAACAAACAGAACAAATCAAACAGAACAAATCAAATCAAAATAAGATGAGAAGCTGTCAACTAAGTCAATAAGTTTAGATTAACTCAACGATAAACCCATTTTCAAGTCGGTACACTATTGTTAATGTGTCTTTCTTCTTGCCGCCGTTGTCAGAGCAACTAACCACAGTTGAGTTTACTATCAATGGTACACTGTCAAATGCAGGTAACACTGCTGTTGTTAACTATAGTTAAATCCACTTAACTATAACTTAATTAACTATAGTAAACTTCGTCCAGTGTGACCTTAACCATTGAGTAAAAGTACTAAGCACATGCTGTCTCAACTGAAAATGGTTTGCAGTTCTTGGTTCTGTACTTTACAAGTCTTCATGTCTCTAAACCTAATCTAAACTACATAACAATAACCACACTTAGTAATATTATATTATTATAACAACATGAAAAAAAACTCAGTGAGAAATAGAATGATTAATGAAGAGTAAGATACAATATAAAGAGGTGGTTAAGTTTTGACTAAACTGTGAGCTTTTGGCCACATGCTGAATATTTGATTATAGACTTTTTACCTGTATTGCATATTTTCCCATTTCAAGTCGTTTTGAGAATGGGCCTTTTGCAGCTCGGCATTCACGTGATTGTACAGGAATGTACTGGATGGCAAAACATATTTAATTTCATTAATTTAGAAGCCTTGTACGAGATCGGTATTGTTATTAGCAAAACCTGTTTGTAAATGCTATTTTTCACCTCTAATCGATTGTCGATCTTTCTAAAACGGTGTTTTTAAAAATGGCTTGCTATCCAGCATCGATCCATGGCAACATCTTTCCCATGGTGATCATGAGCTCATTCATTCATTAACGAAGTATTCTATCAGCACGTGACTGTATTATATTCAGCACGTGACTGTATTATATCAGCACATGACTGTATTATATCAGCACGTGACTATTATATCAGCACGTGACTGTATTATATCAGCACGTGACTGTATTATATCAGCACGTGACTGTATTATATCAGCACGTGACTGTATTATATCAGCACGTGACTGTATTATATCAGCACGTGACTGTATTATATCAGCACGTGACTGTATTATATCAGCACGTGACTGTATTATATCAGCACGTGACTATTATATCAGCACGTGACTGTATTATATCAGCACGTGACTATTATATCAGCACATGACTGTATTATATCAGCACGTGACTATTATATCAGCACGTGACTATTATATCAGCACGTGACTGTATTATATCAGCACGTGACTGTATTATATCAGCACGTGACTGTATTATATCAGCACGTGACTATTATATCAGCACGTGACTGTATTATATCAGCACGTGACTATTATATCAGCACGTGACTGTATTATATCAGCACGTGACTGTATTATATCAGCACGTGACTGTATTATATCAGCACGTGACTGTATTATATCAGCACGTGACTATTATATCAGCACGTGACTGTATTATATCAGCACGTGACTGTATTATATCAGCACGTGACTGTATTATATCAGCACGTGACTGTATTATATCAGCACGTGACTGTATTATATCAGCACGTGACTATTATATCAGCACGTGACTGTATTATATCAGCACGTGACTGTATTATATCAGCACGTGACTGTATTATATCAGCACGTGACTGTATTACAGTCCCTGTCAAAAGTTTTTCAACCGTATACGGTACCGTATGTGCTTCGGTAAAACGAAGATTCGGTAACCACATGTGGTAGATTTCGTTCGGTAAACTCCATTCGTTTTAAGACCGAATTCGTTTTACTGAAAGTGGTAGAGTCACCGATTTCGTTTTACTGAAAGTGGTTCGGTCACCGATTGTGTTTTAACGAAAGTGGTTCGATCACCGATTGTGTTTTAGCGAAAGTGGTTCGGTCACCGATTGTGTTTTAGCGAAAGTGGTTCGGTCACCGATTGTGTTTTAACGAAAGTGGTTCAGTCACCGATTTCGTTTTACCGAAAGTGGGTTCAGTCACCGATTTCGCTTCACCAAACATTGCAGGTCAAGACAGTCTACAAGTTGTTACTTGTACATGTAGTTCACTGCTTGCGACTAAAGTGATTTTTACAACGTTAAAACTGAAAATGCTGAAGTTTAGATTTCAAAAATGATATCTCGTTTTGTCTTCTTTGAAACGATATATCAAATTGTCGGCGAAGCGTCAGGTCGGTGTCCTGGTGCGATCATCGAAAAACTTATTTGTTTTGATCGTGATTTGTACCGAGAAAGCCGCGAAGTGGCTAAGAGCATTTCTCTCCTTCCTATTTCTTCTGATAACCTCACTGATAAACTGTACTGGAAAAAAATGAACTGCTGTGAATATATAACCTTAAACTTACGCCACAAGCTAACAACCGCCGTTCGTTCATAATCTAGCGGCAAACTTTTAAAGCGGGCCCCGCCAGTAAGCAAATAATCAACAAACGAACTTTAGCTTCCGTAGTTTAACATTTACGAGAGATTCCTGCGTTGTTCAAGGTTCCGACCAAAAGCATTGCAAATGTTTGCGGATTCTGGAAAGGCATGTTTTCGAAGATTGTGCAATTGCAATCAGTCACGCGTGAACCTGTCAGTCTGAGTTTTGACAGGTCCTATGTTTGATCGATCGAGGACCTGAGACTTGTTTGTTTCACATCTGACATCAGACCAATCGCTGCAGTCCGGTCTCACAGCAATTATAAACCGCAATGCCAATCACAAATTGACGAAGTGATGAAATGTATTCACCTGGGTGTTTTTATTTGACAGAATGGACTCAAACAAGTTTTCGCATTTGGTGAAAACTGTTCAGACCGTAAATATAATACAAAACTTTGAAAGCATTTGATTCAGTAGGAAGATATCAAGATAATTTTTGGTGTGATCTCAAAGCAAAACAAACACTGCTGTCAGAGCTCATTGATTATTCAAAAATGTCACACTTCTGTTCGAGCAATTTGAGCAAACGTTACATTTTGTAAATAAAAAGAATTCCAGAATATCCAATTTGGTAGACGTTTATCACTTGCCAGTATTAAAAGTTGAGAAACTTTCCCGCATTATTTACTCTGCATTCTGCAATAAGATCACATGTTCCGCGAAGTTCGCGACATTCTTGTTGTGTCAAAAACCAGACAATTAGTTTCCACGGCTGAAAGCACATGTAAGCACCGAAAAGCTCTTGAATCTGTTGAATTGAAACATATATACAGCGTACGCAACGACTTTTAAAGAATCGTGAAGGGAATGAGGGATAGATTAAAGTATGAAACTACAGAAGTCTGTAAAGTTTATGAGATGAATAAAAACGCCGACCTTTGCTACAACTAAACTAGAATTGATCACGTACGTAGCGCCATATTTACATAACATGATGACTATCCGAATTAATTTTACCGAAGGTGGTCGAATCACCGAATTCGTTTTACTGAAGGTGGTAGAGTCACCGAATTCGTTTTACTGAAGGTGGTAGAGTCACCGATTTCGTTTTACTGAAAGTGGTTCGGTCACCGATTGTGTTTTAACGAAAGTGGTTCGGTCACCGATTGTGTTTTAGCGAAAGTGGTTCGGTCACCGATTGTGTTTTAGCGAAAGTGGTTCGGTCACCGATTGTGTTTTAGCGAAAGTGGTTCGGTCACCGATTGTGTTTTAACGAAAGTGGTTCAGTTACCGATTTCGCTTCGCCACATTTCGCCACATTCATTTTACCGAAAGTGGTAAACACATGTGGCACATGTGCCACATGCTACCACATGTGGTTCGTACGGTGTGAAAAACTTTTGACAGGGACTGTATATCAGCACGTGACTGTATTATATCAGCACGTGACTGTATTATATCAGCACGTGACTATTATATCAGCACATGACTGTATTATATCAGCACGTGACTATTATATCAGCACGTGACTATTATATCAGCACGTGACTATTATATCAGCACATGACTGTATTATATCAGCACATGACTGTATTATATCAGCACGTGACTATTATATCAGCACGTGACTGTATTATATCAGCACGTGACTGTATTATATCAGCACGTGACTGTATTATATCAGCACGTGACTGTATTATATCAGCACGTGACTGTATTATATCAGCACGTGACTGTATTATATCAGCACGTGACTGTATTATATCAGCACGTGACTGTATTATATCAGCACGTGACTGTATTATATCAGCACGTGACTGTATTATATCAGCACGTGACTGTATTATATCAGCACGTGACTGTATTATATCAGCACGTGACTGTATTATATCAGCACGTGACTATTATATCAGCACGTGACTATTATATCAGCACGTGACTGTATTATATCAGCACGTGACTGTATTATATCAGCACGTGACTGTATTATATCAGCACGTGACTGTATTATATCAGCACGTGACTGTATTATATCAGCACGTGACTGTATTATATCAGCACGTGACTGTATTATATCAGCACGTGACTGTATTATATCAGCACGTGACTGTATTATATCAGCACGTGACTATTATATCAGCACGTGACTGTATTATATCAGCACGTGACTGTATTATATCAGCACGTGACTGTAATATATCAGCACGTGACTGTAATATATCAGCACGTGACTGTATTATATCAGCACGTGACTGTTAGCTGCAAAAGGCCTATTAGATTCTTTCTGCTTGATTTATTTACCTTCGATCTGAAATAGAACTAACCGGCTATTAACAACTGAATTATCACCAAACTTAATATTATTCTAAATAACCAGTCAAAAGATACATTCCCAATAGCTGGATAAGTTTCCCTCAGTTGCCTCACTTTAATTTAAAGAATTGCCATGCATTGTACCTGAAGTACAGTACACTTTCACATAATTCTGTTATCTAGGAGGGCTCCTGGGTGTGCTAAGTATGAGTGTTGCAAACAGTTTGGATTTAAAGGACAAGTAGAGGCGATAGCATTTAGAAAGGTTTGTGTGTTGGTTAAGTAAAGTATAAGAAAATAAATATTAGAAGACTGTGTTTTAATTAAGGATTAGAGAAAATGGAGAGCAGACATGCATAGACACTAATGAATACATATAATTTATGTTATTTAATGGCCAGGATGCTCTGGTATGGAGAATTTTTTTTCTCAGAGATTTTCTCTATCACTGGCAATTTTCTGCAGTTTTCCTCCTTTTTCAAGGCTTGCATGATCAAATAGGTGGCAGAAATGCAAGGTGTCTAATACTAGGGTACATTTACATCAGAATCTCGTCAAAAACTTTGGGATTACTCTGAGCCAGTCCAGCTGGCCACCAGCCAATCAGAGTGCACAATTTTAACGGGTTCTATACGGTTATTTCTGGAAGCCAGCAACCCCCTTAGTATTTATATTTCTTTTTATTTAATTGTATTAACTTCATTCATAAGGGTAAATAAAATTGTTGTTGTTCCGGACCGGAAAGAAAAGCCGGTTTATAGGCTGATGAATGTTACCGGTTACCATGATCAGAAACTCATTAAATGATCTCTATTATAGTTCTATCATCATTGTACAGTATGTATTATTTTGTGATCTCTATTATTGTTCTATCATCATTGTATAGTTTGTATTATTTTGATGTCTATTATTGTTCTATCAACATTGTACAATTTGTATTATTTTTCAGACGTCTGATGTCTTATTGGTTGCCGTTAGGAATGACCACCGCCTTCATATCATTCACTTTTCAGAGGACGAACCGCTAGAGGTGAGAGGGTGGCACTAATATTCTTCAATAGACAAGATACATATTCTTACGGACGAGCTGGAACGAGCACCCAATGGAGACTCATGCGGGGGAATTCCCGTTTAGCCGGGCTCTATAGAGTGCTCGCTCCAGCTCGTTATGAGAATATGAATCTTGCCTATTTCCCCACATTTTATCTGGCATGCGACTAGCGAAGCGATGCGTCTCCGATCATATCGAGGAGCGAAGCTGCGGCTATCGACCCCAGGTCCACTCGATTACGTCGGTCACTGTGACCTCTGGAACCAGGGTAAGCGGGAGGGGGATTAGCGGGATTTTGCGGTAGCTTACTGCCTCATATTTGTTTTTCATGTTTGAAAACTGGATAAAAATAAGATGAAACACTAAAGCCCAGTGTACACGATAACCATTTTGGGTACGGTACTCCTAAAGTTTTGGTACGTGTGGCATTTTTCCCGGCACGCCATCCCTTATTTTTGTCGTCTAAATGGCATGTTCCGGGTACACGAGTCGCGGCTAGATTCCATCCGCCAGAAGGTCGAATTGCAATGCACTGCACTATTTTCTCGATGTTATATTTCTAGGGTACAAACTAAAGCGGCACTTAGAAATTTAGGCGAACAAGTACGCTTCCCTCGACTATATAAAAAAATATCGGCCCCACGAAGACTCGAACCGAAACCCTAACCCATGTATTAACCGAAACCCTAACCGTCACTATCCCTTACGCCACGAGGGATTTGCTGTCAACAACCGCTTTTTTAGAACTTTTATACTACATGCTGTTTGATTAGCAGGCGTTACTTCATTAGACACCAGTTCCTGCTCTCAATGAAGTATTTTAGTGCAGTGCATTTTGGGATTGCGTCCTTCTGGCGGATGGAATATAGCCCTAACCGGATACGCGTGCCTTGTCCAAAATTCTTGTCGTGGAAACCAGGCTTAAATCTCGTGCTCCTCTCCACAGGTCAGACAGATTAACATGAATGCATTAGGTGATGATTATGTTAGTTTTACAGCTATGGATGTGAACTATAGTCCGTGTGACAAGTTTGTCCTCGTCTCTACTGGTAGGTGAAGGGGGAGATTGATGTTAGAAGATCTATTTTGCGCACCTCAAAAACAGAAAAGTTTAAACACAATTCGTTATTTAAATTGTGTTTCGTGAAACTTACAAAGCGAGGAAGGTGATACATTCTGCAGTGAATCTAAGTTTTTCAAGTTGTGTGATTGGAAAACGTTTTCTATAAACACGACCTGCAAGTCGTCGAGTTAATTTTATTAAAATAGCACACCAAATTGTGCACGTATTCCAAGAGATTTACTCTCGTTTACTTTGCTTTAATGCGAAATACGAAATAAGAGTTTTCCCACTCTTACTGAATTATACTGGAAAAAATGAGCTTGAGATGAAGCCGAGTATCGACCTTATTCATAAGGCATCAAAGCGAGGCTAGTTATCCCAGCTTGTCACAGGAAGAGAACAATCTACAGTCGATGGCATTAATTTCCTTGTGACACAAAAGAACCCAACAGTGCGGTACGACAGAAACTAAGACATTTCTGACCGACTCCAATTTTGCAATCGTTGGGACAACTAGCCTCGCTCTGGTACCATTGTTACCAGACTTCTTACCGCGCGGATATGAGATATGGATCAGGCGCATTATTTTGTGAGAATGATGTCTTTGTGACGATTACTTGACCAGTACGTAAGTCTATTCAATTTTGCATTAAACTGTGCTTTTGTTTGTTCTTCAGACAGAAACAGGCTGATTATTTATAATATTGATACTGGCGCACAGGTACTGTGATATCCACGGCTTCGTTTGCTTATCCCAATCTGTTGTTTTTTACCTTATAATAGAGCCATCAAAATAAACATTACGATTTATGATCGAAAATAAGCTTATACTTTCCTTTAGGCGTAAAGGAACACAAAAGTGCAGCATGAGAGAAACTGAGAATGGCCTGAAGTTCTGCAACGCAACGCATGGGATACCACTTGCATCGAAAAACCGATATTTTCTTTTGGGAATTCAATCAGAACGGTTCATTCCACTGAAATGTTTTCGGAAAGGAAGGAATACCTGCGGAGGTATTCCTCTTTTCCCCTCTCAGCCAGGCTTCCAGCGCGGTTTTAATGACTTAAAACAAAATGGCGGTAGATATATGCCGGATATATACCGTTCCATTTGGCGTGTTTCATCCCAACCGGTTTTTCTCTCCAAATGGTAAGCGTTCTTGGCCTCTCTCTGGTACCACTGTTCCCAGTCCTTTTTACTCACGAGCAAGAGAAAGACATTGTTATCATAGATGATGGTCTGGGTTTAGGCGCGTAAATGATGTGTACGAGGTTCATCAAATACCAACCGTGTTATCCCGCACTCACCAAAACCTACCCTACCTATTTCGATTAGACCCATAGTCTATACTAAGACATTTTGTATCCACTGTGGTGTATTTAACGAATTTACCAAAATTTACCGTGGTATGACCTCTTATTTACCAAGTTTTGCGTCATCGCATTTTCCAACTTGTTGTGGATTTCACGAGGCGCTAACCGAGTACACATCGTACATCACGAGGCGCTAGCCGAGTACACATCGTACATCACGAGGCGCTAGCCGAGTACACATCGTACATCACGAGGCGCTAGCCGAGTACACATCGTACATCACGAGGCGCAAGCCGAGTACACATCGTACATCACGAGGCGCTAGCCGAGTACACATCGTACATCACGAGGCGCTAGCCGAGTACACATCGTACATCACGAGGCGCTAGCCGAGTACACATCGTACATCACGAGGCGCTAGCCGAGTACACATCGTACATCACGGGGCGCTAGCCGAGTACACATCGTACATCACGAGGCGCTAGCCGAGTACACATCGTACATCACGGGGCGCTAGCCGAGTACACATCGTACATCACGAGGCGCTAGCCGAGTGAATTCACAACAAATTTTGACCATGCGATGGCGAAAAACGTGATAAATAAGAGAGCATAACACGGTAAACTATCGTGAATTTGTTTATTTTACAACAACAAATAAGACATAGTCAAGCGGATGAGCCTTGAAAAACATGGAAATTGTAAGAGAAAAGTGATTCTTGCGTGCTGTCATGCACGTCATCCGTGACGCGAACAATGATGCAATTCGTGATATGTCCTCTTATTTTCAATGGCAATAAGCCAATCAGAAAATGAGAAACTGAGCAGCTTTTGTAAAAACTATCTTTTTGTGAAACAGGTTTACCGGCGCGCCCGCTGTAGAGCGGATCTCGTATGAGTGGAAATCTTATGGTTGCTGTACAGCTCGAGTTTGTAAATAATACGATAAAACACGTGTGGTCATTCTGTACGGCATGCCGTGACACTGAAATGGTTTTCCCATTGAGTTACGGTATGGCAAAGTCACAGTACGGTTATGCTTTATTTCTCTCCCACTCACACGAAATCTGCTCAAATGTTACCCACTCTCACTTTTAGGTAGCTAACTTTTACGGTTCTACAAATGATGAGTACAGTCAACCCAGGAATTGCTGGCATCCTTCAGGACACTACATCTACTCGGTTTGTATCTTGAGTCCGGGGGGAAATTGTAGTAGTACGGTTCGACATTTAACGGCACAGTTAACGATGTTATACGTGTTTATAAGGTATCCGTACAAATCGGCAGCAGGCTTGCATGATATAATCCCACAGCGAAATCGAAAAGTATGTTTTTAAAATGTGTTCTCAACTTTTGTTATTTAAAGTTGTATTCTCTCCTGGCTGATAATAATTTAACAACAATTTTAATAACCACTTTATTTCAATGAGTTTATAACTGAATAAATTACAGGTAATATTACCATTTAACAAACAGTTGGTTAGACCAACGCAGAGTGCTACTACTGATGTATGTGTGAGAAATACAAGAGGTGACGCCGGGGTGGCGCAAAGGTACGGGTTTCACCTCTCAACTTTGTGACCCGGGTTCGTTTCCCGATCTTGGCGCCATTGTAGGGATTAGATAGAATAGATGGTTTGCACTCAATCCCCAGAGATTCAAATGACAAAGGGCATGGCGGCCATGCTGGTGTACAGAACAAAAGAAGCTAACGAAGAATCTATTGTTAACTGTACACCACGTGGAAAGGGTCTATAGGATCAACTTTATTTATACACGCTAGCCCCATCAACTTATAGCTGGTTTCCACGAGGGGCGTGTTATTACAGTAAAATACGGAAATATAAAATTAGTATAATAAAATCTAGTACAATAATTCATTACAATAGTAAAACCTATGATTAAGATCTAAATATACGCGACTTGTGTATATTAGTTTATAAGCAATCTAATTCTAATGAAATAATGTAAACTATACTTAATATTACTTTAATCTACGTTAATAGACCAATTTCAGACCACGTGGTCTGAAGCAACTAACGGACAACCTGACTAAGTTTGTTGTGAGTTGAGTTTGTTGGTATCTCGCCCTTGCCCTGAGGGTTTTTCTCCAGTTTTCCTCCCTCCTTAAAAACCAACCTAAATTTCAATTCGACCCAGGAATTTGTCGAATACTTCATAAGCCATTGGGTTGGAAGACACGGTAACGGCTCCCTGTATCTCGGCGTAAAATCAACTATCTAATTTACGCGTTGCGATTAGAAAAAGGCCTGCCATAGCCGATAAAAATGACTTCATTGAATTGTTTGCAGCTCCTTCTTTAGCTTTCGTGTCCGCAAAACAAGATGTTAGGCAAATACATAAGGCTATACCACAAAAATCACCATTTGACCTCTGTATTTTGCTCATTGAATTCCAGACGTCCCAGGATCAGTGTATTATAGCGTGGGAAGTATCCAGTCAGGGGATTGTGGCAAAGCTACAGGGACACACCGGACTGGTGGTATGTAATCTTGCTAAAAGAGTAGATTCATCACGGGCCATTTTGTTTTCTGTTGAACGGCTTCCTTGGATAATGTTTACTGGATTATAAAACGCCATAAGTATCTGAAGCCCAGACTACTAATTAATAAGCAAGTCCATTCTATTCCCACTTATTGTTAGAGCCGTGTTGAACCATGTTGAACCATCTTTTGCCATGTTTAACCATGGCTTCGCGCTCGTGTAGAAATTAGCGGAATAGATAGGACTTGCTAGTAGTCTATCTGAAGCCGCGCGCATGCGCAGTGATTTAAGTTTGCCACTGATGTGTTGAAACTTCATCTGGTATTAGGTCGTCTTAATATACACTTATGTTGTCTTCGACCTGTTTAGTACTTATACAAAGTTCACGTTTAAAGGTTGTGGTGCATTTTATCGTCAATGAGATATGTTGACTTGTGTAACTGAAATACAATGGAACCGTTCTGAGTAACCATATGTTTCTAAAACACAGTTTTGCTCCTCATTCAGAACCAGAACCTGAGGTAGGAGTTGATTATGCAGTTGAATCTCTCGTAATAGACCACCCTTAATCTCAGACAAAAATATGGGACTGACAGCGACTGCAAAAACAGTCAAAAACTAGAATCGCCCAAATCGACTTAACTTATGTATGAACTCCAGGCGGCCAGTAACGGAGAAAGCAAAAGAAAAATGAGAAATCAAAACGCTACCACAGGTAATTTAATAGCACTTTTTATGGGATACTTTAATCTTCTATTTTCAACGTAAATCTTAAATAAAAATTGACAAAAATGACTTACAGGGCGTCTTCTTGTGTTCCTTAGCTATGTCAGTAGGGTAGCAAGGACAAAGTTTGCTGAAATTCGGTGAAAATTGCCTCAGACATAGCTAAGGAACACAAGAAGGCCCTCTGAACGTTTTGTCTATTTTTATTGAATATTTACGTTGTAATTGGTAGACTAAAAAATCCCATACAAATGCTGTTAAATATTGTCATTTACAGAGCTTGGGTTACCTGTGCTAGTACATGTCATAATAGTCCAGTTTCGTATTCGAAAATTACCGCTGAATGCAATGACTACAGACGCATGCACTCAGGCATAGCCTCATTCTGAAGTTAAACATTCTTAAATACCAGCGAGAAGGTGCAAAATGCAAAACTACAGTAGGAAAACCATTTCAATGTCACGGCCGTAAATTATCGTTGCCGTAAACTTGCCCTACGAAATCCGCTCTATTATAGCTTTAAATACGGAATTTAACTCTCATCCTCCTCTTCTCTACAGCGTGACCTGTGGTACTGTGAGTCCCTGTCTGTTTTAGCGTCCTGCGGCTTTGATGGCTCCATTCGACTGTGGCACAATGATGGCCGGTAACACCTAATCAATGCTAATCAGGGCAGAAGACGTCTTGTAACGATGCTATTATTTGGTGAACTCCACGGCGATGTCATCACGAAGTCGGGGCTCCCACCGATCCTTTCTCAGTCAAGACCTTTCTTCAGATTAGTTTGGAAATCTGGAATCTGATCGCAGCTTCTCGGAACTGGAGACGTAAAGCAGATTCGCTGAAGAGGAAAAAAAGGGGGGTTATGATAAACTTCGAGCTTGGACAATTTGAAAGGAAACCATTACACTTTTATTTGTTTTAATTTATACAGGGCCCCATTGAAAAAAACACCTAGGTGACATGGACCCCCTGTTAAATTATTATTGTTATTATTGCTATTATTATTACTTGAAAATTGCCATCGTTGTAGAAAAAGTGCTGTTCAAGCAAGGGCTCTAAGACAATATTATCATCTTATTTTATTATTACCACGTTTTTATTATTGCAATGCGAGAGTCAGTAAGTCGATCGTTAACCCTTCCGTTAGACCTAATGTCTGATTGTAAATAGGACGTGTCCGGGAAGTCGCCGTGGAGAGGGTTCAGTCAGAAACAAGAAATTACGACAAAAGTAAGTACTTAAATTCGTTAGCTCATTGACAATAACTTTTACGGGTGTTGTGGATGTTTCCCACAGCAATATATACTCACTTGTTTTAACTTTAATTCACTGATTTAATTCCAATTTTCTACTCATGATTTAATACACAGCTTGATCTTACTCGACGCTAAACTCACTCTCCCTAGTCCTCATGTTCGGATCATCTTACATTCTCGCTAAACAGTCCTCAGTCCCGCTCGGACGGCGCACGTCACGCAATCACAATTGATCAAGATTAATTTCAAACACACTCCCCCATTTGAGACTCGCCTTGAGTGCTCAAATGTGAGTCATCGGAGTACAACTGTTGCTAATAACAAGCTGATAACAAAACTATCGACTAGAATATACGTATTAAAGTGTCTAAACATGCCTGTTCGATTCAAGGTCCAGAATCTGACTAATGTTGTCCCTTGCGACTTGTGCTGCCCTCCGCCTTGGCCGGAACACCTGTGCTTGTGGATTCAGCGCTGCCTCGGCTGGTGTAGCAACAGCACTTAGCTCTAGTGGATACAGGTGTTGAACGGCACGCTCGATCGTCCGCTTGGACGTCTTAAGCTCACTCCTCTGATTACACCGTCACGTCCCTGGTACAACTTCTGGACCACGCTCATGTTCCATTTGCCTCGATTTTTCTCCTCCCCATGTATCAGGACCACATCTCCCAACTTTGGCGACATTTCCTTCAGATGATGCTTGATGTTGTGGCGTTCTCTCAGCCCTCTGACGTACTCCCCCGTCCAACGCTTCCAGAGTCTATCCTTGCAACGCTTAAGGTGTTTTGCTCGCTTTTGGAGGTCTATTTCGTCCGTATTCTCTTCTCCTTCTTCGGGATAGGGATAGTGTTGCCCAGTGATCATCATGTTTGGTGTTAGCACTGGGAGATGTACGTCATCTTCAACGTATGACAATGGTCGATTGTTGACGCATACCTCTACATCAAGCATAACTTCCTGGAGCTCCTTTCATCTCAGCATCGCCTTCCCGACTACCTTGTAGAGTGATCGCTTCACGACTCCGATAAGCCTCTCATATTGACCGCCCCACCATGGAGCTCTGTTCAAGTTAAACTTCCAGGTGATGTTGAGCCTTGCTAAGTAGTCGCTAAGTTCTTCATCTCGTTCGATCTTCTTGATCCACTTAGCTGCTGCACAGATGTCTTCGCGTTATCTGAATAGATGGTCTCAGGGCGCCCTCGTCTTGCCATGAACCGCTTAAAGCCTTGCTTGAATCCCTTCACTGAGAGATCTGGCAATGCCTCCAGGTGTACAGCTCTTGTTAGGCTACAGGCTATGATCAGCATCCTTGCTGCCATGATGCTTGTACATAATAGGGCATGCGTAATCCACACCTACCACTTGAAATGGTCGCGATCCCATTGTTCGGTCTTTAGGAAGACTTCCGACCGGAGGTTTTGGGAATGGCATCGCTTGAAATCTCCTGCAGCCATGACATCTCTTGATCATTCTCTTCGCTAGGTTCCTTAAGCGGGGTATCCAGTACTTCTCTCTCACGGCAGTCGTGGTGAAACCAACTCCCCCATGCAGGGCGCTGGTGTGCGCATCAGTTACCAACCTTTCTGCCAACAAGGTGTTCGGCGGTATGTACACCGGGTAATCTCCTTCGATTCGTCCTCGGCATTCAAGCACATGTCCCCATTTGATGTAGCTTTTGCTCTGTATGTCTTCAACACGGTTGTTTACGAACTGCTTTTAACGGCCTTGCCCACTATTCCAATATAAGGCGACTGTAACAGTTTATCACTGGCATACCTTCTAGTGCTACTCGCACATTCTCGGTCATCCTAGCTGCCATCTGTCCAGATACAAGCTCCAGTCTGGGAATAGGCAGTCCCTTCTTCGCGAGCCTACCCTTTGCTGCTACGAGACCCTGGCTTGTCCCTGATTCTTGGTGGACGATCGTGTACACAGCCGCTGCTGTTCCGTTTCCGCTCGCGTCTGCGAACCCATGTAGGTCGATAGCTTGAATGGTTTCTTTGTGGCCCGCTATGCTTCTAGGAACTTCGATTTTCTCGGGTAATTTGGTACTCTATGCGTGCCAGCGCTGCTTTAGATCGACTGGAAGTTCCTCATCCCACTTAAGACCACGGTCACAAACGTCACGATAAATCATCTTGCCTAGCAGAGTGATTGGGGATGCTAGGCCAAGCGGGTCATACACTGCTGCGAGGTTACTCAGTACCTTTCTCTTTGTATCTTCCTCTGGTCTCTTAGGAAATGTTACAGCTAGACTATCCTTTGCCTTGTTCCATGTCAAGCCTAGGACTGTTGTTTCATCACTCTTCACATTCAACTGTTGCTTAACGAAACTCACCCCTTCTTCTGTGGCATCTACGGGTACCAACAGTTCTAAGTAAGGGTCATTAGAGTGCCATTTATGAAGGTGACAATCAGCTGACTGGAAAATGTGTACAGCGGTATTCTTAAGAGACTGAACTTCATTCCTTGTTGTCCCCCCCCAGAAGAATATCATCTACATAGAGACTACGCTTAACCTCCTCAACTTCAAGTGGGTACTCCTCTTTATAACCGTTCAAATGTTGTTCAAGTGTCCCCCCAATAAGAAAGGGGATTGGTTCAAGCCAAATAGAGCCCTTGTAAAACGATACGTAGTTATCTTGCTGTGATCATCATCTTCAATAAAGTGAAAGCGCAATGCATCACGGTCAGCCTCTTTGATTCGCACAGATAGAAAAGCTTTGCGCAAGTCTTCTGATAGCGTTACTGGTCTGAATCAATTGCTCGCTGTTATGTCAAATATGAGATTCTGAAGGGGGGATCCCGTTTATAGACAATAATTGAGTGATGGTGAGTTATCGGTTGCCCTTGCCGACGTGTCATAAACTATGCACACCTTGTTTGACTGCGCTGATTATCTCACGATGGCTTTATGAGGGAGATGTAATTCTTTACCGCGCGCCTCATCCGATGCCCTCTCGATTATGCCTTCCTCTTCTTGTTCTCGGTTACTCAATCTTGCTAGGCTGCCTGCTTTGTTGTTAGGAATATACTGGTTTTCTGGTTTCCATAGTAACCCTGTTTCGTACCATCCTTCCTCCGTTCTGACTAACTGCTGCTTGAAATCTTTATAAACTACTTCCTGATCTCTCCCCAGTTTATCCTCTAGCCCTAGTACATCCAGGCTGCATAACCGTTCGTAATCTTCAGTAGAGGTTCTAGCAAAGTTCAGTGTGCTGGTGTCAGCCTCAATCCCTGGGGACATGACTACCCATCCATACTTAGTGAGTTCCGCAACCGGTTCTCCTAATTTCCCATCCCGGGGTTTGGTCTGGGTCTTAATCTTGGCGATCTCACTTGCCCCAAGAATCAAGTGTACTGGTAACTCATCTTTCTTGTCATCATCCCCTGGCCATCTCGACTCCCTTCATGTGTGTATACCTCTTTATCATTTCCTGGTAGTGGGGGTTGGGTAATTTCATTAGAATGTCTCTCTCTACCCGGTTTACGTTCACATTGAGTGTAAAATCCCCATCTAGGCTCTCCAACCCAATCTCATAAACTGTAATTTTCCTTGTAACAGTAGTTAACATCATGTCTATTTGCTTGTACTCAGTTTTGCTCGGTTTCTTGCCCAATCGCTCGATCAGCTGACTAGATGCATAGGGCCCCAGTGTCAAGTAAGGCCCTACATGTTATGCCTCCCGCTTTGACAACTACAACTGGATAGACCACCGGTGCCTGGAGATCTTCTTGGGAAGCAAGCAAGCATTTCATTAGTTGGGGTTTTTCTAATTTTATCACAGATAGACGTATGGTGACGACCAGAGCAATGTTGACAGTTTGTTTTACTGCGGCACTGTTCTGCTCGGTGCTTGGCCCCGGTACAATTGTAGCATAGCTTCGCTTAGGATCTTGCGCCGTGCAACCACCCCCTTAACCTGGTCACAGTCAGCGGCCCTATGTTGATCATAGCCACAATAGACACAGCACTTGGGTTTGTAATGATTATCTTCCCTCGCTTGGAATGATCTCTCTCGCCTTTGTGGCTTGTGCTGACTCTGGCCAGGATTGCTCATGAAAGGGAATTGTTGGTCCTTAAAAGGGGCGGGATTTCTTTCACACCATTTCCCGAACGCTTCCAAAAGATGGAAGAATTTCCAATCATGCCAATTGTCATCCAATCTGACCAAATCTGCTCTTATGTCCGGAAGCTTATCTAAAGTTACTCTCAAATACCCATTGACCTCATTTAACTTCCCCATTGTGTCTAGTGCTTGAACATGAGTTAACAGTTTTTCATAAAATTCGTTAATTTTAGCTGGCTGGGATCCTTGGATTGCAGGGATGGATATTATCCCTTGCATATGGGCATTCGTAATTTCGCTGGGTTTCCCGTATCTTGTTTGCAAGATATGTTTGGCACGTTCATATCCCTCACTGTTAAATGGCAGCCAATCAATTAGTGCTCTTACTTTGGGCACTACTAGCTCTTTTAGGTACGAAAACTTGGGCACAGGCGCTAAATTTGATTGGTCTATTTCTGCTTCAAATAGCCCATAGAATCTGTTGAAATCTAGAACTGAGCCTGCGAATTTCGTAATTTCCAGTTTCGGTAGCTTTGTTTGACCTTGTGCTGCCTTAGGACTACTAGCACATTTGCTCTCGGCGGCGTTTTGTTCGAACGCCAATTTCTGTTCTAATTTTGCTTTTTCGTGTAGCATTTCTGCTTCAAACCCTTTCTCCTTTATTCTGGCCTTTCCATCCTTTTCTAGGCCTTCGAGCTCTTCGATAGCGTTCTCAATCACAGCTATTTGTTCATCGACACCTTCTCTCCATTCAGCAATGTGAGCTTCGGTTTCCTCTGCCAGGAATTTGGCTTCTTGAATTCTTATTTTAAAAGACTCGACTTCACTGACCTTAGTTTGGAGCAGTTCTATCTGACGGGTTATCCCTTCGAGATTTCCTTTTTCCTTCACCTTGGCGGCCTGACATTTCATGAGGTTTAGGTTCTTTAGTTTGGCAACCAAACCTTTCTCCAAATTCGCTACGGATTCGTCCATGCTTGTTTACGAATCGTGACCTCTCTCGGCGATTTTCTCGCTTGTTTCTCTTCTCTCAGGTCCTTCGTCCCACCAGGGGTGCCAATTGTTGTGGATGCTTCCCACAGCAATATATACTCACTTGTTTTAACTTTAATTCACTGATTTAATTCCAAATTTCTACTCATGATTGAATACACAGCTTGATCTTACTCGACGCTAAACTCACTCTCCCTAGTCCTCGTGTTCGGATCACAATTGATCAAGATTAATTTCAAATACGTGATATTTTTTAACGATATTCTAAGCTTATTAACGTTCAGGCATTGTCAACTGACTCTCGCAACTGGATTGAATAAAACCGTGATAATTTTATCTTATATAGAGCCCTTAGGCGAGGGTGGAGTGGACGGGATGCGACTGCCTTGATACGGTTCGAGCAGTCGTTAAAACCCCCGGCCAGTCATCTGCATTATCAAATACGTGGTTAAACTATTTAACATATAGAAAATCTGCTCCAGAAAAAGAGAAACATTTTAAGAAGTAGGAAGCAAAATTATATTTTAGGATGTTTTTGGTTTTCTCTTGTTTACATATTAAAAGTAGAATAGAGCTGATCCAACGTCGGTGTTAACGGTGTAGGAAAATTACCTATATTAGTGAAACACAAGACAACAAATCAGCGAAATAGGGGTCTGAATGTAACATATACTACAGTTTAAAAATAAAACCGTTGATTCGTACAAACGTATTAAAACAGTAAATAGCCAAGAAGTGAATTACAAGGTTTGTATGGGAGTTATTCCGATAACTCGGAATAATAACATAAATTTAGTTACGGAACTTCTGTAATACGAGGTAAATAAAGGAAGATGGCTTTCTTGAAGTGTTTTTGTTCTATTTGTGTTCAAGCTATTTGAGGTACAAGCTATTTGATGATATTAGCAAATACTGTATTAATTTCCCTGGATTAAAGAACATTGACAAGACCCAGCTGTTTCTGTTCAATAATGTTGACCCGTTTATATGTAAAAGACTGGGTCACTTTATTTATAAAGCCTTTGAACGGCGAGACGTCTTACTTTCACGTCTAGCCGCAGTATGAACTTTAAATATATATACTTGTTATTATCGTTTTTTTTTTTTCCTTTCCTTTTTCCCCGTGTATTTTATACTAGTCTATTAGCAATACCATTCATGTAATATGGGAATGCGAATAAAATCATTGTTCATTGTGTTCAGGTATGTCAGGTCGCTAGAACGGTGTTTTATGGAAGTCTTGTGGCACGTATTTTACGTGCTTTATAATACAGGCGAACTCGAGCAGTGTTTGAATCGAACCTCGTCTAGTTTTAACACATAGTAAGCTTTCCCAAAACACAGACATGCATAAAAAGTTTAATTTGTACATTTGCTTTTTCGAGCGTCATAAAAGCATCCCACATGGATTGAATGTGACCGTTTCCCGGGGGGGGGGGGGGGGGTTACTTACATGAAAAATAAGTATGTATGTGAGGACAAGAGGCTCAAACCCTGACCCTGTTTGACCCAATCCTTACTCCAAAACCCTGATTGCCCCCTTTTGGGGAAAAAAAAACCTGATTGCCCCTTCTTTAAATTGTTTTCAAAACACGGTCGGATCTATATCCTGGCCGGTATACCGCGTACCGGGATTTCATGCAAAATACGGAACATTTCAAGTCGGGACGTGGCATTGGGTAAACAAATCGGCAGATGAAGTACATAGATAAACTTGTACTGAAGTACGAATTAGCGGCGTCACGATGTATGGGAACCTCAGTGCTTGCATGTGGGCAGGCGATCAAAATGCGGCAACAGAATGTCTTTTTTTGACATAGTAGCTAAAAATAATGAACTGCCTAAAAAATACTGAACCCCGACCCTTACTGCACCCAAATTATACTCAAATCCTTACCCTGATCTGCCCAAATCAGGTCAAAACCCTGACCCTACCTGCCCAAACTGAGCTCAAAACCCTGACCCACCTGGGCGGCACATACATAATACGTCACAAACAGGAGTACCCCCCCCCCCCCCCCCTGGGAACCGTTTGCAGCATATAAGGCGGACTTTTGGGTCGCCAACAGTTGAGGTCCGGCCGGCAAAGGTTACCTATACAGGGTTAACCTCGTTCTTAGTTAATTAAAGCATTTATTAATACCAGCAAAACGGTGTTCTATTCACAAATCTTTGTATTGCTGTAGTTTCGCGTTTTGGAACTTCTCGCTGGTATTTATGACGTTTAACTTAAGGACGAGGCTAACCCTGTATAAATGCGTGTGGGTAACTTTAGAATACGAAACTGGACTAACAAGGATATATCACAATTATAATTCCTAAAATGTATTTATATATGTCAAATGTTATTCTATGATTACTGCATTTGCAGTTTTGCGAAACACCCGGCCTGATCTAAGACTAATCTCAATTAATTACGTTGAAATTAAATATTATGTATTAAGTATGACAAAACAAAATGAGATCAAAGAATGGCAAGGGGTATTCTGTAAATCATGTAGGTAACCCTTGCCGGCCGGACCTCAACTATGTTGGAGACCCAAAAGCCCTTATATGCTGCAAACGGTAACATGCAATCCATATGGGATGCTCAGTTTTCTATGCTCGAAAAAGCAAATGTACAAATTAAGGTTTTATGCATGCATCCTGTTATTATGTGTATTAAGACAGATCATGTGCTGATGTCAAACTCAAAAGCGGAAATTTGATGGTTACGTCATTAAATCGCGCATGCGCGTACGAAGCAAACCGGTAATCTAGTGCTTCGGCCGGCCGGTACAGTTCGTATTCTTTTAGGCAAGGTCTTGTGCATCGTCTCAGTCAAGTTCGTATCGAAACGAAATTCTAATATAGTAGCTTTTAACTCTGATTTGAAGCGGGCTTACCAGGAGCCATCCGATAGGCTGTCTCATAGTGCCTCACACTCGTTTCGGTACAATCCAGTACGTGTAGCGTCTACAGCCGAGTGCTGTGCCATAATGAAAAAGAAGTCTTATTTTTAGATTTTTTTTTATTTTTTTACCACTTAATTAGGATAAGACATCTAGTTAAATCAGGGAGGGTGTCAGGATACCTGAAATAGCTTTGTATCAAACTAATCGAGTCGGGTACCCTGGAAAGACTAAATAGAAGGGGATCGTTACCCGATACATCTGCCTGGTCTAATCAGTTCTACCACCACGTCCCTGGGCAAGATATTATATCGTATGCCTCAGAATTGACTAATAATCCTTAATCCGAGAGTAAACAACTTCCTTTTTACCTCTGATTTCTTTCAGTTTTGGTGGGAAACTGGCGGGAAGAAGTTGAGTTGGATCACTTTTCAAGTAGCCAATAGTCCAGTTTCGTATTCGAAAATTACCGCTGAATGCGATGACTACAGACACATTTATACAGGGTTAACCTCGTTCTTAGTTAATTAAAGCATTCATTAATACCAGCAAAAAGGTGTTCTATTCACAAATCATGATCCAAGACTAATCTCAATTAATTCCGTTGAAATGAAATATTATTAATGTATTAAGTATGACAAAACAAAATCAGGTCAAAGAATGGCAAGGGGTATTCTGTAAATCATGTAGGTAACCCTTGCCGGCCGGACCTCAACTATGTTGGAGACCCAAAAGCCCTTATATGCTGCAAACGGTAACATGCAATCCATATGGGATGCTCAGTTTTCTATGCTCGAAAAAGCAAACGTACAAATTAAGCTTTTATGCATGCATCCTGTTATTATATGTATTAAGACGGATCATGTGCTGATGTCAAACTCAAAAGCGTAAATTTGATGGTTACGTCATTAAATCGCGCATGCGCGTACGAAGCAAACCGGTAATCCAGTGCTTCGGCCGGCCGGTACAGTTCGTATTCTTTTCGGCAAGGTCTTGTGCATCGTCTCAGTCAAGTTCGTATCGAAACGAAATTCTAATATAGTAGCTTTTAACTCTGATTTGAAGCGGGCTTCCCAGGAGCCACCATAGGCTGTCTCATAGTGCCTCACACTCGTTTCGGTACAATCCAGTACGTGTAGCGTCTACAGCCGAGTGCTGTGCCATAATGAAAAAGAAGTCTTATTTTTAGATTTTTTTTTTTTTTTTACCACTTAATTAGGATAAGACATCTAGTTAAATCAGGGAGGGTGTCAGGATACCTGAAATAGCTTTGTATCAAACTAATCGAGTCAGGTACCCTGGAAAGACTAAATAGAAGGGGATCGTTATCCTGTATAAATGCGTTTGGGTAATTTTCGAATACGAAACTGGACTAACAAGGATAGATCACAATTAGAAGACTTCTTATGATTCCTGAAATGTATTTATATATGTCAAATGTTATATTATGATTACTGCATTTGCAGTTTTGCGAAGCACCCGGCCTGATCTAAGACTAATCTCGATTAATTACGTTGAAATTAAATATTATGTATTAAGTATAACAAAACAAAATGACGTCAAAGAATGGCAAGGGGTATTCTGTAAATCATGTAGGTAACCCTTGCCGGCCGGACCTCAACTATGTTGGAGACCCAAAAACCCTTATATGCTGTAAACGGTCACAGGCAATCCATGTGGGATGCTTTTCTAATGCTCGAAAAAGTCAATATAGAAATTAAGCTTTTATGCATGCCTCCTGTTACTATATGTATTAAGACGGAGACTGTGCTGATGTCAAACTCAAAAGCGTAAATTTGATCGTTGCGTCATCAAACCGCACATGCGCGCACGAAGCAAACCGGTAATCCAGTGCTTCGGCCGGCCGGTACAGTTCGTATTCTTTTCGGCAAGGTCTTGTGCATCGTCTCAGTCAAGTTTGTATCGAAACGAAATTCTAATATAGTAGCTTTTAACTCTGATTTGAAGCGGGCTTCCCAGGAGCCATCCGATAGGCTGTCTCATAGTGCCTCACACTCGTTTCGGTACAATCCAGTACGTGTAGCGTCTACAGCCGAGTGCTGTGCCATAATTAAAAAGAGGTCTTATTTTTAGATTTATTTTTATTTTTTTACCACTTAATTAGGATAAGACATCTAGTTAAATCAGGGAGGGTGTCAGGATACCTGAAATAGCTTTGTATCAAACTAATCGAGTCAGGTACCCTGGAAAGACTAAATAGAAGGGGATCGTTACCCTGTATAAATGCGTTTGGGTAATTTTCGAATACGAAACTGGACTAACAAGGATAGATCACAATTAGAAGACTTCTTATGATTCCTAAAATGTATTTATATATGTCAAATGTTATATTATGATTACTACATTTGCAGTTTTGCGAAGCACCCGACCTGATCTAAGACTAATCTCAATTAATTCCGTTGAAATATTATTAATGTACTAAGTATGACAAAACAAAATGAGGTCAAAGAATGGCAAGGGGTATTCTGTAAATCATGTAGGTAACCCTTGCCGGCCGGACCTCAACTATGTTGGAGACCCAAAAGCCCTTATATGCTGCAAACGGTCACAGGCAAATCCATGTGGGATGCTTTTCTAATGCTCGAAAAAGCCAATATAGAAATTAAGCTTTTATGCATGCCTCCTGTTACTATATGTATTAAGACGGAGACTGTGCTGATGTCAAACTCAAAAGCGTAAATTTGATCGTTGCGTCATCAAACCGCACATGCGCGCACGAAGCAAACCGGTAATCCAGTGCTTCGGCCGGCCGGTACAGTTCGTATTCTTTTCGGCAAGGTCTTGTGCATCGTCTCAGTCAAGTTTGTATCGAAACGAAATTCTAATATAGTAGCTTTTAACTCTGATTTGAAGCGGGCTTCCCAGGAGCCATCCGATAGGCTGTCTCATAGTGCCTCACACTCGTTTCGGTACAATCCAGTACGTGTAGCGTCTACAGCCGAGTGCTGTGCCATAATGAAAAAGAAGTCTTATTTTTAGATTTATTTTTATTTTTTTACCACTTAATTAGGATAAGACATCTAGTTAAATCAGGGAGGGTGTCAGGATACCTGAAATAGCTTTGTATCAAACTAATCGAGTCAGGTACCCTGGAAAGACTAAATAGAAGGGGATCGTTACCCTGTATAAATGCGTTTGGGTAATTTTCGAATACGAAACTGGACTAACAAGGATAGATCACAATTAGAAGACTTCTTATGATTCCTAAAATGTATTTATATACATGTCTGTCAAATGTTATAGTATGATTACTGCATTTGTAGTTTTCCCAAACACCCGGCCAGATCTAAGACTAATCTCGATTAATTACGTTGAAATTAAATATTATGTATTAAGTATAACAAAACAAAATGAGGTCAAAGAATGGCAAGGGGTATTCTGTAAATCATGTAGGTAACCCTTGCCGGCCGCACCTCAACTATGTTGGAGACCCAAAAGCCCTAATATGCTGGAAACGGTCACATACAATCCATGTGGGATGCTTTTCTAATGCTCGAAAAAGCCAATGTAGAAATTAAGCTTTTATGCATGCCTCCTGTTACTATATGTATTAAGACGGAAACTGTGCTGGTGTCAAACTCAAAAGCGTAAATTTGATCGTTGCGTCATCAAACCGCACATGGGCGCACGAAGCAAACCGGTAATCCAGTGCTTCGGCCGGCCGGTACAGTTCGTATTCTTTTCGGCAAGGTCTTGTGCATCGTCTCAGTCAAGTTCGTATCGAAACGAAATTCTAATATAGTAGCTTTTAACTCTGATTTGAAGCGGGCTTCCCAGGAGCCATCCGATAGGCTGTCTCATAGTGCCTAACACTCGTTTCGGTACAATCCAGTACGTGTAGCGTCTACAGCCGAGTGCTGTGCCATAATGAAAAAGAAGTCTTATTTTTTTTTAAATTTTTTTTTTTTTACCACTTAATTAGGATAAAACATCTAGTTAAATCAGGGAGGGTGTCAGGATACCTGAAATAGCTTTGTATCAAACTAATCGAGTCAGGTACCCTGGAAAGACTAAATAGAAGGGGATCGTTACCCTGTATAAATGCGTTTGGATAATTTTCGAATACGAAACTGGACTAACAAGGATAGATCACAATTAGAAGACTTCTTATGATTCCTAAAATGTATTTATATACATGTCTGTCAAATGTTATAGTATGATTACTGCATTTGCAGTTTTGCCAAACACCCGGCCAGATCTAAGACTAATCTCGATTAATTACGTTGAAATTAAATATTATGTATTAAGTATAACAAAACAAAATAAGGTCAAAGAATGGCAAGGGGTATTCTGTAAATCATGTAGGTAACCCTTGCCGGCCGGACCTCAACTATGTTGGAGACCCAAAAGCCCTTATATGCTGCAAACGGTCACAGGCAAATCCATGTGGGATGCTTTTCTAATGCTCGAAAAAGCCAATATAGAAATTAAGCTTTTATGCATGCCTCCTGTTACTATATGTATTAAGACGGAGACTGTGCTGATGTCAAACTCAAAAGCGTAAATTTGATCGTTGCGTCATCAAACCGCACATGCGCGCACGAAGCAAACCGGTAATCCAGTGCTTCGGCCGGCCGGTACAGTTCGTATTCTTTTCGGCAAGGTCTTGTGCATCGTCTCAGTCAAGTTTGTATCGAAACGAAATTCTAATATAGTAGCTTTTAACTCTGATTTGAAGCGGGCTTCCCAGGAGCCATCCGATAGGCTGTCTCATAGTGCCTCACACTCGTTTCGGTACAATCCAGTACGTGTAGCGTCTACAGCCGAGTGCTGTGCCATAATGAAAAAGAGGTCTTATTTTTAGATTTATTTTTATTTTTTTACCACTTAATTAGGATAAGACATCTAGTTAAATCAGGGAGGGTGTCAGGATACCTGAAATAGCTTTGTATCAAACTAATCGAGTCAGGTACCCTGGAAAGACTAAATAGAAGGGGATCGTTACCCTGTATAAATGCGTTTGGGTAATTTTCGAATACGAAACTGGACTAACAAGGATAGATCACAATTAGAAGACTTCTTATGATTCCTAAAATGTATTTATATACATGTCTGTCAAATGTTATAGTATGATTACTGCATTTGCAGTTTTCCCAAACACCCGTCCAGATCTAAGACTAATCTCAATTAATTACGTTGAAATTAAATATTATGTATTAAGTATAACAAAACAAAATGAGGTCAAAGAATGGCAAGGGGTATTCTGTAAATCATGTAGGTAACCCTTGCCGGCCGGACCTCAACTATGTTGGAGACCCAAAAGCCCTTATATGCTGCAAACGGTCACAGGCAAATCCATGTGGGATGCTTTTCTAATGCTCGAAAAAGCCAATATAGAAATTAAGCTTTTATGCATGCCTCCTGTTACTATATGTATTAAGACGGAGACTGTGCTGATGTCAAACTCAAAAGCGTAAATTTGATCGTTGCGTCATCAAACCGCACATGCGCGCACGAAGCAAACCGGTAATCCAGTGCTTCGGCCGGCCGGTACAGTTCGTATTCTTTTCGGCAAGGTCTTGTGCATCGTCTCAGTCAAGTTTGTATCGAAACGAAATTCTAATATAGTAGCTTTTAACTCTGATTTGAAGCGGGCTTCCCAGGAGCCATCCGATAGGCTGTCTCATAGTGCCTCACACTCGTTTCGGTACAATCCAGTACGTGTAGCGTCTACAGCCGAGTGCTGTGCCATAATGAAAAAGAAGTCTTATTTTTAGATTTATTTTTATTTTTTTACCACTTAATTAGGATAAGACATCTAGTTAAATCAGGGAGGGTGTCAGGATACCTGAAATAGCTTTGTATCAAACTAATCGAGTCAGGTACCCTGGAAAGACTAAATAGAAGGGGATCGTTACCCTGTATAAATGCGTTTGGATAATTTTCGAATACGAAACTGGACTAACAAGGATAGATCACAATTAGAAGACTTCTTATGATTCCTAAAATGTATTTATATACATGTCTGTCAAATGTTATAGTATGATTACTGCATTTGCAGTTTTGCCAAACACCCGGCCAGATCTAAGACTAATCTCGATTAATTACGTTGAAATTAAATATTATGTATTAAGTATAACAAAACAAAATAAGGTCAAAGAATGGCAAGGGGTATTCTGTAAATCATGTAGGTAACCCTTGCCGGCCGGACCTCAACTATGTTGTAGACCCAAAAGCCCTTATATGCTGTAAACGGTCACAGGCAATCCATGTGGGATGCTTTTCTAATGCTCGAAAAAGCCAATATAGAAATTAAGCTTTTATGCATGCCTCCTGTTACTATATGTATTAAGACGGAGACTGTGCTGATGTCAAACTCAAAAGCGTAAATTTGATCGTTGCGTCATCAAACCGCACATGCGCGCACGAAGCAAACCGGTAATCCAGTGCTTCGGCCGGCCGGTACAGTTCGTATTCTTTTCGGCAAGGTCTTGTGCATCGTCTCAGTCAAGTTTGTATCGAAACGAAATTCTAATATAGTAGCTTTTAACTCTGATTTGAAGCGGGCTTCCCAGGAGCCATCCGATAGGCTGTCTCATAGTGCCTCACACTCGTTTCGGTACAATCCAGTACGTGTAGCGTCTACAGCCGAGTGCTGTGCCATAATGAAAAAGAGGTCTTATTTTTAGATTTATTTTTATTTTTTTACCACTTAATTAGGATAAGACATCTAGTTAAATCAGGGAGGGTGTCAGAATACCTGAAATAGCTTTGTATCAAACTAATCGAGTCAGGTACCCTGGAAAGACTAAATAGAAGGGGATCGTTACCCTGTATAAATGCGTTTGGGTAATTTTCGAATACGAAACTGGACTAACAAGGATAGATCACAATTAGAAGACTTCTTATGATTCCTAAAATGTATTTATATATGTCAAATGTTATATTATGATTACTACATTTGCAGTTTTGCGAAGCACCCGACCTGATCTAAGACTAATCTCAATTAATTCCGTTGAAATATTATTAATGTACTAAGTATGACAAAACAAAATGAGGTCAAAGAATGGCAAGGGGTATTCTGTAAATCATGTAGGTAACCCTTGCCGGCCGGACCTCAACTATGTTGGAGACCCAAAAGCCCTTATATGCTGTAAACGGTCACATACAATCCATGTGGGATGCTTTTCTAATGCTCGAAAAAGCCAATGTAGAAATTAAGCTTTTATGCATGCCTCCTGTTACTATATGTATTAAGACGGAAACTGTGCTGGTGTTAAACTCAAAAGCGTAAATTTGATCGTTGCGTCATCAAACCGCACATGGGCGCACGAAGCAAACCGGTAATCCAGTGCTTCGGCCGGCCGGTACAGTTCGTATTCTTTTCGGCAAGGTCTTGTGCATCGTCTCAGTCAAGTTCTTATCGAAACGAAATTCTAATATAGTAGCTTTTAACTCTGATTTGAAGCGGGCTTCCCAGGAGCCATCCGATAGGCTGTCTCATAGTGCCTAACACTCGTTTCGGTACAATCCAGTACGTGTAGCGTCTACAGCCGAGTGCTGTGCCATAATGAAAAAGAAGTCTTATTTTTATATTTATTATTTATTTTTTTACCACTTAATTAGGATAAAACATCTAGTTAAATCAGGGAGGGTGTCAGGATACCTGAAATAGCTTTGTATCAAACTAATCGAGTCAGGTACCCTGGAAAGACTAAATAGAAGGGGATCGTTACCCTGTATAAATGCGTTTGGGTAATTTTCGAATACGAAACTGGACTAACAAGGATAGATCACAATTAGAAGACTTCTTATGATTCCTAAAATGTATTTATATATGTCAAATGTTATATTATGATTACTGCATTTGCAGTTTTGCGAAGCAACCGGCCTGATCTAAGACTAATGTCAATTAATTCCGTTGAAATATTATTAATGTCTTAAGTATGACAAAACAAAATGAGGTCAAAGAATGGCAAGGGGTATTCTGTAAATCATGTAGGTAACCCTTGCCGGCCGGACCTCAACTATGTTGGAGACCCAAAAGCCCTTATATGCTGCAAACGGTCACAGGCAATCCATGTGGGATGCTTTTCTAATGCTCGAAAAAGCCAATATAGAAATTAAGCTTTTATGCATGCCTCCTGTTACTATATGTATTAAGACGGAGACTGTGCTGATGTCAAACTCAAAAGCGTAAATTTGATCGTTGCGTCATCAAACCGCACATGCGCGCACGAAGCAAACCGGTAATCCAGTGCTTCGGCCGGCCGGTACAGTTCGTATTCTTTTCGGCAAGGTCTTGTGCATCGTCTCAGTCAAGTTTGTATCGAAACGAAATTCTAATATAGTAGCTTTTAACTCTGATTTGAAGCGGGCTTACCAGGAGCCATCCGATAGGCTGTCTCATAGTGCCTCACACTCGTTTCGGTACAATCCAGTACGTGTAGCGTCTACAGCCGAGTGCTGTGCCATAATGAAAAAGAAGTCTTATTTTTAGATTTATTTTTATTTTTTTACCACTTAATTAGGATAAGACATCTAGTTAAATCAGGGAGGGTGTCAGGATACCTGAAATAGCTTTGTATCAAACTAATCGAGTCAGGTACCCTGCAAAGACTAAATAGAAGGGGATCGTTACCCTGTTTAAATGCGTTTGGGTAATTTTCGAATACGAAACTGGACTAACAAGGATAGATCACAATTAGAAGACTTCTTATGATTCCTAAAATGTATTTATATATGTCAAATGTTATATTATGATTACTGCATTTGCAGTTTTGCGAAGCACCCGACCTGATCTAAGACTAATCTCAATTAATTCCGTTGAAATATTATTAATGTATTAAGTATGACAAAACAAAATGAGGTCAAAGAATGGCAAGGGGTATTCTGTAAATCATGTAGGTAACCCTTGCCGGCCGGACCTCAACTATGTTGGAGACCCAAAAGCCCCGCTTTTCTAATGCTCGAAAAAGCCAATATAGAACTGAATTAAGCTTTTATGCATGCCTCCTGTTACTATATGTATTAAGACGGAAACTGTGCTGGTGTCAAACTCAAAAGCGTAAATTTGATCGTTGCGTCATCAAACCGCACATGGGCGCACGAAGCAAACCGGTAATCCAGTGCTTCGGCCGGCCGGTACAGTTCGTATTCTTTTCGGCAAGGTCTTGTGCATCGACTCAGTCAAGTTTGTATCGAAACGAAATTCTAATATAGTAGCTTTTAACTCTGCTTTGAAGCGGGCTTACCAGGAGCCATCCGATAGGCTGTCTCATAGTGCCTCACACTCGTTTCGGTACAATCCAGTACGTCTAGCGTCTACAGCCGAGTGCTGTGCCATAATGAAAAAGAGGTCTTATTTTTAGATTTATTTTTATTTTTTTACCACTTAATTAGGATAAGACATCTAGTTAAATCAGGGAGGGTGTCAGGATACCTGAAATAGCTTTGTATCAAACTAATCGAGTCAGGTACCCTGGAAAGACTAAATAGAAGGGGATCGTTACCCTGTATAAATGCGTTTGGGTAATTTTCGAACACGAAACTGGACTAACAAGGATAGATCACAATTAGAAGACTTCTTATGATTCCTAAAATGTATTTATATACATGTCTGTCAAATGTTATAGTATGATTACTGCATTTGCAGTTTTCCCAAACACCCGGCCAGATCTAAGACTAATCTCGATTAATTACGTTGAAATTAAATATTATGTATTAAGTATAACAAAACAAAATGAGGTCAAAGAATGGCAAGGGGTATTCTGTAAATCATGTAGGTAACCCTTGCCGGCCGGACCTCAACTACGTTGGAGACCCAAAAGCCCTTATATGCTGTAAACGGTCACATACAATCCATGTGGGATGCTTTTCTAATGCTCGAAAAAGCCAATGTAGAAATTAAGCTTTTATGCATGCCTCCTGTTACTATATGTATTAAGACGGAGACTGTGCTGATGTCAAACTCAAAAGCGTAAATTTGATCGTTGCGTCATCACACCGCACATGCGCGCACGAAGCAAACCGGTAATCCAGTGCTTCGGCCGGCCGGTACAGTTCGTATTCTTTTCGGCAAGGTCTTGTGCATCGTCTCAGTCAAGTTTGTATCGAAACGAAATTCTAATATAGTAGCTTTTAACTCTGATTTGAAGCGGGCTTACCAGGAGCCATCCGATAGGCTGTCTCATAGTGCCTCACACTCGTTTCGGTGCAATCCAGTACGTGTAGCGTCTACAGCCGAGTGCTGTGCCATAATGAAAAAGAAGTCTTATTTTTAGATTTATTTTTATTTTTTTACCACTTAATTAGGATAAGACATCTAGTTAAATCAGGGAGGGTGTCAGGATACCTGAAATAGCTTTGTATCAAACTAATCGAGTCAGGTACCCTGGAAAGACTAAATAGAAGGGGATCGTTACCCTGTATAAATGCGTTTGGGTAATTTTCGAATACGAAACTGGACTAACAAGGATAGATCACAATTAGAAGACTTCTTATGATTCCTAAAATGTATCTATATACATGTCTGTCAAATGTTATAGTATGATTACTGCATTTGTAGTTTTCCCAAACACCCGGCCAGATCTAAGACTAATCTCGATTAATTACGTTGAAATTAAATATTATGTATTAAGTATAACAAAACAAAATGAGGTCAAAGAATGGCAAGGGGTATTCTGTAAATCATGTAGGTAACCCTTGCCGGCCGGACCTCAACTATGTTGGAGACCCAAAAGCCCTTATATGCTGTAAACGGTCACATACAATCCATGTGGGATGCTTTTCTAATGCTCGAAAAAGCCAATGTAGAAATTAAGCTTTTATGCATGCCTCCTGTTACTATATGTATTAAGACGGAAACTGTGCTGGTGTCAAACTCAAAAGCGTAAATTTGATCGTTGCGTCATCAAACCGCACATGGGCGCACGAAGCAAACCGGTAATCCAGTGCTTCGGCCGGCCGGTACAGTTCGTATTCTTTTCGGCAAGGTCTTGTGCATCGACTCAGTCAAGTTTGTATCGAAACGAAATTCTAATATAGTAGCTTTTAACTCTAATTTGAAGCGGGCTTACCAGGAGCCATCCGATAGGCTGTCTCATAGTGCCTCACACTCGTTTCGGTACAATCCAGTACGTGTAGCGTCTACAGCCGAGTGCTGTGCCATAATGAAAAAGAGGTCTTATTTTTAGATTTATTTTTATTTTTTTACCACTTAATTAGGATAAGACATCTAGTTAAATCAGGGAGGGTGTCAGGATACCTGAAATAGCTTTGTATCCGAACTAATCGAGTCAGGTACCCTGGAAAGACTAAATAGAAGGGGATCGTTACCCTGTATAAATCCGTTTGGGTAATTTTCGAACACGAAACTGGACTAACAAGGATAGATCACAATTAGAAGACTTCTTATGATTCCTAAAATGTATTTATATACATGTCTGTCAAATGTTATAGTATGATTACTGCATTTGCAGTTTTCCCAAACACCCGGCCAGATCTAAGACTAATCTCGATTAATTACGTTGAAATTAAATATTATGTATTAAGTATAACAAAACAAAATGAGGTCAAAGAATGGCAAGGGGTATTCTGTAAATCATGTAGGTAACCCTTGCCGGCCGGACCTCAACTACGTTGGAGACCCAAAAGCCCTTATATGCTGTAAACGGTCACATACAATCCATGTGGGATGCTTTTCTAATGCTCGAAAAAGCCAATGTAGAAATTAAGCTTTTATGCATGCCTCCTGTTACTATATGTATTAAGACGGAAACTGTGCTGATGTCAAACTCAAAAGCGTAAATTTGATCGTTGCGTCATCAAACCGCACATGCGCGCACGAAGCAAACCGGTAATCCAGTGCTTCGGCCGGCCGGTACAGTTCGTATTCTTTTCGGCAAGGTCTTGTGCATCGTCTCAGTCAAGTTTGTATCGAAACGAAATTCTAATATAGTAGCTTTTAACTCTGATTTGAAGCGGGCTTCCCAGGAGCCATCCGATAGGCTGTCTCATAGTGCCTCACACTCGTTTCGGTACAATCCAGTACGTGTAGCGTCTACAGCCGAGTGCTGTGCCATAATGAAAAAGAGGTCTTATTTTTAGATTTATTTTTATTTTTTTACCACTTAATTAGGATAAGACATCTAGTTAAATCAGGGAGGGTGTCAGGATACCTGAAATAGCTTTGTATCAAACTAATCGAGTCAGGTACCCTGGAAAGACTAAATAGAAGGGGATCGTTACCCTGTATAAATGCGTTTGGGTAATTTTCGAATACGAAACTGGACTAACAAGGATATATAGATCACAATTAGAAGACTTCTTATGATTCCTAAAATGTATTTATATATGTCAAATGTTATATTATGATTACTACATTTGCAGTTTTGCGAAGCACCCGACCTGATCTAAGACTAATCTCAATTAATTCCGTTGAAATATTATTAATGTACTAAGTATGACAAAACAAAATGAGGTCAAAGAATGGCAAGGGGTATTCTGTAAATCATGTAGGTAACCCTTGCCGGCCGGACCTCAACTATGTTGGAGACCCAAAAGCCCTTATATGCTGTAAACGGTCACATACAATCCATGTGGGATGCTTTTCTAATGCTCGAAAAAGCCAATGTAGAAATTAAGCTTTTATGCATGCCTCCTGTTACTATATGTATTAAGACGGAAACTGTGCTGGTGTCAAACTCAAAAGCGTAAATTTGATCGTTGCGTCATCAAACCGCACATGGGCGCACGAAGCAAACCGGTAATCCAGTGCTTCGGCCGGCCGGTACAGTTCGTATTCTTTTCGGCAAGGTCTTGTGCATCGTCTCAGTCAAGTTCGTATCGAAACGAAATTCTAATATAGTAGCTTTTAACTCTGATTTGAAGCGGGCTTACCAGGAGCCATCCGATAGGCTGTCTCATAGTGCCTCACACTCGTTTCGGTACAATCCAGTACGTGTAGCGTCTACAGCCGAGTGCTGTGCCATAATGAAAAAGAAGTCTTAT
Organism: Actinernus sp. WN-2022; assembly: GCA_030867875.1. Taxonomy (NCBI): domain Eukaryota; kingdom Metazoa; phylum Cnidaria; class Anthozoa; order Actiniaria; family Actinernidae; genus Actinernus; species Actinernus sp. WN-2022. The sequence continues at coordinate 165,379,058 of JAOWCC010000577.1, read as the reverse complement.
TTTTAGATTTATTTTTATTTTTTTACCACTTAATTAGGATAAGACATCTAGTTAAATCAGGGAGGGTGTCAGGATACCTGAAATAGCTTTGTATCAAACTAATCGAGTCAGGTACCCTGGAAAGACTAAATAGAAGGGGATCGTTACCCTGTATAAATGCGTTTGGGTAATTTTCGAATACGAAACTGGACTAACAAGGATAGATCACAATTAGAAGACTTCTTATGATTCCTAAAATGTATTTATATATGTCAAATGTTATATTATGATTACTGCATTTGCAGTTTTGCGAAGCACCCGACCTGATCTAAGACTAATCTCAATTAATTCCGTTGAAATATTATTAATGTATTAAGTATGACAAAACAAAATGAGGTCAAAGAATGGCAAGGGGTATTCTGTAAATCATGTAGGTAACCCTTGCCGGCCGGACCTCAACTATGTTGGAGACCCAAAAGCCCCGCTTTTCTAATGCTCGAAAAAGCCAATATAGAACTGAATTAAGCTTTTATGCATGCCTCCTGTTACTATATGTATTAAGACGGAGACTGTGCTGATGTCAAACTCAAAAGCGTAAATTTGATCGTTGCGTCATCAAACCGCACATGCGCGCACGAAGCAAACCGGTAATCCAGTGTTTCGGCCGGCCGGTACAGTTCGTATTCTTTTCGGCAAGGTCTTGTGCATCGTCTCAGTCAAGTTTGTATCGAAACGAAATTCTAATATAGTAGCTTTTAACTCTGATTTGAAGCGGGCTTCCCAGGAGCCATCCGATAGGCTGTCTCATAGTGCCTCACACTCGTTTCGGTACAATCCAGTACGTGTAGCGTCTACAGCCGAGTGCTGTGCCATAATGAAAAAGAAGTCTTATTTTTAGATTTATTTTTATTTTTTTACCACTTAATTAGGATAAGACATCTAGTTAAATCAGGGAGGGTGTCAGGATACCTGAAATAGCTTTGTATCAAACTAATCGAGTCAGGTACCCTGGAAAGACTAAATAGAAGGGGATCGTTACCCTGTATAAATGCGTTTGGGTAATTTTCGAATACGAAACTGGACTAACAAGGATAGATCACAATTAGAAGACTTCTTATGATTCCTAAAATGTATTTATATACATGTCTGTCAAATGTTATAGTATGATTACTGCATTTGCAGTTTTCCCAAACACCCGTCCAGATCTAAGACTAATCTCGATTAATTACGTTGAAATTAAATATTATGTATTAAGTATAACAAAACAAAATGAGGTCAAAGAATGGCAAGGGGTATTCTGTAAATCATGTAGGTAACCCTTGCCGGCCGGACCTCAACTATGTTGGAGACCCAAAAACCCTTATATGCTGTAAACGGTCACAGGCAATCCATGTGGGATGCTTTTCTAATGCTCGAAAAAGCCAATATAGAAATTAAGCTTTTATGCATGCCTCCTGTTACTATATGTATTAAGACGGAGACTGTGCTGATGTCAAACTCAAAAGCGTAAATTTGATCGTTGCGTCATCAAACCGCACATGCGCGCACGAAGCAAACCGGTAATCCAGTGCTTCGGCCGGCCGGTACAGTTCGTATTCTTTTCGGCAAGGTCTTGTGCATCGTCTCAGTCAAGTTTGTATCGAAACGAAATTCTAATATAGTAGCTTTTAACTCTGATTTGAAGCGGGCTTCCCAGGAGCCATCCGATAGGCTGTCTCATAGTGCCTCACACTCGTTTCGGTACAATCCAGTACGTGTAGCGTCTACAGCCGAGTGCTGTGCCATAATTAAAAAGAGGTCTTATTTTTAGATTTATTTTTATTTTTTTACCACTTAATTAGGATAAGACATCTAGTTAAATCAGGGAGGGTGTCAGGATACCTGAAATAGCTTTGTATCAAACTAATCGAGTCAGGTACCCTGGAAAGACTAAATAGAAGGGGATCGTTACCCTGTATAAATGCGTTTGGGTAATTTTCGAATACGAAACTGGACTAACAAGGATAGATCACAATTAGAAGACTTCTTATGATTCCTAAAATGTATTTATATATGTCAAATGTTATATTATGATTACTACATTTGCAGTTTTGCGAAGCACCCGACCTGATCTAAGACTAATCTCAATTAATTCCGTTGAAATATTATTAATGTACTAAGTATGACAAAACAAAATGAGGTCAAAGAATGGCAAGGGGTATTCTGTAAATCATGTAGGTAACCCTTGCCGGCCGGACCTCAACTATGTTGGAGACCCAAAAGCCCTTATATGCTGTAAACGGTCACATACAATCCATGTGGGATGCTTTTCTAATGCTCGAAAAAGCCAATGTAGAAATTAAGCTTTTATGCATGCCTCCTGTTACTATATGTATTAAGACGGAAACTGTGCTGGTGTCAAACTCAAAAGCGTAAATTTGATCGTTGCGTCATCAAACCGCACATGGGCGCACGAAGCAAACCGGTAATCCAGTGCTTCGGCCGGCCGGTACAGTTCGTATTCTTTTCGGCAAGGTCTTGTGCATCGTCTCAGTCAAGTTCGTATCGAAACGAAATTCTAATATAGTAGCTTTTAACTCTGATTTGAAGCGGGCTTACCAGGAGCCATCCGATAGGCTGTCTCATAGTGCCTCACACTCGTTTCGGTACAATCCAGTACGTGTAGCGTCTACAGCCGAGTGCTGTGCCATAATGAAAAAGAAGTCTTATTTTTAGATTTATTTTTATTTTTTTACCACTTAATTAGGATAAGACATCTAGTTAAATCAGGGAGGGTGTCAGGATACCTGAAATAGCTTTGTATCAAACTAATCGAGTCAGGTACCCTGGAAAGACTAAATAGAAGGGGATCGTTACCCTGTATAAATGCGTTTGGGTAATTTTCGAATACGAAACTGGACTAACAAGGATAGATCACAATTAGAAGACTTCTTATGATTCCTAAAATGTATTTATATATGTCAAATGTTATATTATGATTACTGCATTTGCAGTTTTGCGAAGCACCCGACCTGATCTAAGACTAATCTCAATTAATTCCGTTGAAATATTATTAATGTATTAAGTATGACAAAACAAAATGAGGTCAAAGAATGGCAAGGGGTATTCTGTAAATCATGTAGGTAACCCTTGCCGGCCGGACCTCAACTATGTTGGAGACCCAAAAGCCCCGCTTTTCTAATGCTCGAAAAAGCCAATATAGAACTGAATTAAGCTTTTATGCATGCCTCCTGTTACTATATGTATTAAGACGGAGACTGTGCTGATGTCAAACTCAAAAGCGTAAATTTGATCGTTGCGTCATCAAACCGCACATGCGCGCACGAAGCAAACCGGTAATCCAGTGTTTCGGCCGGCCGGTACAGTTCGTATTCTTTTCGGCAAGGTCTTGTGCATCGTCTCAGTCAAGTTTGTATCGAAACGAAATTGTAATATAGTAGCTTTTAACTCTGATTTGAAGCGGGCTTCCCAGGAGCCATCCGATAGGCTGTCTCATAGTGCCTCACACTCGTTTCGGTACAATCCAGTACGTGTAGCGTCTACAGCCGAGTGCTGTGCCATAATGAAAAAGAAGTCTTATTTTTAGATTTATTTTTATTTTTTTACCACTTAATTAGGATAAGACATCTAGTTAAATCAGGGAGGGTGTCAGGATACCTGAAATAGCTTTGTATCAAACTAATCGAGTCAGGTACCCTGGAAAGACTAAATAGAAGGGGATCGTTACCCTGTATAAATGCGTTTGGGTAATTTTCGAATACGAAACTGGACTAACAAGGATAGATCACAATTAGAAGACTTCTTATGATTCCTAAAATGTATTTATATACATGTCTGTCAAATGTTATAGTATGATTACTGCATTTGCAGTTTTCCCAAACACCCGTCCAGATCTAAGACTAATCTCGATTAATTACGTTGAAATTAAATATTATGTATTAAGTATAACAAAACAAAATGAGGTCAAAGAATGGCAAGGGGTATTCTGTAAATCATGTAGGTAACCCTTGCCGGCCGGACCTCAACTATGTTGGAGACCCAAAAACCCTTATATGCTGTAAACGGTCACAGGCAATCCATGTGGGATGCTTTTCTAATGCTCGAAAAAGCCAATATAGAAATTAAGCTTTTATGCATGCCTCCTGTTACTATATGTATTAAGACGGAGACTGTGCTGATGTCAAACTCAAAAGCGTAAATTTGATCGTTGCGTCATCAAACCGCACATGCGCGCACGAAGCAAACCGGTAATCCAGTGCTTCGGCCGGCCGGTACAGTTCGTATTCTTTTCGGCAAGGTCTTGTGCATCGTCTCAGTCAAGTTTGTATCGAAACGAAATTCTAATATAGTAGCTTTTAACTCTGATTTGAAGCGGGCTTCCCAGGAGCCATCCGATAGGCTGTCTCATAGTGCCTCACACTCGTTTCGGTACAATCCAGTACGTGTAGCGTCTACAGCCGAGTGCTGTGCCATAATTAAAAAGAGGTCTTATTTTTAGATTTATTTTTATTTTTTTACCACTTAATTAGGATAAGACATCTAGTTAAATCAGGGAGGGTGTCAGGATACCTGAAATAGCTTTGTATCAAACTAATCGAGTCAGGTACCCTGGAAAGACTAAATAGAAGGGGATCGTTACCCTGTATAAATGCGTTTGGGTAATTTTCGAATACGAAACTGGACTAACAAGGATAGATCACAATTAGAAGACTTCTTATGATTCCTAAAATGTATTTATATATGTCAAATGTTATATTATGATTACTACATTTGCAGTTTTGCGAAGCACCCGACCTGATCTAAGACTAATCTCAATTAATTCCGTTGAAATATTATTAATGTACTAAGTATGACAAAACAAAATGAGGTCAAAGAATGGCAAGGGGTATTCTGTAAATCATGTAGGTAACCCTTGCCGGCCGGACCTCAACTATGTTGGAGACCCAAAAGCCCTTATATGCTGTAAACGGTCACATACAATCCATGTGGGATGCTTTTCTAATGCTCGAAAAAGCCAATGTAGAAATTAAGCTTTTATGCATGCCTCCTGTTACTATATGTATTAAGACGGAAACTGTGCTGGTGTCAAACTCAAAAGCGTAAATTTGATCGTTGCGTCATCAAACCGCACATGGGCGCACGAAGCAAACCGGTAATCCAGTGCTTCGGCCGGCCGGTACAGTTCGTATTCTTTTCGGCAAGGTCTTGTGCATCGTCTCAGTCAAGTTTGTATCGAAACGAAATTCTAATATAGTAGCTTTTAACTCTGATTTGAAGCGGGCTTCCCAGGAGCCATCCGATAGGCTGTCTCATAGTGCCTCACACTCGTTTCGGTACAATCCAGTACGTGTAGCGTCTACAGCCGAGTGCTGTGCCATAATTAAAAAGAGGTCTTATTTTTAGATTTTTTTTTATTTTTTTTACCACTTAATTAGGATAAGACATCTAGTTAAATCAGGGAGGGTGTCAGGATACCTGAAATAGCTTTGTATCAAACTAATCGAGTCAGGTACCCTGGAAAGACTAAATAGAAGGGGATCGTTACCCTGTATAAATGCGTTTGGGTAATTTTCGAATACGAAACTGGACTAACAAGGATAGATCACAATTAGAAGACTTCTTATGATTCCTAAAATGTATTTATATATGTCAAATGTTATATTATGATTACTACATTTGCAGTTTTGCGAAGCACCCGACCTGATCTAAGACTAATTTCAATTAATTCCGTTGAAATATTATTAATGTACTAAGTATGACAAAACAAAATGAGGTCAAAGAATGGCAAGGGGTATTCTGTAAATCATGTAGGTAACCCTTGCCGGCCGGACCTCAACTATGTTGGAGACCCAAAAGCCCTTATATGCTGTAAACGGTCACATACAATCCATGTGGGATGCTTTTCTAATGCTCGAAAAAGCCAATGTAGAAATTAAGCTTTTATGCATGCCTCCTGTTACTATATGTATTAAGACGGAAACTGTGCTGGTGTCAAACTCAAAAGCGTAAATTTGATCGTTGCGTCATCAAACCGCACATGGGCGCACGAAGCAAACCGGTAATCCAGTGCTTCGGCCGGCCGGTACAGTTCGTATTCTTTTCGGCAAGGTCTTGTGCATCGTCTCAGTCAAGTTCGTATCGAAACGAAATTCTAATATAGTAGCTTTTAACTCTGATTTGAAGCGGGCTTACCAGGAGCCATCCGATAGGCTGTCTCATAGTGCCTCACACTCGTTTCGGTACAATCCAGTACGTGTAGCGTCTACAGCCGAGTGCTGTGCCATAATGAAAAAGAAGTCTTATTTTTAGATTTTTTTTTATTTTTTTACCACTTAATTAGGATAAGACATCTAGTTAAATCAGGGAGGGTGTCAGGATACCTGAAATAGCTTTGTATCAAACTAATCGAGTCAGGTACCCTGGAAAGACTAAATAGAAGGGGATCGTTACCCTGTATAAATGCGTTTGGGTAATTTTCGAATACGAAACTGGACTAACAAGGATAGATCACAATTAGAAGACTTCTTATGATTCCTAACATGTATTTATATATGTCAAATGTTATATTATGATTACTGCATTTGCAGTTTTGCGAAGCACCCGACCTGATCTAAGACTAATCTCAATTAATTCCGTTGAAATATTATTAATGTATTAAGTATGACAAAACAAAATGAGGTCAAAGAATGGCAAGGGGTATTCTGTAAATCATGTAGGTAACCCTTGCCGGCCGGACCTCAACTATGTTGGAGACCCAAAAGCCCTTATATGCTGCAAACGGTCACAGGCAATCCATGTGGGATGCTTTTCTAATGCTCGAAAAAGCCAATATAGAAATTAAGCTTTTATGCATGCCTCCTGTTACTATATGTATTAAGACGGAGACTGTGCTGATGTCAAACTCAAAAGCGTAAATTTGATCGTTGCGTCATCAAACCGCACATGCGCGCACGAAGCAAACCGGTAATCCAGTGCTTCGGCCGGCCGGTACAGTTCGTATTCTTTTCGGCAAGGTCTTGTGCATCGTCTCAGTCAAGTTTGTATCGAAACGAAATTCTAATATAGTAGCTTTTAACTCTGATTTGAAGCGGGCTTACCAGGAGCCATCCGATAGGCTGTCTCATAGTGCCTCACACTCGTTTCGGTACAATCCAGTACGTGTAGCGTCTACAGCCGAGTGCTGTGCCATAATGAAAAAGAAGTCTTATTTTTAGATTTATTTTTATTTTTTTACCACTTAATTAGGATAAGACATCTAGTTAAATCAGGGAGGGTGTCAGGATACCTGAAATAGCTTTGTATCAAACTAATCGAGTCAGGTACCCTGGAAAGACTAAATAGAAGGGGATCGTTACCCTGTATAAATGCGTTTGGGTAATTTTCGAATACGAAACTGGACTAACAAGGATAGATCACAATTAGAAGACTTCTTATGATTCCTAAAATGTATTTATATATGTCAAATGTTATATTATGATTACTGCATTTGCAGTTTTGCGAAGCACCCGACCTGATCTAAGACTAATCTCAATTAATTCCGTTGAAATATTATTAATGTATTAAGTATGACAAAACAAAATGAGGTCAAAGAATGGCAAGGGGTATTCTGTAAATCATGTAGGTAACCCTTGCCGGCCGGACCTCAACTATGTTGGAGACCCAAAAGCCCCGCTTTTCTAATGCTCGAAAAAGCCAATATAGAACTGAATTAAGCTTTTATGCATGCCTCCTGTTACTATATGTATTAAGACGGAGACTGTGCTGATGTCAAACTCAAAAGCGTAAATTTGATCGTTGCGTCATCAAACCGCACATGCGCGCACGAAGCAAACCGGTAATCCAGTGCTTCGGCCGGCCGGTACAGTTCGTATTCTTTTCGGCAAGGTCTTGTGCATCGTCTCAGTCAAGTTTGTATCGAAACGAAATTCTAATATAGTAGCTTTTAACTCTGATTTGAAGCGGGCTTACCAGGAGCCATCCGATAGGCTGTCTCATAGTGCCTCACACTCGTTTCGGTACAATCCAGTACGTGTAGCGTCTACAGCCGAGTGCTGTGCCATAATGAAAAAGAAGTCTTATTTTTAGATTTATTTTTATTTTTTTACCACTTAATTAGGATAAGACATCTAGTTAAATCAGGGAGGGTGTCAGGATACCTGAAATAGCTTTGTATCAAACTAATCGAGTCAGGTACCCTGGAAAGACTAAATAGAAGGGGATCGTTACCCTGTATAAATGCGTTTGGGTAATTTTCGAATACGAAACTGGACTAACAAGGATAGATCACAATTAGAAGACTTCTTATGATTACTAAAATGTATTTATATATGTCAAATGTTATATTATGATTACTGCATTTGCAGTTTTGCGAAGCACCCGACCTGATCTAAGACTAATCTCAATTAATTCCGTTGAAATATTATTAATGTATTAAGTATGACAAAACAAAATGAGGTCAAAGAATGGCAAGGGGTATTCTGTAAATCATGTAGGTAACCCTTGCCGGCCGGACCTCAACTATGTTGGAGACCCAAAAACCCTTATATGCTGTAAACGGTCACAGGCAATCCATGTGGGATGCTTTTCTAATGCTCGAAAAAGCCAATATAGAAATTAAGCTTTTATGCATGCCTCCTGTTACTATATGTATTAAGACGGAGACTGTGCTGATGTCAAACTCAAAAGCGTAAATTTGATCGTTGCGTCATCAAACCGCACATGCGCGCACGAAGCAAACCGGTAATCCAGTGCTTCGGCCGGCCGGTACAGTTCGTATTCTTTTCGGCAAGGTCTTGTGCATCGTCTCAGTCAAGTTTGTATCGAAACGAAATTCTAATATAGTAGCTTTTAACTCTGATTTGAAGCGGGCTTCCCAGGAGCCATCCGATAGGCTGTCTCATAGTGCCTCACACTCGTTTCGGTACAATCCAGTACGTGTAGCGTCTACAGCCGAGTGCTGTGCCATAATTAAAAAGAGGTCTTATTTTTAGATTTATTTTTATTTTTTTACCACTTAATTAGGATAAGACATCTAGTTAAATCAGGGAGGGTGTCAGGATACCTGAAATAGCTTTGTATCAAACTAATCGAGTCAGGTACCCTGGAAAGACTAAATAGAAGGGGATCGTTACCCTGTATAAATGCGTTTGGGTAATTTTCGAATACGAAACTGGACTAACAAGGATAGATCACAATTAGAAGACTTCTTATGATTCCTAAAATGTATTTATATATGTCAAATGTTATATTATGATTACTACATTTGCAGTTTTGCGAAGCACCCGACCTGATCTAAGACTAATCTCAATTAATTCCGTTGAAATATTATTAATGTACTAAGTATGACAAAACAAAATGAGGTCAAAGAATGGCAAGGGGTATTCTGTAAATCATGTAGGTAACCCTTGCCGGCCGGACCTCAACTATGTTGGAGACCCAAAAGCCCTTATATGCTGTAAACGGTCACATACAATCCATGTGGGATGCTTTTCTAATGCTCGAAAAAGCCAATGTAGAAATTAAGCTTTTATGCATGCCTCCTGTTACTATATGTATTAAGACGGAAACTGTGCTGGTGTCAAACTCAAAAGCGTAAATTTGATCGTTGCGTCATCAAACCGCACATGGGCGCACGAAGCAAACCGGTAATCCAGTGCTTCGGCCGGCCGGTACAGTTCGTATTCTTTTCGGCAAGGTCTTGTGCATCGTCTCAGTCAAGTTCGTATCGAAACGAAATTCTAATATAGTAGCTTTTAACTCTGATTTGAAGCGGGCTTACCAGGAGCCATCCGATAGGCTGTCTCATAGTGCCTCACACTCGTTTCGGTACAATCCAGTACGTGTAGCGTCTACAGCCGAGTGCTGTGCCATAATGAAAAAGAAGTCTTATTTTTAGATTTTTTTTTATTTTTTTACCACTTAATTAGGATAAGACATCTAGTTAAATCAGGGAGGGTGTCAGGATACCTGAAATAGCTTTGTATCAAACTAATCGAGTCAGGTACCCTGGAAAGACTAAATAGAAGGGGATCGTTACCCTGTATAAATGCGTTTGGGTAATTTTCGAATACGAAACTGGACTAACAAGGATAGATCACAATTAGAAGACTTCTTATGATTCCTAAAATGTATTTATATATGTCAAATGTTATATTATGATTACTGCATTTGCAGTTTTGCGAAGCACCCGACCTGATCTAAGACTAATCTCAATTAATTCCGTTGAAATATTCTTAATGTATTAAGTATGACAAAACAAAATGAGGTCAAAGAATGGCAAGGGGTATTCTGTAAATCATGTAGGTAACCCTTGCCGGCCGGACCTCAACTATGTTGGAGACCCAAAAGCCCCGCTTTTCTAATGCTCGAAAAAGCCAATATAGAACTGAATTAAGCTTTTATGCATGCCTCCTGTTACTATATGTATTAAGACGGAGACTGTGCTGATGTCAAACTCAAAAGCGTAAATTTGATCGTTGCGTCATCAAACCGCACATGCGCGCACGAAGCAAACCGGTAATCCAGTGCTTCGGCCGGCCGGTACAGTTCGTATTCTTTTCGGCAAGGTCTTGTGCATCGTCTCAGTCAAGTTTGTATCGAAACGAAATTCTAATATAGTAGCTTTTAACTCTGATTTGAAGCGGGCTTCCCAGGAGCCATCCGATAGGCTGTCTCATAGTGCCTCACACTCGTTTCGGTACAATCCAGTACGTGTAGCGTCTACAGCCGAGTGCTGTGCCATAATGAAAAAGAAGTCTTATTTTTAGATTTATTTTTATTTTTTTACCACTTAATTAGGATAAGACATCTAGTTAAATCAGGGAGGGTGTCAGGATACCTGAAATAGCTTTGTATCAAACTAATCGAGTCAGGTACCCTGGAAAGACTAAATAGAAGGGGATCGTTACCCTGTATAAATGCGTTTGGGTAATTTTCGAATACGAAACTGGACTAACAAGGATAGATCACAATTAGAAGACTTCTTATGATTCCTAAAATGTATTTATATATGTCAAATGTTATATTATGATTACTGCATTTGCAGTTTTGCGAAGCACCCGACCTGATCTAAGACTAATCTCAATTAATTCCGTTGAAATATTATTAATGTATTAAGTATGACAAAACAAAATGAGGTCAAAGAATGGCAAGGGGTATTCTGTAAATCATGTAGGTAACCCTTGCCGGCCGGACCTCAACTATGTTGGAGACCCAAAAGCCCCGCTTTTCTAATGCTCGAAAAAGCCAATATAGAACTGAATTAAGCTTTTATGCATGCCTCCTGTTACTATATGTATTAAGACGGAGACTGTGCTGATGTCAAACTCAAAAGCGTAAATTTGATCGTTGCGTCATCAAACCGCACATGCGCGCACGAAGCAAACCGGTAATCCAGTGCTTCGGCCGGCCGGTACAGTTCGTATTCTTTTCGGCAAGGTCTTGTGCATCGTCTCAGTCAAGTTTGTATCGAAACGAAATTCTAATATAGTAGCTTTTAACTCTGATTTGAAGCGGGCTTACCAGGAGCCATCCGATAGGCTGTCTCATAGTGCCTCACACTCGTTTCGGTACAATCCAGTACGTGTAGCGTCTACAGCCGAGTGCTGTGCCATAATGAAAAAGAAGTCTTATTTTTAGATTTATTTTTATTTTTTTACCACTTAATTAGGATAAGACATCTAGTTAAATCAGGGAGGGTGTCAGGATACCTGAAATAGCTTTGTATCAAACTAATCGAGTCAGGTACCCTGGAAAGACTAAATAGAAGGGGATCGTTACCCTGTATAAATGCGTTTGGATAATTTTCGAATACGAAACTGGACTAACAAGGATAGATCACAATTAGAAGACTTCTTATGATTCCTAAAATGTATTTATATATGTCAAATGTTATATTATGATTACTGCATTTGCAGTTTTGCGAAGCACCCGACCTGATCTAAGACTAATCTCAATTAATTCCGTTGAAATATTATTAATGTATTAAGTATGACAAAACAAAATGAGGTCAAAGAATGGCAAGGGGTATTCTGTAAATCATGTAGGTAACCCTTGCCGGCCGGACCTCAACTATGTTGGAGACCCAAAAGCCCCGCTTTTCTAATGCTCGAAAAAGCCAATATAGAAATTAAGCTTTTATGCATGCCTCCTGTTACTATATGTATTAAGACGGAGACTGTGCTGATGTCAAACTCAAAAGCGTAAATTTGATCGTTGCGTCATCAAACCGCACATGCGCGCACGAAGCAAACCGGTAATCCATTGCTTCGGCCGGCCGGTACAGTTCGTATTCTTTTCGGCAAGGTCTTGTGCATCGTCTCAGTCAAGTTTGTATCGAAACGAAATTCTAATATAGTAGCTTTTAACTCTGATTTGAAGCGGGCTTACCAGGAGCCATCCGATAGGCTGTCTCATAGTGCCTCACACTCGTTTCGGTACAATCCAGTACGTGTAGCGTCTACAGCCGAGTGCTGTGCCATAATGAAAAAGAAGTCTTATTTTTAGATTTATTTTTATTTTTTTACCACTTAATTAGGATAAGACATCTAGTTAAATCAGGGAGGGTGTCAGGATACCTGAAATAGCTTTGTATCAAACTAATCGAGTCAGGTACCCTGGAAAGACTAAATAGAAAGGGATCGTTACCCTGTATAAATGCGTTTGGGTAATTTTCGAATACGAAACTGGACTAACAAGGATAGATCACAATTAGAAGACTTCTTATGATTCCTAAAATGTATTTATATACATGTCTGTCAAATGTTATAGTATGATTACTGCATTTGTAGTTTTCCCAAACACCCGGCCAGATCTAAGACTAATCTCGATTAATTACGTTGAAATTAAATATTATGTATTAAGTATAACAAAACAAAATGAGGTCAAAGAATGGCAAGGGGTATTCTGTAAATCATGTAGGTAACCCTTGCCGGCCGGACCTCAACTATGTTGGAGACCCAAAAGCCCTTATATGCTGTAAACGGTCACATACAATCCATGTGGGATGCTTTTCTAATGCTCGAAAAAGCCAATATAGAAATTAAGCTTTTATGCATGCCTACTGTTACTATATGTATTAAGACGGAGACTGTGCTGATGTCAAACTCAAAAGCGGAAATTTGATCGTTGCGTCATCAAACCGCACATGCGCGCACGAAGCAAACCGGTAATCCAGTGCTTCGGCCGGCCGGTACAGTTCGTATTCTTTTCGGCAAGGTCTTGTGCATCGTCTCAGTCAAGTTTGTATCGAAACGAAATTCTAATATAGTAGCTTTTAACTCTGATTTGAAGCGGGCTTACCAGGAGCCATCCGATAGGCTGTCTCATAGTGCCTCACACTCGTTTCGGTACAATCCAGTACGTGTAGCGTCTACAGCCGAGTGCTGTGCCATAATGAAAAAGAAGTCTTATTTTTAGATTTTTTTTTATTTTTTTACCACTTAATTAGGATAAGACATCTAGTTAAATCAGGGAGGGTGTCAGGATACGTGAAATAGCTTTGTATCAAACTAATCGAGTCAGGTACCCTGGAAAGACTAAATAGAAGGGGATCGTTACCCTGTATAAATGCGTTTGGATAATTTTCGAATACGAAACTGGACTAACAAGGATATATCACAATTAGAAGACTTCTTATGATTCCTAAAATGTATTTATATATGTCAAATGTTATATTATGATTACTGCATTTGCAGTTTTGCGAAGCACCCGACCTGATCTAAGACTAATCTCAATTAATTCCGTTGAAATATTATTAATGTATTAAGTATGACAAAACAAAATGAGGTCAAAGAATGGCAAGGGGTATTCTGTAAATCATGTAGGTAACCCTTGCCGGCCGGACCTCAACTATGTTGGAGACCCAAAAGCCCCGCTTTTCTAATGCTCGAAAAAGCCAATATAGAAATTAAGCTTTTATGCATGCCTCCTGTTACTATATGTATTAAGACGGAGACTGTGCTGATGTCAAACTCAAAAGCGTAAATTTGATCGTTGCGTCATCAAACCGCACATGCGCGCACGAAGCAAACCGGTAATCCATTGCTTCGGCCGGCCGGTACAGTTCGTATTCTTTTCGGCAAGGTCTTGTGCATCGTCTCAGTCAAGTTGGTATCGAAACGAAATTCTAATATAGTAGCTTTTAACTCTGATTTGAAGCGGGCTTACCAGGAGCCATCCGATAGGCTGTCTCATAGTGCCTCACACTCGTTTCGGTACAATCCAGTACGTGTAGCGTCTACAGCCGAGTGCTGTGCCATAATGAAAAAGAAGTCTTATTTTTAGATTTATTTTTATTTTTTTACCACTTAATTAGGATAAGACATCTAGTTAAATCAGGGAGGGTGTCAGGATACCTGAAATAGCTTTGTATCAAACTAATCGAGTCAGGTACCCTGGAAAGACTAAATAGAAGGGGATCGTTACCCTGTATAAATGCGTTTGGATAATTTTCGAATACGAAACTGGACTAACAAGGATAGATCACAATTAGAAGACTTCTTATGATTCCTAAAATGTATTTATATATGTCAAATGTTATATTATGATTACTGCATTTGCAGTTTTGCGAAGCACCCGACCTGATCTAAGACTAATGTCAATTAATTCCGTTGAAATATTATTAATGTATTAAGTATGACAAAACAAAATGAGGTCAAAGAATGGCAAGGGGTATTCTGTAAATCATGTAGGTAACCCTTGCCGGCCGGACCTCAACTATGTTGGAGACCCAAAAGCCCCGCTTTTCTAATGCTCGAAAAAGCCAATATAGAACTGAATTAAGCTTTTATGCATGCCTCCTGTTACTATATGTATTAAGACGGAGACTGTGCTGATGTCAAACTCAAAAGCGTAAATTTGATCGTTGCGTCATCAAACCGCACATGCGCGCACGAAGCAAACCGGTAATCCAGTGCTTCGGCCGGCCGGTACAGTTCGTATTCTTTTCGGCAAGGTCTTGTGCATCGTCTCAGTCAAGTTTGTATCGAAACGAAATTCTAATATAGTAGCTTTTAACTCTGATTTGAAGCGGGCTTACCAGGAGCCATCCGATAGGCTGTCTCATAGTGCCTCACACTCGTTTCGGTACAATCCAGTACGTGTAGCGTCTACAGCCGAGTGCTGTGCCATAATGAAAAAGAAGTCTTATTTTTAGATTTATTTTTATTTTTTTACCACTTAATTAGGATAAGACATCTAGTTAAATCAGGGAGGGTGTCAGGATACCTGAAATAGCTTTGTATCAAACTAATCGAGTCAGGTACCCTGGAAAGACTAAATAGAAGGGGATCGTTACCCTGTATAAATGCGTTTGGATAATTTTCGAATACGAAACTGGACTAACAAGGATAGATCACAATTAGAAGACTTCTTATGATTCCTAAAATGTATTTATATATGTCAAATGTTATATTATGATTACTGCATTTGCAGTTTTGCGAAGCACCCGACCTGATCTAAGACTAATCTCAATTAATTCCGTTGAAATATTATTAATGTATTAAGTATGACAAAACAAAATGAGGTCAAAGAATGGCAAGGGGTATTCTGTAAATCATGTAGGTAACCCTTGCCGGCCGGACCTCAACTATGTTGGAGACCCAAAAGCCCCGCTTTTCTAATGCTCGAAAAAGCCAATATAGAAATTAAGCTTTTATGCATGCCTCCTGTTACTATATGTATTAAGACGGAGACTGTGCTGATGTCAAACTCAAAAGCGTAAATTTGATCGTTGCGTCATCAAACCGCACATGCGCGCACGAAGCAAACCGGTAATCCATTGCTTCGGCCGGCCGGTACAGTTCGTATTCTTTTCGGCAAGGTCTTGTGCATCGTCTCAGTCAAGTTTGTATCGAAACGAAATTCTAATATAGTAGCTTTTAACTCTGATTTGAAGCGGGCTTACCAGGAGCCATCCGATAGGCTGTCTCATAGTGCCTCACACTCGTTTCGGTACAATCCAGTACGTGTAGCGTCTACAGCCGAGTGCTGTGCCATAATGAAAAAGAAGTCTTATTTTTAGATTTATTTTTATTTTTTTACCACTTAATTAGGATAAGACATCTAGTTAAATCAGGGAGGGTGTCAGGATACCTGAAATAGCTTTGTATCAAACTAATCGAGTCAGGTACCCTGGAAAGACTAAATAGAAAGGGATCGTTACCCTGTATAAATGCGTTTGGGTAATTTTCGAATACGAAACTGGACTAACAAGGATAGATCACAATTAGAAGACTTCTTATGATTCCTAAAATGTATTTATATACATGTCTGTCAAATGTTATAGTATGATTACTGCATTTGTAGTTTTCCCAAACACCCGGCCAGATCTAAGACTAATCTCGATTAATTACGTTGAAATTAAATATTATGTATTAAGTATAACAAAACAAAATGAGGTCAAAGAATGGCAAGGGGTATTCTGTAAATCATGTAGGTAACCCTTGCCGGCCGGACCTCAACTATGTTGGAGACCCAAAAGCCCTTATATGCTGTAAACGGTCACATACAATCCATGTGGGATGCTTTTCTAATGCTCGAAAAAGCCAATATAGAAATTAAGCTTTTATGCATGCCTACTGTTACTATATGTATTAAGACGGAGACTGTGCTGATGTCAAACTCAAAAGCGGAAATTTGATCGTTGCGTCATCAAACCGCACATGCGCGCACGAAGCAAACCGGTAATCCAGTGCTTCGGCCGGCCGGTACAGTTCGTATTCTTTTCGGCAAGGTCTTGTGCATCGTCTCAGTCAAGTTTGTATCGAAACGAAATTCTAATATAGTAGCTTTTAACTCTGATTTGAAGCGGGCTTACCAGGAGCCATCCGATAGGCTGTCTCATAGTGCCTCACACTCGTTTCGGTACAATCCAGTACGTGTAGCGTCTACAGCCGAGTGCTGTGCCATAATGAAAAAGAAGTCTTATTTTTAGATTTTTTTTTATTTTTTTACCACTTAATTAGGATAAGACATCTAGTTAAATCAGGGAGGGTGTCAGGATACGTGAAATAGCTTTGTATCAAACTAATCGAGTCAGGTACCCTGGAAAGACTAAATAGAAGGGGATCGTTACCCTGTATAAATGCGTTTGGATAATTTTCGAATACGAAACTGGACTAACAAGGATATATCACAATTAGAAGACTTCTTATGATTCCTAAAATGTATTTATATATGTCAAATGTTATATTATGATTACTGCATTTGCAGTTTTGCGAAGCACCCGACCTGATCTAAGACTAATCTCAATTAATTCCGTTGAAATATTATTAATGTATTAAGTATGACAAAACAAAATGAGGTCAAAGAATGGCAAGGGGTATTCTGTAAATCATGTAGGTAACCCTTGCCGGCCGGACCTCAACTATGTTGGAGACCCAAAAGCCCCGCTTTTCTAATGCTCGAAAAAGCCAATATAGAAATTAAGCTTTTATGCATGCCTCCTGTTACTATATGTATTAAGACGGAGACTGTGCTGATGTCAAACTCAAAAGCGTAAATTTGATCGTTGCGTCATCAAACCGCACATGCGCGCACGAAGCAAACCGGTAATCCATTGCTTCGGCCGGCCGGTACAGTTCGTATTCTTTTCGGCAAGGTCTTGTGCATCGTCTCAGTCAAGTTGGTATCGAAACGAAATTCTAATATAGTAGCTTTTAACTCTGATTTGAAGCGGGCTTACCAGGAGCCATCCGATAGGCTGTCTCATAGTGCCTCACACTCGTTTCGGTACAATCCAGTACGTGTAGCGTCTACAGCCGAGTGCTGTGCCATAATGAAAAAGAAGTCTTATTTTTAGATTTATTTTTATTTTTTTACCACTTAATTAGGATAAGACATCTAGTTAAATCAGGGAGGGTGTCAGGATACCTGAAATAGCTTTGTATCAAACTAATCGAGTCAGGTACCCTGGAAAGACTAAATAGAAGGGGATCGTTACCCTGTATAAATGCGTTTGGATAATTTTCGAATACGAAACTGGACTAACAAGGATAGATCACAATTAGAAGACTTCTTATGATTCCTAAAATGTATTTATATATGTCAAATGTTATATTATGATTACTGCATTTGCAGTTTTGCGAAGCACCCGACCTGATCTAAGACTAATGTCAATTAATTCCGTTGAAATATTATTAATGTATTAAGTATGACAAAACAAAATGAGGTCAAAGAATGGCAAGGGGTATTCTGTAAATCATGTAGGTAACCCTTGCCGGCCGGACCTCAACTATGTTGGAGACCCAAAAGCCCCGCTTTTCTAATGCTCGAAAAAGCCAATATAGAACTGAATTAAGCTTTTATGCATGCCTCCTGTTACTATATGTATTAAGACGGAGACTGTGCTGATGTCAAACTCAAAAGCGTAAATTTGATCGTTGCGTCATCAAACCGCACATGCGCGCACGAAGCAAACCGGTAATCCAGTGCTTCGGCCGGCCGGTACAGTTCGTATTCTTTTCGGCAAGGTCTTGTGCATCGTCTCAGTCAAGTTTGTATCGAAACGAAATTCTAATATAGTAGCTTTTAACTCTGATTTGAAGCGGGCTTACCAGGAGCCATCCGATAGGCTGTCTCATAGTGCCTCACACTCGTTTCGGTACAATCCAGTACGTGTAGCGTCTACAGCCGAGTGCTGTGCCATAATGAAAAAGAAGTCTTATTTTTAGATTTATTTTTATTTTTTTACCACTTAATTAGGATAAGACATCTAGTTAAATCAGGGAGGGTGTCAGGATACCTGAAATAGCTTTGTATCAAACTAATCGAGTCAGGTACCCTGGAAAGACTAAATAGAAGGGGATCGTTACCCTGTATAAATGCGTTTGGGTAATTTTCGAATACGAAACTGGACTAACAAGGATAGATCACAATTAGAAGACTTCTTATGATTCCTAAAATGTATTTATATATGTCAAATGTTATATTATGATTACTGCATTTGCAGTTTTGCGAAGCACCCGACCTGATCTAAGACTAATCTCAATTAATTCCGTTGAAATATTATTAATGTATTAAGTATGACAAAACAAAATGAGGTCAAAGAATGGCAAGGGGTATTCTGTAAATCATGTAGGTAACCCTTGCCGGCCGGACCTCAACTATGTTGGAGACCCAAAAGCCCCGCTTTTCTAATGCTCGAAAAAGCCAATATAGAACTGAATTAAGCTTTTATGCATGCCTCCTGTTACTATATGTATTAAGACGGAGACTGTGCTGATGTCAAACTCAAAAGCGTAAATTTGATCGTTGCGTCATCAAACCGCACATGCGCGCACGAAGCAAACCGGTAATCCAGTGCTTCGGCCGGCCGGTACAGTTCGTATTCTTTTCGGCAAGGTCTTGTGCATCGTCTCAGTCAAGTTTGTATCGAAACGAAATTCTAATATAGTAGTTTTAACTCTGATTTGAAGCGGGCTTACCAGGAGCCATCCGATAGGCTGTCTCATAGTGCCTCACACTCGTTTCGGTACAATCCAGTACGTGTAGCGTCTACAGCCGAGTGCTGTGCCATAATGAAAAAGAAGTCTTATTTTTAGATTTATTTTTATTTTTTTACCACTTAATTAGGATAAGACATCTAGTTAAATCAGGGAGGGTGTCAGGATACCTGAAATAGCTTTGTATCAAACTAATCGAGTCAGGTACCCTGGAAAGACTAAATAGAAGGGGATCGTTACCCTGTATAAATGCGTTTGGATAATTTTCGAATACGAAACTGGACTAACAAGGATAGATCACAATTAGAAGACTTCTTATGATTCCTAAAATGTATTTATATATGTCAAATGTTATATTATGATTACTGCATTTGCAGTTTTGCGAAGCACCCGACCTGATCTAAGACTAATCTCAATTAATTCCGTTGAAATATTATTAATGTATTAAGTATGACAAAACAAAATGAGGTCAAAGAATGGCAAGGGGTATTCTGTAAATCATGTAGGTAACCCTTGCCGGCCGGACCTCAACTATGTTGGAGACCCAAAAGCCCCGCTTTTCTAATGCTCGAAAAAGCCAATATAGAAATTAAGCTTTTATGCATGCCTCCTGTTACTATATGTATTAAGACGGAGACTGTGCTGATGTCAAACTCAAAAGCGTAAATTTGATCGTTGCGTCATCAAACCGCACATGCGCGCACGAAGCAAACCGGTAATCCATTGCTTCGGCCGGCCGGTACAGTTCGTATTCTTTTCGGCAAGGTCTTGTGCATCGTCTCAGTCAAGTTTGTATCGAAGCGAAATTCTAATATAGTAGCTTTTAACTCTGATTTGAAGCGGGCTTACCAGGAGCCATCCGATAGGCTGTCTCATAGTGCCTCACACTCGTTTCGGTACAATCCAGTACGTGTAGCGTCTACAGCCGAGTGCTGTGCCATAATGAAAAAGAAGTCTTATTTTTAGATTTTTTTTTATTTTTTTACCACTTAATTAGGATAAGACATCTAGTTAAATCAGGGAGGGTGTCAGGATACCTGAAATAGCTTTGTATCAAACTAATCGAGTCAGGTACCCTGGAAAGACTAAATAGAAGGGGATCGTTACCCTGTATAAATGCGTTTGGATAATTTTCGAATACGAAACTGGACTAACAAGGATATATCACAATTAGAAGACTTCTTATGATTCCTAAAATGTATTTATATATGTCAAATGTTATATTATGATTACTGCATTTGCAGTTTTGCGAAGCACCCGACCTGATCTAAGACTAATCTCAATTAATTCCGTTGAAATATTATTAATGTATTAAGTATGACAAAACAAAATGAGGTCAAAGAATGGCAAGGGGTATTCTGTAAATCATGTAGGTAACCCTTGCCGGCCGGACCTCAACTATGTTGGAGACCCAAAAGCCCCGCTTTTCTAATGCTCGAAAAAGCCAATATAGAAATTAAGCTTTTATGCATGCCTCCTGTTACTATATGTATTAAGACGGAGACTGTGCTGATGTCAAACTCAAAAGCGTAAATTTGATCGTTGCGTCATCAAACCGCACATGCGCGCACGAAGCAAACCGGTAATCCATTGCTTCGGCCGGCCGGTACAGTTCGTATTCTTTTCGGCAAGGTCTTGTGCATCGTCTCAGTCAAGTTGGTATCGAAACGAAATTCTAATATAGTAGCTTTTAACTCTGATTTGAAGCGGGCTTACCAGGAGCCATCCGATAGGCTGTCTCATAGTGCCTCACACTCGTTTCGGTACAATCCAGTACGTGTAGCGTCTACAGCCGAGTGCTGTGCCATAATGAAAAAGAAGTCTTATTTTTAGATTTATTTTTATTTTTTTACCACTTAATTAGGATAAGACATCTAGTTAAATCAGGGAGGGTGTCAGGATACGTGAAATAGCTTTGTATCAAACTAATCGAGTCAGGTACCCTGGAAAGACTAAATAGAAGGGGATCGTTACCCTGTATAAATGCGTTTGGATAATTTTCGAATACGAAACTGGACTAACAAGGATAGATCACAATTAGAAGACTTCTTATGATTCCTAAAATGTATTTTTATATGTCAAATGTTATATTATGATTACTGCATTTGCAGTTTTGCGAAGCACCCGACCTGATCTAAGACTAATGTCAATTAATTCCGTTGAAATATTATTAATGTATTAAGTATGACAAAACAAAATGAGGTCAAAGAATGGCAAGGGGTATTCTGTAAATCATGTAGGTAACCCTTGCCGGCCGGACCTCAACTATGTTGGAGACCCAAAAGCCCCGCTTTTCTAATGCTCGAAAAAGCCAATATAGAAATTAAGCTTTTATGCATGCCTCCTGTTACTATATGTATTAAGACGGAGACTGTGCTGATGTCAAACTCAAAAGCGTAAATTTGATCGTTGCGTCATCAAACCGCACATGCGCGCACGAAGCAAACCGGTAATCCATTGCTTCGGCCGGCCGGTACAGTTCGTATTCTTTTCGGCAAGGTCTTGTGCATCGTCTCAGTCAAGTTTGTATCGAAACGAAATTCTAATATAGTAGCTTTTAACTCTGATTTGAAGCGGGCTTACCAGGAGCCATCCGATAGGCTGTCTCATAGTGCCTCACACTCGTTTCGGTACAATCCAGTACGTGTAGCGTCTACAGCCGAGTGCTGTGCCATAATGAAAAAGAAGTCTTATTTTTAGATTTATTTTTATTTTTTTACCACTTAATTAGGATAAGACATCTAGTTAAATCAGGGAGGGTGTCAGGATACGTGAAATAGCTTTGTATCAAACTAATCGAGTCAGGTACCCTGGAAAGACTAAATAGAAGGGGATCGTTACCCTGTATAAATGCGTTTGGGTAATTTTCGAATACGAAACTGGACTAACAAGGATAGATCACAATTAGAAGACTTCTTATGATTCCTAAAATGTATTTATATATGTCGAATGTTATAGTATCATTACTGCATTTGTAGTTTTCCCAAACACCCGGCCAGATCTAAGACTAATCTCGATTAATTACGTTGAAATTAAATATTATGTATTAAGTATAACAAAACAAAATGAGGTCAAAGAATGGCAAGGGGTATTCTGTAAATCATGTAGGTAACCCTTGCCGGCCGGACCTCAACTATGTTGGAGACCCAAAAGCCCTTATATGCTGTAAACGGTCACATACAATCCATGTGGGATGCTTTTCTAATGCTCGAAAAAGCCAATGTAGAAATTAAGCTTTTCTGCATGCCTCCTGTTACTATATGTATTAAGACGGAAACTGTGCTGGTGTCAAACTCAAAAGCGTAAATTTGATCGTTGCGTCATCAAACCGCACATGGGCGCACGAAGCAAACCGGTAATCCAGTGCTTCGGCCGGCCGGTACAGTTCGTATTCTTTTCGGCAAGGTCTTGTGCATCGTCTCAGTCAAGTTCGTATCGAAACGAAATTCTAATATAGTAGCTTTTAACTCTGATTTGAAGCGGGCTTCCCAGGAGCCATCCGATAGGCTGTCTCATAGTGCCTAACACTCGTTTCGGTACAATCCAGTACGTGTAGCGTCTACAGCCGAGTGCTGTGCCATAATGAAAAAGAAGTCTTATTTTTAGATTTTTTTTTTTTTTTTTACCACTTAATTAGGATAAAACATCTAGTTAAATCAGGGAGGGTGTCAGGATACCTGAAATAGCTTTGTATCAAACTAATCGAGTCAGGTACCCTGGAAAGACTAAATAGAAGGGGATCGTTACCCTGTATAAATGCGTTTGGGTAATTTTCGAATACGAAACTGGACTAACAAGGATAGATCACAAATAGAAGACTTCTTATGATTCCTAAAATGTATTTATATATGTCAAATGTTATATTATGATTACTGCATTTGCAGTTTTGCGAAGCAACCGGCCTGATCTAAGACTAATGTCAATTAATTGCGTTGAAATATTATTAATGTATTAAGTATGACAAAACAAAATGAGGTCAAAGAATGGCAAGGGGTATTCTGTAAATCATGTAGGTAACCCTTGCCGGCCGGACCTCAAGTATGTTGGAGACCCAAAAGCCCTTATATGCTGCAAACGGTCACAGGCAATCCATGTGGGATGCTTTTCTAATGCTCGAAAAAGCCAATATAGAAATTAAGCTTTTATGCATGCCTCCTGTTACTATATGTATTAAGACGGAGACTGTGCTGATGTCAAACTCAAAAGCGTAAATTTGATCGTTGCGTCATCAAACCGCACATGCGCGCACGAAGCAAACCGGTAATCCAGTGCTTCGGCCGGCCGGTACAGTTCGTATTCTTTTCGGCAAGGTCTTGTGCATCGTCTCAGTCAAGTTTGTATCGAAACGAAATTCTAATATAGTAGCTTTTAACTCTGATTTGAAGCGGGCTTACCAGGAGCCATCCGATAGGCTGTCTCATAGTGCCTCACACTCGTTTCGGTACAATCCAGTACGTGTAGCGTCTACAGCCGAGTGCTGTGCCATAATGAAAAAGAGGTCTTATTTTTAGATTTTTTTTTTTTTTTCACCACTTAATTAGGTTAAGACATCTAGTTAAATCAGGGAGGGTGTCAGGATACCTGAAATAGCTTTGTATCAAACTAATCGAGTCAGGTACCCTGGAAAGACTAAATAGAAGGGGATCGTTACCCTGTATAAATGCGTTTGGGTAATTTTCGAATACGAAACTGGACTAACAAGGATAGATCACAATTAGAAGACTTCTTATGATTCCTAAAATGTATTTATATACATGTCTGTCAAATGTTATAGTATGATTACTGCATTTGTAGTTTTCCCAAACACCCGGCCAGATCTAAGACTAATCTCGATTAATTACGTTGAAATTAAATATTATGTATTAAGTATAACAAAACAAAATGAGGTCAAAGAATGGCAAGGGGTATTCTGTAAATCATATAGGTAACCCTTGCCGGCCGGACCTCAACTATGTTGGAGACCCAAAAGCCCTTATATGCTGTAAACGGTCACATACAATCCATGTGGGATGCTTTTCTAATGCTCGAAAAAGCCAATGTAGAAATTAAGCTTTTCTGCATGCCTCCTGTTACTATATGTATTAAGACGGAAACTGTGCTGGTGTCAAACTCAAAAGCGTAAATTTGATCGTTGCGTCATCAAACCGCACATGGGCGCACGAAGCAAACCGGTAATCCAGTGCTTCGGCCGGCCGGTACAGTTCGTATTCTTTTCGGCAAGGTCTTGTGCATCGTCTCAGTCAAGTTCGTATCGAAACGAAATTCTAATATAGTAGCTTTTAACTCTGATTTGAAGCGGGCTTCCCAGGAGCCATCCGATAGGCTGTCTCATAGTAACTAACACTCGTTTCGGTACAATCCAGTACGTGTAGCGTCTACAGCCGAGTGCTGTGCCATAATGAAAAAGAAGTCTTATTTTTATATTTATTATTTATTTTTTTACCACTTAATTAGGATAAAACATCTAGTTAAATCAGGGAGGGTGTCAGGATACCTGAAATAGCTTTGTATCAAACTAATCGAGTCAGGTACCCTGGAAAGACTAAATAGAAGGGGATCGTTACCCTGTATAAATGCGTTTGGGTAATTTTCGAATACGAAACTGGACTAACAAGGATAGATCACAATTAGAAGACTTCTTATGATTCCTAAAATGTATTTATATATGTCAAATGTTATATTATGATTACTGCATTTGCAGTTTTGCGAAGCAACCGGCCTGATCTAAGACTAATGTCAATTAATTCCGTTGAAATATTATTAATGTATTAAGTATGACAAAATAAAATGAGGTCAAAGAATGGCAAGGGGTATTCTGTAAATCATGTAGGTAACCCTTGCCGGCCGGACCTCAACTATGTTGGAGACCCAAAAGCCCTTATATGCTGCAAACGGTCACAGGCAATCCATGTGGGATGCTTTTCTAATGCTCGAAAAAGCCAATATAGAAATTAAGCTTTTATGCATGCCTCCTGTTACTATATGTATTAAGACGGAGACTGTGCTGATGTCAAACTCAAAAGCGTAAATTTGATCGTTGCGTCATCAAACCGCACATGCGCGCACGAAGCAAACCGGTAATCCATTGCTTCGGCCGGCCGGTACAGTTCGTATTCTTTTCGGCAAGGTCTTGTGCATCGTCTCAGTCAAGTTTGTATCGAAACGAAATTCTAATATAGTAGCTTTTAACTCTGATTTGAAGCGGGCTTACCAGGAGCCATCCGATAGGCTGTCTCATAGTGCCTCACACTCGTTTCGGTACAATCCAGTACGTGTAGCGTCTACAGCCGAGTGCTGTGCCATAATGAAAAAGAAGTCTTATTTTTAGATTTATTTTTATTTTTTTACCACTTAATTAGGATAAGACATCTAGTTAAATCAGGGAGGGTGTCAGGATACCTGAAATAGCTTTGTATCAAACTAATCGAGTCAGGTACCCTGGAGAGACTAAATAGAAGGGGATCGTTACCCTGTATAAATGCGTTTGGGTAATTTTCGAATACGAAACTGGACTAACAAGGATAGATCACAATTAGAAGACTTCTTATGATTCCTAAAATGTATTTATATACATGTCTGTCAAATGTTATAGTATGATTACTGCATTTGCAGTTTTCCCAAACACCCGGCCAGATCTAAGACTAATCTCGATTAATTACGTTGAAATTAAATATTATGTATTAAGTATAACAAAACAGAATGAGGTCAAAGAATGGCAAGGGGTATTCTGTAAGTCATGTAGGTAACCCTTGCCGGCCGGACCTCAACTATGTTGGAGACCAAAAAGCCCTTATATGCTGCAAACGGTCACAGGCAATCCATGTGGGATGCTTTTCTAATGCTCGAAAAAGCCAATATAGAAATTAAGCTTTTATGCATGCCTCCTGTTACTATATGTATTAAGACGGAGACTGTGCTGATGTCAAACTCAAAAGCGTAAATTTGATCGTTGCGTCATCAAACCGCACATGCGCGCACGAAGCAAACCGGTAATCCAGTGCTTCGGCCGGCCGGTACAGTTCGTATTCTTTTCGGCAAGGTCTTGTGCATCGTCTCAGTCAAGTTTGTATCGAAACGAAATTCTAATATAGTAGCTTTTAACTCTGATTTGAAGCGGGCTTCCCAGGATCCATCCGATAGGCTGTCTCATAGTGCCTCACACTCGTTTCGGTACAATCCAGTACGTGTAGCGTCTACAGCCGAGTGCTGTGCCATAATGAAAAAGAAGTCTTATTTTTAGATTTATCTTTATTTTTTTACCACTTAATTAGGATAAGACATCTAGTTAAATCAGGGAGGGTGTCAGGATACCTGAAATAGCTTTGTATCAAACTAATCGAGTCAGGTACCATGGAAAGACTAAATAGAAGGGGATCGTTACCCTGTATAAATGCGTTTGGGTAATTTTCGAATACGAAACTGGACTAACAAGGATAGATCACAATTAGAAGACTTCTTATGATTCCTTAAATGTATTTATATATGTCAAATGTTATATTATGATTAATGCATTTGCAGTTTTGCGAAGCACCCGGCCTGATCTAAGACTAATCTCAATTAATTCCGTTGAAATATTATTAATGTATTAAGTATGACAAAACAAAATGAGGTCAAAGAATGGCAAGGGGTATTCTGTAAATCATGTAGGTAACCCTTGCCGGCCGGACCTCAACTATGTTGGAGACCCAAAAGCCCTTATATGCTGCAAACGGTAACATGCAATCCATGTGGGATGCTTTTCTAATGCTCGAAAAAGCCAATATAGGAATTAAGCTTTTATGCATGCCTCCTGTTACTATATGTATTAAGACGGAGACTGTGCTGATGTCAAACTCAATAGCGGAAATTTGATCGTTGCGTCATCAAACCACACATGCGCGCACGAAGCAAACCGGTAATCCAGTGCTTCGGCCGGCCGGTACAGTTCGTATTCTTTTCGGCAAGGTCTTGTGCATCGTCTCAGTCAAGTTTGTATCGAAACGAAATTCTAATATAGTAGCTTTTAACTCTGATTTGAAGCGGGCTTCCCAGGAGCCAACCGATAGGCTGTCTCATAGTGCCTCACACTCGTTTCGGTACAATCCAGTACGTGTAGCGTCTACAGCCGAGTGCTGTGCCATAATGAAAAAGAAGTCTTATTTTTATATTTATCTTTATTTTTTTACCACTTAATTAGGATAAGACATCTAGTTAAATCAGGGAGGGTGTCAGGATACCTGAAATAGCTTTGTATCAAACTAATCGAGTCAGGTACCCTGGAAAGACTAAATAGAAGAGGATCGTTACCCTGTATAAATGCGTTTGGGTAATTTTCGAATACGAAACTGGACTAACAAGGATAGATCACAATTAGAAGACTTCTTATGATTCCTAAAATGTATTTATATATGTCAAATGTTATATTATGATTAATGCATTTGCAGTTTTGCGAAGCACCCGGCCTGATCTAAGACTAATCTCAATTAATTCCGTTGAAATATTATTAATGTATTAAGTATGACAAAACAAAATGAGGTCAAAGAATGGCAAGGGGTATTCTGTAAATCATGTAGGTAACCCTTGCCGGCCGGACCTGAACTATGTTGGAGACCCAAAAGCCCTTATATGCTGCAAACGGTAACATGCAATCCATGTGGGATGCTTTTCTAATGCTCGAAAAAGCCAATATAGGAATTAAGCTTTTATGCATGCCTCCTGTTACTATATGTATTAAGACGGAGACTGTGCTGATGTCAAACTCAATAGCGGAAATTTGATCGTTGCGTCATCAAACCACACATGCGCGCACGAAGCAAACCGGTAATCCAGTGCTTCGGCCGGCCGGTACAGTTCGTATTCTTTTCGGCAAGGTCTTGTGCATCGTCTCAGTCAAGTTCGTATCGAAACGAAATTCTAATATAGTAGCTTTTAACTCTGATTTGAAGCGGGCTTACCAGGAGCCATCCGATAGGCTGTCTCATAGTGCCTCACACTCGTTTCGGTACAATCCAGTACGTGTAGCGTCTACAGCCGAGTGCTGTGCCATAATGAAAAAGAAGTCTTATTTTTAGATTTATTTTTATTTTTTTACCACTTAATTAGGATAAGACATCTAGTTAAATCAGGGAGGGTGTCAGGATACCTGAAATAGCTTTGTATCAAACTAATCGAGTCAGGTACCCTGGAAAGACTAAATAGAAGGGGATCGTTACCCTGTATAAATGCGTTTGGGTAATTTTCGAATACGAAACTGGACTAACAAGGATAGATCACAATTAGAAGACTTCTTATGATTCCTAAAATGTATTTATATATGTCAAATGTTATATTATGATTACTGCATTTCCAGTTTTGCGAAGCACCCGGCCTGATCTAAGACTAATCTCAATTAATTCCGTTGAAATATTATTAATGTATTAAGTATGACAAAACAAAATGAGGTCAAAGAATGGCAAGGGGTATTCTGTAAATCATGTAGGTAACCCTTGCCGGCCGGACCTGAACTATGTTGGAGACCCAAAAGCCCTTATATGCTGCAAACGGTAACATGCAATCCATGTGGGATGCTTTTCTAATGCTCGAAAAAGCCAATATAGGAATTAAGCTTTTATGCATGCCTCCTGTTACTATATGTATTAAGACGGAGACTGTGCTGATGTCAAACTCAATAGCGGAAATTTGATCGTTGCGTCATCAAACCACACATGCGCGCACGAAGCAAACCGGTAATCCAGTGCTTCGGCCGGCCGGTACAGTTCGTATTCTTTTCGGCAAGGTCTTGTGCATCGTCTCAGTCAAGTTCGTATCGAAACGAAATTCTAATATAGTAGCTTTTAACTCTGATTTGAAGCGGGCTTACCAGGAGCCATCCGATAGGCTGTCTCATAGTGCCTCACACTCGTTTCGGTACAATCCAGTACGTGTAGCGTCTACAGCCGAGTGCTGTGCCATAATGAAAAAGAAGTCTTATTTTTAGATTTATTTTTATTTTTTTACCACTTAATTAGGATAAGACATCTAGTTAAATCAGGGAGGGTGTCAGGATACCTGAAATAGCTTTGTATCAAACTAATCGAGTCAGGTACCCTGGAAAGACTAAATAGAAGGGGATCGTTACCCTGTATAAATGCGTTTGGGTAATTTTCGAATACGAAACTGGACTAACAAGGATAGATCACAATTAGAAGACTTCTTATGATTCCTAAAATGTATTTATATATGTCAAATGTTATATTATGATTACTGCATTTCCAGTTTTGCGAAGCACCCGGCCCGATCTAAGACTAATCTCAATTAATTCCGTTGAAATATTATTAATGTATTAAGTATGACAAAACAAAATGAGGTCAAAGAATGGCAAGGGGTATTCTGTAAATCATGTAGGTAACCCTTGCCGGCCGGACCTCAACTATGTTGGAGACCCAAAAGCCCTTATATGCTGCAAACGGTCACATGCAATCCATGTGGGATGATTTTCTATGCTCGAAAAAGCCAATGTACAAATTAAGCTTTTATGCATGCCTCCTGTTACTATATGTATTAAGACGGATAATATGCTGGTGTCAAACTCAAAAGCGGAAATTTGATCGTTGCGTCATCAAACCGCACATGCGCGTACGAAGCAAACCGGCAATCCAGCATTCCTTCCCCTTTTCTTCGGCCGGCCTGTAATAATAATAATAATAATAATAATAACACTTTATTTAATGAGGATATTCAGATAAAGTTTACACTTGTTTCCAATCTGGTCCTCCTAACTATTATATGCCAAGATAGAAACATGATATAATTACATTATAAGACATAATAGATAATTATTTAACTACTCAAAAAGGAATATACATTATTGGGAAGATATGAAAAAACATTGAATAAAATATAAACACTATAGCTTTAGAATTATACAATTAAAAACATATATGTAAACGAAAGGTGGTTACATGTATTAAGGGATGGATCTAGAAACATCGTTAGACATCACAGTCAGTAAAACCTATTGCTCTTCAACTCATTAGCATTAGTGAGTCTAGTTTGACAATATTTCCTACAAAATCTATTAAATTTTGGTAATGTATCAGATTTAGTAGCAGTGACAGGAAAACTATTCCATAGCGACGGTGCTAGAAATGAAAAACAACGCTTTCCGGCATTAGTTTTAGGTTTAGGTAGGTATAGCTTATTATTTACAACGGCTCTAGTAGAATAATGATAGGAAGGTCTTGACAATAGCTTAGCGAGACATTCCGGACCAAGATTATTTAAACATTTAAAAGTCTGCATTAGGATTCGTTGGCGAATAGCTTCATATATTGGAATCATCTTAAGGTCCTTGAATAGACTTAGGGATGGAGTAGAGTAGTCGGCACTAAGAATGATCCTAGCAGCACGTTTTTGGGCTAGTAGCAGTTGGTCTAGGCATTCAGTGGAACAGTTTCCCCATACACTGCAGCAATATTCTAGTGTTGGTTTGGCGATGCTGTTATGGAGTAGGAGTATTTCCTTAGATGGAAGATAGGGTTTGACTCTTCTAAGCATTTCAAGTTTGGAGTTATACTTTTTGGTAACTGCTGCGATGTGGTCATTCCAGGTACGTGATGCATCGATGTTGACACCAAGGAGCTTTTCACAGGTAGAATGAGCAAAAGTGAGTCCATTGAAAGAAACGTCTAGGAGTTCAGAGTTAGTAGCAAGTTTCTTTTGGGTGCCAATGAGCATGACTTTGGTCTTGCCAGGGTGGATGGCCATTTTATTCTGAACAGCCCAGATGCTCAAGTTATCAGCTCCACATTGCAGAGATGCGTTGATGGAGCGTATTGATTGATCCGATCTGGTTAACGTAGTGTCATCAACGTACATATATGTGCTACAATCCTTATTTATTAGGGGAATATCGTTAATGAATAAAATGAAGAGTAGAGGGCCTAGGGATGAACTCTGTGGGACTCCGCTACGTACTGGAAGTACATCAGAAGAGAACTGACCAATGGACACTTTTTGTCTTCTTCCTGTAAGGTAAGACGTAAACCAGCAAAGTGCAGAGTCTCTGATTCCATAAATGGAGAGCTTTTTGATTAAAATATCATGGTCAACTAGATCAAAAGCTTTTCTAAAGTCAACCAGAAGAAGCCCTGTAAGTTCGCCGTTATCCATAGAATTAAGCCACTTGTCCGTAAGATATAATAAAAGTGACTCGCACGAGTGACGTGGGCGTGATCCAAACTGGGAGTCGTTAAGAAGACGGTGTTCATGAAGGAAGTCAAGCAGGTGGAGTCCACAATGGCGTTCTAAAATCTTTGACAACACAGATAATATAGATATTGGGCGATAGTTGTCTTTGTCTTGCCTAGAACCCTTTTTGTGGATTGGAGTAATTTTGCTGATTTTCCATTGATCTGGAAAAATTCCAGATCTTATACTCATGTTGTATATATAAAGAAGAGATGGAAGGACTTCGTGGCGGCCTATTTTAAGAAGTTTTACGTTGATGGAATCGATTCCTTTAGCTTTGTTACAGGATAAATTCTGAATTTCCTTTAATAGAAAGTCAGCAGACATCCGCGGAATAGAAAAGTGCTGATCTTCTGGTAGACGATCGGCCACAAATTGATGAAGTGCATCAGTGTTAAGGTGTTGATTGGTTGAGTCATTTATGATGGAATCAGCGATTTGAGAAAAATGTGAGTTAAAAACATTGGTAATGTTTTGCAAGTCGGTGATAGAGCTATCATTGTGATGTATACAATTTGGAGTAGTGCCTTTAGATCTTGCATTGACGGCGCATTTTAGTACCTTTCACAATTTCTTTAAATCATTTCTATTCTCTGAAATCTGTTGTGTATAGTAGTTCTTCTTAGCCAATTTAATATTGTAAGTGACTTTATTTCTGAATTGTCTGTATAGTTCCCAGGGTACGGTGCCTTGACTAGATTTAGACTTGAGTTGATCCTTTTTTTTATGTCAGATAGAATATCGGATGACATCCATTGGGGAAGCTGAAGTGACTTAACACGTTTAGTTCGAAGAGGTGCATGGCAGTTAACAATGTTTTTAAAGAGGTCATACCAAGTTGCAAGGGCATCAGATGGATCGTCAAACGACTCGATCACAGACCAGGGGGCAGCGCGCAAGTCTTCGCGAAACTTAGCTTCATCAAAGTTGATGAGGGATTGGTTTTGAATGGTATCGTGGCTAGATTTCTTAGTCTTTATAGCTGCATTGCAACGACGGACAATAAATATCGGGTAGTGGTCGCTAAGTGAAAGACTCGGTACATGTACAAGGGCGACATTCCTCTTCGATGAGGTGTATATGTGATCGATTAGTGTAGAAGAAACAGTAAATGTTCCATTAGTGTAGCGTGCCTCAGTTCGTGTTGGTACAGTTACTATTTGTTTGAGTCCAAGTTGATGAAGGCTCTTTAAAAGTTTGGTAGAGCGGGATTTACGACACATTACATTGATGTTAAAATCTCCAAGCACAAAACACTCCTTGTTTTAATAATAATAATAATAATAATGTATTTATATAGCGCAATCTCCATAAATGCCCGAGTGCGCTTTACATCAAGTAAAAATCTATAACTATACGTTTATCACATAAAAATAATAAAACTCTATGCAACACAACACAATGTTGAAATATAAAATAAATACTAATCTAAGATAAAAAAAGGTAATACTAAAAAGAGTCAATAATAAGCTAGTTTAAAAAGATGGGTCTTAAGTTTACACTTAAAAATAGAAGTGGAAGAGCTACTCTTGATTTCATGGGGAAGCGCATTCCAGAGACTAGGTGCACACACCGAAAATGCCCTGAGGCCGTACGATTTCAGCCTGAAGATCGGCTGCTGTAGCAGCAATTTATCCGCAGATCTGACACCAGTCTTTCAATAATGAGCATCAGGGCAGTGTCGTAAGTACTATCTGCAGATGGAGGTCGATACACATTTAATACTAGGATCGGCGATGTGTAAGGTGGTCTAATTTCGATGCAGATCGACTCGACAGTGTCATGTTCTAGATCTTGTCTACGGGTGAAAGGAATAGAATTGTGGATATAGCTGATAATCCCTCCGCCATGAGCATTTGCGGACCTGTCACGCCTAACAATAAAGTAGTTAGGGATGGTTAACATGTCATCGGTCCAGGTATGATTTAGCCAGGTTTCGGAGAGTGAAAGAATTTGGATTGTCGGTTTCTGAAGTAATAGTGCTTTTAGTTCATCTAGTTTAGTTCCACATTTAATGCTTCGAATATTTAGGTGTCCGATGATTAATCCCTTTGTGCTTTTTGGTAAATCAAAACATCCGTTTGGATTTGAATTATTTCGCTCAGATCATAAGGTGTATGCAGAATAGCATTATCGGCTGTGGCGCTTTCGTCCTCGCTATGCGGTGATGAGCAATTTGGGCAGACCCAGCTGGTGTCAATGATCGCTGATTGAATGAATTGGTCATATGACTGAGATAGACAGCGATTGTGCCACCAAAGATTGCATAAATCACAGAGAAGGCCAGAAGTAAAATTAACATTGTCATTGCATTTAGTGCATGTAGTTTGTGGAGTCATGGAGGCAAGATTATTATCGTTAGTGGTTGAGTCCGTTTCAGATGGGCCAGGGTTAGTTTCCACGTCACCACTATTTAAGATTAGATTAAATACGCATATCGAGTTAGAGTAATACTGTATTCTGCTCAAAGACCATCGCAGCTTATGGAAGCGATTGCGTTGTAGTCTAGGAATAATTCTTGGCAGTGACAATACGCTGGCCCAAGGTTGTTGATAAACACAGTAAGCAAAAAATGAACCTCTTGTTACGTAAATTGGGTGATTGTCATGATGCGTAAAGTTTGTTGGATACGGATAGCCAGTATTGAGAATAATAGTGATTTCTCGACGGTTTACATTCTGGGTTTGAAAATCTGTGAGGTTGATAGGTTTTCCATTTAGTGATGTTTTGTTGACGTCTTGTTGATGTTCTTCTGGACATGTGTTGTTGTTGATGCTCAAAATAAGAAAAATAAGAAAGCTCCCAGTTGCCCAACAGTACGTCATGATCGAGCGGTTGTGATTGTTCAACCAGTCGCGCGCAAGACGACGTTTTGATTTTAGAAGTTCACTTGCGCGCGCAATTTGCCGTTGAAATGAGGCTGACCGTTGATGTTTTATGGCGCGTACAAATGGATGACCGTTTAACGTGCACGAGCTTGGACCGTAAATCCGTTGAAAGTGCGAAGACTTGAAGAATAGTTTCCAAAATAAAGCGTAGATGTGAAGTTATTAGTCCCAAATTCCTTGTAGAAGTAAGTCCCGTGTAGTTAGCATAGATATAGGCAGTATAATCCAGTCCAGGGGAGTCCTGATGCAGGTGAAAGGTACAGGAGAAACAGGAGCTCAGATTGGCCAACCAGTTCGTTCAACTGCGCGCTCATGAAGTACAGTTTATGGAAGTAAAAACTTCGTATTCTTTTCGGCAAGGTGTAGTGCATCGTCCCAGTCAAGTTCGTATCGAAACGAAATTTTAATATAGTAGCTTTTAACTCTGATTTGAAGCGGGCTTACCAGGAGCCATCATAGGCTGTCTCATAGTGCCTCACACTCGTTTCGGTACAACAGCCGAGAGACGGGAAACTGTCGGGACGCGCGCGTTCTGGGCTCATCGAAAGCGCATGTGCGTGATGTTTCAGTTTGCCGCGGTGTGCCCGAGAACCCGTTCTCAGAGCCGGTGGTTTTTCTTTTGGAACGTGGGAAAGAGATTGGCCAGAAAATCAAACTTGCGCATGCTCACGAAAACACAACCAGAATACGAGCGCTGCGAGGCTTTTCACAGAAAAACCAGATGGGATGGAAAACGCCCAATGGAACGGTGTTTCCGCCGCCATTTTGTTTTATGTCATTAAAATCTACTGGAAACCTGGAGTACGGTTCGACATTGAACGACAGAATTACAATGTTAACGTGTTCATATGATATTCGTACCAATCGGCAGCAGGCTTGATTATAATCCAATAGCAAAATCGAAAAGTATGTTTAAAAATGTGTTCGCAACTTTTGTTACTCTCCCTATTTCTGCTAGTGGTAAATAATGGTGATGATAATGACGATGATTATATAGATGTCTTCAGTCTATTTTTTCAATTAAAATACGTGTTTCAGTGAGGTTAGAACTGAATATATTACTGATAATATTACCGTATAGTATCGTGTGTTTCAGCAGCTCATCCAACATGCCTCTACATATAAATTATCAATATTTCAACCCGGCTGTGTGACTATTTTACCGTTCAAATAGCCTGTCTTCTAAAAATAGTGTTTTTGTAAATTATATCTAGAGTAAGGCGGGTCCGATATCAGTATAAGCTGGATAGGAAACCAAGAAACGCAGAGACACCGTACGTGAACGGGACTTAACAGAGACAGAACCGGCAAGAAACGATTTAGGTGGAAACTATTCGGAAACTGTTCCATAAGTGATAAGTGTTGGTTTTAGTAAAGCGTTCATAATGGTGGTCGTTTCCGACGCAATATGCGCCGCGCGGTTTGCTAAGAATGTTTGTTCAGAGTTCAGAGAGTGGTTTAACAAACAGTTGGTTAGACCAACGCAGAGTCCTGTAGTTCTCACACATACATCAATAGCAGACGTGACGCTGGGCTCTAACCTAAATTCCAATTCCACCCAGGAATTTGTCGAATACTCCCTGCATGTATCTCGGCGTAAAATCGACTATCTAATTTACGCGTTGCGATTAGAAAAGGGCCTGCCATATCCGATAAAAATGACTTCATTGAACTGTTTGTAGCTCCTTCTTTAGCTTTCGTATCCGCAAAACAAGATATTAGGCAATTACATAGGGCTATACCACAAAAATCACCATTTGATCTCTGTATTTTACTCATTGAATTCCAGACGTCGCAGGATCAGTGTATTATAGTATGGGAAGTATCCAGTCAGGGGATTGTGGCAAAGCTACAGGAGCACACCGGACTGGTGGTATGTAATCTTGCTAAAAGAGTGGATTCATCACGGGCCATTTTGTTTTCTGTTGAACGGCTTCCTTGGATAATGTTTACTGGATTATAAAACGCCATAAGTATCTGAAGTACAGACGTCTGCTAAGCAAGTCACTTCTATTCCGCTGTTTTCTATAAGGCCATGTTGAACCATGGCCGCTTCGCGCTCATGTAGAAATTAGCGGAATAGAAGGGACTTGCTTGTGTATCTGATGCAGGGCTGCGCTGACTATTTTACCTGACTATTTTACTTGTACACATGGCAAATGAAATGTGAAATTTTAAGCTTGTAATGATTTTAGTCTTATGTGCCGACAAATGATTTGTAATTGTGATCTTAAATGCGTCTGTTAACTAGTTGCATTTTTAGATGTTTGTATTGTAACGCCCCACATGGAAACCAGCTAGCTTCCTGTAAGTTGTTAGTGGCTAGCGTTCTTAAAAGCCGTTCTTAAAAGCCGTGATGCATTTTATCGTCAATGAGATATGTTGACTTGTGGAACCGAAATATAATGGAACCGCTCTGCCTGAGCCGCCTGCATGGAGTTCATACATAAGTAGTTAAGTCGATTTGGGCGATTCTAGTTTTTGATTATTTTTGCAGTTGTCATCAGTCCCATTTTTTTGTCTGAGATTAAGGGTGCTTCTAAAAACAGTTTAAATTTGCTTTCCAGTCAAAATGACCCGAACCTGAGGCAGGAGTTGGTTATATAGTTGAACCTCGTATCTCAGACAAAAAAATGGGACTGATGACAACTGCAAAAATAATCAAAAACTAGAATCGCCCAAATCGACTTAACTTAACGTCTGTGGCACAATGATGGCCGGTAACACCTAATCAATGTTAATTACGGCAGAAGACGAGCTATAACGATGCTATTATTTGGTGAACTCCACGGTGATCTAACACCATGCAAGTCGAGGCTTCCACCGATCCTTTCTCAAGACATTGATTCCTTCGCACCAGTTTGGAAATCTGGAATCTGTTGGCAGCTTCTCGGAACTGGAGATATGAAGCAGATTCGCTGAAGAGGATTATGATAAACGTCAAGCTTGCACAATTTAAAAGAAAACCATTACACTTGAAAATTGCCATGGTTATGGTACAGTGCTGTTCAAGCAAGGGCTCTAAGACATAATTATCACCGCCTTCTTTTATTATTATTATTATTATTACGTTTGATTCTCGGCGCAATGCGAGAGTCAGTTGGCAATGAATGCACCGCTGATAAGCTTGGAACATCGTTCAAAATACTACGTCTTCTCGGCATAAAAGTTATTGTCAGTGAGTTAACGATCGAACTTATCTTTCGTCGTAATAATATGCTTCAAACTTTAACGGGCGAGGTAATAAGTTGATGGTTAAGGCCCATCCAGACGAGCGCAACAGTCCAACATCATCCAACATTGTTGGACGCAACTTGTTGTACTGTTTGGCCACCATGTTGGATGATCAGGTCCTTACGGTTGCCCAAAGTTGCAACGAGCAATTCTTCAACCTTTCCTAAGACGCCTTAACTGAAGTCACCTAAAATTTCCCTAAAATTGCTAAAGTCGCCTTAAGTTGCTATTCATCGCCTTAAATTACAGCGACTTCAGGACCCGGAGTAGGCCTTACTTTAATTCGCAGTTAGCTCATTGATAATAACGTCTACGCGGACCTGTCGACAATTCAAGTTATAGGTGACGTCAACTAAACTAGTACTAAAGTTAGCTAATTTAGTTATTAAAAGCCGCTAAACTATCAACACTGACATAGGAGCGACTTTGGTACAATTTCAGTAATTTTTGAATACAATCAGGCATTCATTATTACAATTGATATGGATATTATTATAATTACTAAAATTCATTCATTCTCGAAAATGTCAAAGGCGCCACCTTCTATTGTAATTCTGGGTGTGTGTTTTTGTGAGCATGCGCAAGTTTGATTTTCAGGATGATCTCGTTCTCGCGTTCCAAACCACACGCGGGCTCTGAGAACGAGGTTGGTTTCGGGCAAGTTTGATTTCGGTCACACCGCGGCGGCAAAACATCACGCGCATGCGCTTTTGATGAGCCCCGCGCGCTTGTCCCGCCGTTAATTTTTCCCGCCCAAACTGAAAGAAAAGAAAGGCACCTCTGTTTCTAATTTCAGGTCGTGTGTGAACTCTTTCACCAAAAACAGCTCGGTATTAAGCCTAACATTTTAACAGGTGTAAGTTTTCTTAATTTGTAATTCACTGTGAGTTTACAAAGTTAGGAAATTATTTTTAAAAACTTATTAAAAAGTTTAAGCCCTCGGACCTTGTATTTGAGGTCGTACGTTTTCAGTTATTAGGAGAATTAGTTTACAAAACATGTCAATCATCTAATACCTGATATATTTTCTATTAGATATCAGTTTCTTCCAATCGTTCATAGATATGACACCCGTTCAATAACTAACAACAATCTGTCCCTCCCAAAACCAGAATTGAAGTATTGTAAATCTAATGTTAAATAATGCGACGAGACCAGTTTTACCAGGGATCTTTATTGGACTTGCTCTTTCAATGGCTCTCTTAACATCACTTTTTCACTCTCCCTTTCACTCAAGGCACAGCCTATTTTATACCTACGCGCTATGGCCCTCCAGGTACCGGTACTGAAAACCGGTTCTGTTGTTCTTCGGCCCGACCGAGCTTCCGGCCGTGAAATTATTTCAGTCGCGTGGGGCCTAGGTCGGCGTCCCATAGGCTTGTTTATAGCCAAAACTAAAAGCTTTGCCGGTCACAAACCTTGCCTTTTTCGTGACTAACTAAAACTTTGATTCAAATTCTATTACTCGCTTATAACACTTCTGACTTTCATCTTAAACTGACCGTGAAAATTGATAGCGAATAGCGAATAACTAATGACTTCTACTTCTAATTTAATGCGTCTATGTGAAAATCTCAATAGACCATTTTCTCAAGTATGCGCACGCAACAGGCTTGACGGGCCGGTAAATACTTCACGTGGGAATCACGTAGTGGTTTCCTATAACCCTCCCTATTATTTCAACCAATACTAAATCCAAGCTTTTTTGCTCTGACGAAGGGCTAACGCTCGAAACGTCAGCTGCTACTCGCTTTCCACGGCGGTTAGCATACCTCAATCGACTTTAGTCGATTACATACCAGTCTAAATCCAAGCTGCCTACATGAAGTATTTCTTGGTGGGCCGTGAGTTTTGTTAGCTTTTGTTAGACTCGTTCTGATGCGACAGCCTTTGTTATTCAAATTATCGGCTATTGTTCAACAATTGGCGGCTATTGTTCAAAAAGCGATTTGGCGGGCCAATATTGCGTGCGCATACCTGAGAAAAAGGTCTATTCTATTCATTGACTTGGTTGCTACTGCGCAGGTCTTATAAAACCAGCTGGGCCTTGTGTGAAAGAATATGCCATGTGGTGCCTGGTGATTATCCACAATAGCTTTACCTGAATTGTGAGTTACTTGTTCACTTGATTATTAAAATGGTTGACAGAGATTACAATAATTATTAAAATGACTAGCTTAATTTCATTAATTGGTAGGAATAATAAATGTCAAGAGCTTGCTTCGTTAAACGCTAAAATCGTGTCGTTACAATATGCTTCTCAGTGTAAAAGTCTGGAATGATCTCCCACACTGAGATAGAAAGAATAGTGCATCACTCAGTTTCTATTTTCAAATCAAAATTTACGAAATACCTGTTCTCCTCTTCAGTAGTGTTTTTCTCCAGTAGTGCTTGATATTTTTCTCTTTCGATTATACTTATATTTATATTAACACTGTGTTCTGCTATCTTTGACATAAAATCTCTTTTTTTCTCTCTTCTTTTTCACATAGGGGTGCAAGGGACATTTGTTAACCTTTAAGGGTTGTTAACCCTTGCATCCACCACTTGTATTTATATTAATGTATTGGATGTTGTATTGTGTGTCTGGAAAAAATAAAAACCTTCCAAAAATAAAACCTTCTTGAGCCCCAGAATCTTCATTCTTTCGGCCATTTTGCCGCAGTGTGGTTGTCGGGTTGCCTGTGGCAAAACGGCGGTACTGTCGCCATTTTGGATCTGACCGAGAAGACCCTGGGCACGAGGTTGGTTCTGTTCCACACTTTGCGTCCCCAGCCGAGTGCTGTATGAATAAGAAGTCTTATTTTTTGTCGGATCCTCTGTAGTCGTTTTAGGCCGGAGTGTCACGTTAACAAATAACCAAATCATGTGGTTATCGTCCCTAATAATCAATTGTCGGATGCTTTGAACATTTCCAGTGAAGCGAAAGGTCAGTTCGTTGCTACGTCATCGTAATGTTTTGAATACCATCGTTCATGGTATCATTTCTATTATATTTTTCTTCTTCAGGCGAAGCCAGGAGACTGGCTACTTGGTTGATTTTCTTTTCTTTTTGTATGTTGGTCAACAATACAAAAACCCTAACCTTTAGAACGGGTAGTACAAAAACAATAGAGCTACGGTACAATGGGTCCAACTCAAGCCCTGGTGGGCTCCTGCTCCTAGTAATCCCACTTAAAACTATTATGATTCCATTTCGATACGAACTTGACTGGGACGGTGCATTAGAACCTTGCCGAGAAGAGTACGAAGTTTTATCCCTATAAACTGTACCAGCCGGCTGAAGAAAAGGGGAAGGAATGCTGGATTACCGGTTTACTTCATACGCGCATGCGCGGTTTGATGACGTAACGATCAAGTTTGACACCAGAACATTCTCCGTCTTAACACATAGTAAGCTTTCCCAAAAGACAGGCACGCATAAAAAGCGTAATTTGTACATTGGCTTGAATCATCCCACATGGATTGTATGTGACCGTTTACAGCATATAAGGACTTTTGGATCGCTGTAATGGTTGAGGTCCGGCCGGCAAGGGTTACCTACATGATTTACAGAATACCCCTTGCCATACTTTGACCTCATTTTGTTTTGTCATACTTAATACATTAATAATACTCGATTTCAACAGAATTAATTTGGTCTAGTCTCAGATCGGGGTCCGTTTCAAAATCATAAAACGACATTTAACGTATATAGTAAAATTTTAGAAAGTATAAGAAGTCTCTAGTGCAATTTTTCTTGAAAAGTGTCCAACTCAACTTCTTCCCCATCTGCTTGAGTTTACCTTGTTATAGGAAATTAACGCTCCATGAAATTAACGCGAATCTTTAAAATTCGCGTTAATTTAAGTCGCGTTAATTTTTGTGAGGGTTAATTTACGCGACATTAATTAAGTGGAGCGTTAATTTCCGCGACCTGAATTTTCATTATTATAACCCCAATTCTGGATCGTGTCCAGACACATTTGACACCTAGGCCTAGGGTTAGGAAACATTCGGCACACTGTATTTCAATGTAAAAGCCTAAAAGT
Source organism: Actinernus sp. WN-2022 (assembly GCA_030867875.1). Taxonomy (NCBI): domain Eukaryota; kingdom Metazoa; phylum Cnidaria; class Anthozoa; order Actiniaria; family Actinernidae; genus Actinernus; species Actinernus sp. WN-2022. The sequence continues at coordinate 165,337,277 of JAOWCC010000577.1, read as the reverse complement.
ATATCGGTTACAATATTTCTAGTTCATTCTCGCTTCCAGAAGAGCAGTTCTCGACATCTGCTTCTTGTATTTCGGCCAAAAACTTTGTGTCAATCGCGTTACTTTCCTTCATATTGAAATTTTACCTCCTCTTTCGCGTTAACTTCCTTTATTCGGAAGTAATTTCCCCTCCTATTCGCGTTAATTTAAGTCAATTTAATATTAAAGACCTTAATACCTTAATTATCACGAGCGTTAATTTATATTTCCTATAAAAATAAGGTATTAAACTGGCGCAAGCATCTTTAATAAGGCATGGTTTTTGAGCAATATGAAATACCCTATAACTTTGGAATAAGACGGTAATATATCGTGTGTCTTAACATTTAAGGATTGGTATTTTGGTGTTTTGAAGGTGTTTTGAAGGCTGATAAAACAAAGAAATCAAAATGGGGTGGCGGAAGTTATTGTTTTGTTTCAGATTTTCGCTTCGAAATATTACGTTTGTTACGGGAAATGAGACTCTGTCCGGAATGGTTGACTTTTTATCACTGTAGAGGATATAAATGGCGAAAAATGGTTCCAAGAATAGGTCACGTGACCTGTTTTCTATAGGGTCAACCATTCCGATCTTAAATCAACCACAAGTGTAATCAGATAAATACAAAATCGTTACTTTAAATATATAATGTACCCACCCCGTTTTTAGTTCAATTTTTTATCTTTTTGTGATCACGTGGTTGGTCACGTGATAGACATAATTTTATGACTAAAAACGTTGAGATTAGCTATAAACCATTGTACTAGGAAGTGACTCCGATTCAACGCTGTAGCCTCGTTTTCATATTCAAACCCTGCCTTACCATGCTTTTGCGCTTGAGAGCGCGCACGCGAACGCGCTCGCCCATATTTCCAGCCAATCAAATAATTAATCGAGCGCCCACTGCGCGATTCGCCTGAAGAGCATTTAAATGTCACGGCATACTCATACGAAATCTGCTCTATTATAAAGCACGTACAATACGTTTTTAACGGCTGAGTCCAGGTTTTGAGGCCAATCTTTGGTGATCTTTTTCGTCACTTTATTGGATGTTTTATTGAGAAATATTGAAGGTTTTATTAGTGCCTAGCTAAATTGTAAATAAACGGTGAATATTTAACATTCAAAAATTGAATTGATGAGTTTTGAGAAGAGACATTTCTGAAACAAGTTGAGATATGGCAGTTAGGAGCGAAATCCACGAATGGGATTGGCTGTGCGTGATCAGACACATGGACTTGAAGAAGTAAATATTTTGGTTTGATCGGCATTGTTAACACGTGACTGTATCCTATTGATATCTCGAAACTGACTCGAAATGATGACAAGCAAGCAAGATCGTATTTATATACCGAGAAGTCGTTCATGCGCGAACTGATCCAGATCTGCCGGCAGAAGATTTATTTTCCCATCAGGGAATGTTTACTTTAACAATTAATTATGGTATAGGCTCTCCCAATCCCCTACCGTATCAACAGTTTGCAAAGAATTCTGGTAATTATAAATTATTCTTTCACAGCCATTATAAATGATTCTTTCACTTCTGGGACATTACCAGACAAACTGAAAATTGCTAAAGTGACTCCAATCTTCAAAAAAGGCTCTAGATATGATAAAAACAATTATAGACCTATATCTGTACTCTCAGTATACAGTAAGATTTTTGAAAAACTACTCATACAATTATCTTGAAATGCATAATATCCTTTACAAACTTCAATTTGGTTTTAGAGAACACTGTTCAACATCACATGCACTCATAAGTATAATTGAGCAAATTAAGTACTCTCTTCATAATTCTGGATATGGTTGTGGCCTCTTTATCGATCTTAAAAAGGCATTTGATACGGTGAATCATTCAATCTTACTAAAGAAACTATAGCACTATGGGATAAGGGGAAATGTAAATAAGTGGTTTAATTCTTACCTATCTGATAGACAACAATTTGTGTCAATTAATGGTCATAACTCTAGTCATTCTACAGTTACGTGTGGTGTACCTCAGATCTATTCTGGGGCCCTCGTTATTCCTGGTATACATTAATGATATGCCAAATAGTTCCCAAAAGCTTAAATTTCATCTTTTTGCAGATGATACAAATATTTATTTTTCTTCAGGGAATCTAGATGATATGAAAAATGTACTCAATAGTGAACTTAAAAAAGTATCCCAATGGCTTAGGGCTAATAGGTTAGCATTGAGCATTGAAAAAACGAACTATTGTATTTTCCATTCCCCACGCAAAAAAACGTGCAAAGATATTTCCCTACTAATCAACAATAGGCCCATTACTGAGGTACAGTCAGTAAAATATCTTGGTATTTTAATTGATTCCACTCTCCGTCCTGGAAAAATCCATGAACTTTGCCAAAAAATGTCTAGGACAGTTGATATGCTTTCTAAACTAAGACATAATTCCTTGATGTACCCTTTTTTTATCTATGGAGTTGAGGTCTGGGGCCTTACTTATCCCACCTATTTAAAACCTTTATCTGTAATCCAGAAAACGGCTATTCGACTTATTACGTTTTCTGACCCGAGATCTCACAGTGAACCTTTATTTAAGTCCTTAAATTTACTAAAATTGACTGATATAATAAAATATCATGTTCTTCAATTCGTTTTCAGATGGAAAATCAATCTGTTACGGCTCCACATTTCAATGATTTCTTTGATTTAGTATCACTTACACACTCGCATCAAACCCGGCAGGCTTCTAATGATAACACCTATATCAAACATATAAGAACTGATCAATATGGAAAGAAAACAATTAAAATAAGTATATTGGAGCAGTCTATTGGAATTCAATTCCAAGTGATCTGAAAATGTGTAAACGTTTATTTTCTTTTAAGAAATCGTTGAAAAAGTATTTTATCAATACCTACACATCATAATATGTATATGTTTATACTGTAATTTTCTTTATTTTTCTTTCCATTCATTAATTAGTACCTGTAAATATACTAAGTGTTGGTGAGTCAAATGAATAAAATTTCTGAAATTCTGAATAAAAAATCTGAATTCTGGTAAGTCAGGATAAAGAGCATGTGCCAATACTCCCCCGGGGGGGGGGGGGTACTCCTGTTTGTGACGTATTATGTATGTGCCGCCCGGGTGGGTCAGGGTTTGAGCTCAGTTTGGGCAGGTAGGGTCAGGGTTTTGACCTGATTTGGGCAGATTAGGGTCAGGATTTGAGTATAATTTGGGTGCAGTCAGGGTCGGGGTTCAGTATTTTTTAGGTAGTTAGGGTTCAGTTCAGCTACTATGTAAAAAAAAACACATTCTGTTGCCGCATTTTGATCGCCTGTCCACATGCAAGCACTGAGGTTCCCTTACATTGTGACGCCGCTAATTCGTACTTCAGTACTTATCTATGTACTCCATCTGCTGATTTGTTTACCCAATAACACGTCCCGACTTGAAATGTTCCGTATTTTGCATGCAATCCCGGGCAATAAGGTTTTTTTCTCCCCAAAAAGGGGGCAATCAGGGTTTTGGAGCTCGGATTGGATCAAACAGGGTCAGGGTTTGAGTCTCTTGGCCTCACATACATACCCATTTTTCATGTAAGTACCCCCCCCCCCCCCCCGGGAATACTCCATGACTAGGCCGTGCTAGAATTTAGCAAAAGTGAATTCCTCCTCTGTGTATGATTACCATTTGTCAATGCTGCAGGTGTTGGATGAGTCGGTATTTGTGGATGGTGTGGTTCAGGTTCACAGCTAAGATATGTATCTATACCCAGAGGCAAAACCCACACACTAAGAAACAAAAATACGACAAATAAATGATTTTTTCATCTGGTATTATACTTGTCATATAAGAGTGTTTTATTCCATAATTTCTACGCTTTATATGTTTTGTTTTATGCTTTCTTTCACGCTATTCAAACTACTGCAAAGCTGGACGGTTGACGTTCATTTAACAAATAAAACACTCTGGTCATTTGAGAACACTCGAGAAATGTTGAAAGTACGCGCCTTCGGCTTGTGCTTTAACATTTCTCTCATGTTCTCAAATGCCCATCGTGTTTGATAGTATAAAACATGGATCTAAGGCTTCTTTATCTGTTTTATAATATAGATTTACACGCGCGATGAAAGGAAACCGCCAGTTGAAAACAATAAAATACGGCAAACCATGTTATATTTAACAAATAAAGAAGCCTTAGCCATGTTTTATACTATCATAAAACACGATGGGCATTGAGAACATGAGAGAAACGTTAAAGCACAAGCCGAAGGCGCGTGCTTTCAACATTTCTCGAGTGTTCTCAAATGACCAGAGTGTTTTATGATAGTATAAGACGTGGATTTAAGGTTTCTTTATCTGTTTTATAATAGATTTACACGCGCGATGAAAGGAAACCTCCAGTTGAAAACAATAAAACACGGCAAACCATGTTATACACTCTAATAAAACATGCCTTTTTAGCCAATCAGAGCGCGCGTACTATCGTATCTATATTATAAATATATTTATATATATAGACAGATATAGAAATATATATATATTATATATTAATATTATATATATATATGTTATATTATATTTTATTTTACACTTATTTGCTTGTCAAACGAGCCTTGTTAGGCGCTTCAGAAAGGTACAAAAGACGTTGTACATGCACCTATTGCTACATTAACGAGAAAAGTTTGGCGGATGTAAAAATATTAATTTAATATAATTTGATTTTGGACTTCCCTTCCGATTTTGTGCTCCTCTAAAATGGGTAATTTGTGATTCAAAATATTGAGTGGCTTTTTAAGCACCTTATTATGAATGTAATGCGATTTAAAAATAAAATATAATTATTGCTTTCGATCTTTTTACCTCGCTCAAAAAATATTTTGTTATTTATCCCATAAAAATGGAATAAATGATAGTGACACTTTTTGTTTTGCCTGTGTTTTAATTGTAAATCATTTATGTACGATCTCCCCTGCCTAAACTGCTTCCTGTGTTATAACGCTAGCTGAATTTGGATTGATTGCAAACAAACTCAAGGGAGGTCTGTGAAGTGATTAAACTGAAGCAAAATAATGACGTGGCTAAAAATAAAGCAGAATTGAACAGAATTCTCTCTCGAGGCCGTGCACGAAACAATTCAACTTTTAAGGTTTTAGGTTAGTCTCTATTTTTGCATCAATTTTTGTGTATAATTTATTTCGGGTCTGGTTTGCCTCATTTGCATGGCATCTCGCCATCTCGCTTTCCAGGTTGTCATTGCATTGACAGCCCATGAAACAACGGCTTCTGATTGGCTCTTTCTAAATACGTCATAATTTATGATAATTATCTTTCGAGAGATAATTGCCAGCAACTATTCCTCCAGATATTTGCCATCTGGCGATATATTCTTGGATCTTTGCATTAGAAAAACGCAGTTTAACTTGTTTACATCACTTCACATATATCCGCTGCTTTAAATAGCACCCCATGAGAATTTTGAGCGAGATTTTCGAGGTTCCTTCGCCGATTTCGCATACGTAATGAGCGTATAATTCATGAAATTCAAGATGGCGGATTGGGAGGAATATTTCTCGAAGCAAACTGCTCCAGCGAACTTAGAAGAGACAAGACATGTCGTCACGGAGTTCGCAGCGAGCCACAGAGCTTCTGGGAGGAACGTTGTCCTTGTCACAGTAAGTCAAATTTTTCGTTGATAAAATCTATCCCTTGTTTTCCCTGAAACTTGCTTAATTCTATGCATAGCGACGGGTATAATTTTTGCGATTAGCTTTTAAAATTTTTCTCGTATACATTATGAAGGTAGCATTACAAAGGGTTGTAGAATGCGAAGACCCAGAAACACCGGGGTTAAGTTTCCATGTCGGCTACAGAGCGTTTTCCGGCTTTGCTTCTGTGTCAAAGTAAATGCAATCAGTAGCATTTCAGCGAATTCTTGACGATACATTCGAATGAAGAATATGTTTTATCATAGATTTCGTTTGTGTTCGATTGAATGCAAATATGCTTCAGTTGACAGTCGGGATTCATATAGACACGATTTAACTTCCCCGCGACCTATTTTTTTCGTCAAAGCGCATTTTATTTACACGAATAGAAGAATGAACGGTTCCTTTAATTTGTTCTTTTTCTGATTCATTATTCAAGTCCGTGATCGTCATTTAAAATACACAGATCGATGTGGCGGTGCCTCTGCGCTTGGGTCACGACCCAGATAGATCAAGACTTATTTAAATTCGTGCTCGCATGGCTGAGTCAAGATACTTTTTGATTCGTGTGCGAGAGGTTTATTTACGACTGCCGATACTCTTTCGTATTTTTGTATTTGATTGATCACAGTGCACAGAGGTTTGTTGATTTATTGATGAATCGTATATTGAAATGAAATTTATGACAACTCGTTTCGTCTGGGTTGTTAATCAGTCTGAAAATTATTTGTTTGGTAAACAATAGAACGCAGTCATCCAACCGGTTAAGTGAACCAGTGTCAATATCAAACTCGTCTGTAATTTTCATACCGTGGCTTTACTTTGATGCTTAGGACTTTAATGGGCCAACGTCAAGTTTTGATTTAAGTTTCACAATAAACCGACATGAATGCATGGGCGGGAATGGGAGGTTTAATTTGCCAACCAACTAAAGTGAAATCCCGTATTTATTCTTGAAAGTTAAATATAATATTTGCATTCAACAGACACTCAAGTGTATTCAAATGTTGAGCAGGAGGTAAACCATAACAATTACTGCTTTGCCTGACTTTTCTTTAAAAGATTATCTATTTTGGTTTGTGGAACAAAAGTAAAATGTATACTTGCTAACTATAAAGATAACTTGATTCTTTTGGGTTGTTAAAGCAAAAGAAAATGCTAAATGTATTCTTCGTAATGAATGTAATTCTGCTCTATATATACTGCTAATCTCCCATGCATGGCATTATGTGTTGCCTATTGTTCATGGCATGGCATGTTTCTTTTGTCTTACTCCTTTAAGGATTGTGGAAAATGTGTTCAAGGTCAGGCCAAAACCTCCTGAATATACTCTAATGGGCAGATTTTTAAAACAAAGTCTAAATCTTAGACACTGGCTATGTATTGTTTGGAATACCTTAACACATTAGATAGAGTACATACTTTACAGACTTAGAATTGGACCTATGATTTGTGCACCTAATTAACCTAATTAAAGCCTGACTAACTGTGTGGTAACTAACACATCAATTAATTGAAATCAATCTGTCTCACCTTGATTTTAACTACATGTACATGCAGGCACAGATCCAGACCAGTTTCCACCATTTTATGGAAAATGGTCAGATTTCTGGAATTTAAAAAATCTCCACGGTTGTGAGGCAATTTTATTTCTTGACAAATTAAATAAGGTAAACTACCAATTTCATAGCTTGACAAACACCTTTGAATTTAATTCAGCAATGTGGCTGTCAATAAATTACTGTATCAAAGGTGTTCTTGCATGCATGTACAGCAGTACCCAAAAGTATATAAATTAATAAATTATTGTGCAATATTTTTTTTTTTTTTTTTTATCATTTGGGATCTAATCCCAAGCTGATTTTGCAGAATATATGGCATTTTAGAGAGTCAAATCTCAAAACATTTCTTGGGTAGCATGTCTCCCCTAGCTGCTCAGGTCTTTGACCCCCCTAACATTGTAACATTGGACAAACGATCACAGATTTTCCTGGATCAGCACCAGATGTACAACAATATTTATTCAGAAATTATTTGACAAAATAATCAAATGAGCACAATTAAGTAATCAGACCCACAGTCTTCGAAGACTTCATGGAGCAGTTACAAGCAATAAGAAGTTCTTAAACATAAACAGCAGTAAATAAAGATTATGTACCTCTACCTCTTTGTTTCTAATTACTTAACAAAATTAATAGAAGATGGTTATCCATGTTTTTTAAAATAAAATTACACTTGAGGTCCTGAAGAACTGTGAGTGGATGTATGAGCAGATCGCAAGTGCATCCAGCAGCATTTTAAGACCTCTAAAGTGTATTACTTAAAGACCCTGTGTCTGAGCCCATGGATCATTGCACCAATGTTTTGATTGGTTTGTTTTATATCAATGGCTGCATATTAATAGAAGGCTAGCTTTTAGTGTAGATAACTAAAAATTAATGCTCTTGATTGTTTATTACTTTTATAAAAGAAGCTAGTACACCTACGGTTTGGGTTTCAAAAACAATTTCAAAAAAATTATGGCAGATTAAACCCATGATTTTTTTCCAGATGCTTCGAATATAATTTGAACTGTACTCGGCAGGGAGCCAATTATGCCTTTAGATTCTAATTGGTACAAGTGTGACTTTTCAAGCAAATAAATACTCTTGGTAGTTTGTTTTCAAGTCTCCAGCATTGTTTAGCAGAATTTGAAGATTTCTACTTTCCTTGCGAACAAAATATTTTGAGTGCAAAAATTAATGCCGTACTCGAATCACACTCAGCGAAGAAACAGTTGAAGTTGGCAGATTGGACTTTGATATTTGGCAGCAGGACTTTCTGGACGTACTGGATGGACATAAAAATGGTGAAGGGCATTGCTTTCTCTGGTCATAAAAATGCAAATCTGAAGGTTCACACATAAGTGGATAGCTGAGCCATGCAAAACTATCTTGATGCCAGAAGTGTTACATTGTATATGTATTAATACCTTTCGTGGCAATTATTCGTCAGCTGGTCTTTAGTGCAGCAAATAACAGGAAACTCACATAGTACCAGTAGTCTTTTTGAACTGTAAGTGTTCTCTAATGTTGACCCGCAAGTGTTCTCTTGTTGACCCAGAGAAAGCAAAATGTGGATTGCTAAAGGATTATTTGTCAAGTCGCTTCACCTCTCTGTTGTATTTCTTCGGCCTCCTCTACATGTACTTGCCACTCTAGACCAGGATTTTGAAAACATTCAATGAAAGTTTCATGTTAAAAGGTATATAATATTATATTATACAAACATGAAGGTAAAAGAAAGTCAGGTAAACATACATATCTGGAAATAATTACACGATGGCCCAAACTAGAGATGGATTTCAAAAGATTTGAGAGTTGCATAACAACAACGCTAATTATCGAATTTTGTAGCCCACGAAAATCATTTGCGGTGCAAAGAACCATGGGCTCAGATAGAAGGTCTTTAATTTATAATATACTCAACAAAATATCTGGATTCTGATTGGTCAATAACAAGTGCATTATAGCTAGCCAGAGTGCACAGGTGCATGCATGCTCTCAGCAAATGTTTGCTCAGTACCATAAATTATATTATAACAAAAAATTGCATGAACTGCTCATGCTATACTTGATATACATGTATGGCCATTGAGTAATATTTCGGTTGGGCAATTATCAGAACTTTCTAAATATCGCTCAGTGCCATTATAATTACAATTAATATCCTGTATAGCACAGTACTAGCATTCATTTGATTTCCTCTATATATAGCTAGGATATTGTACAGTATATAACCTGCAGGGGCTTAACAAATTGAAGCAGGAAGCTGAGAGTAGGAATTGATAAAAAGAGAATAGGCAGCACTATGGAAATTTAGCTGGGTGGAAATTTGTATAACACGTGTCTCTGAAATAATTTCACTATTGTTTCCTTTAGTCTGGTGGTACAGCCGTTCCACTGGAGAACAACACTGTGCGATTTATTGATAATTTTAGCAGTGGCACGAGGGGATCAGCGTCAGCAGAGTATCCTTTATAAATCAATTGTATGCCTAGCTTATGCACATTATTCATAGCTGAGTTGGACAAAGTCTGGTAACAGTGGTATCAGAGTGAGGCCAGTTATATGAAACATTGCAGCATTGTAGTTGGTCAGAATTTTTTTAGTTTCTGTCCAACTGCGCCATTAGTCTTCTTTTGTGTCATTAGAAAATTAATGTTACTTTCTGCCATTGACTGGAGATTTTTCTCTTTTTGTGACAATTAAACTGGGACATTACTGGCCTCACTTTGATACAATTATGAAATAAGGTCAAAAATGACAAAATTATGGTAAGGGTGTAGCAGTGTACTGTGTCAGAATTGTAGATAAGAGCTGCAGTGGCAGCTGGCAAACTTTGCTGCCATACTCTACAAAGTTTCCCAGTTAAAGGGCTTCCCTTCACTATAATTATGGTAATTACTTTTCAGAGTTGCAGTGTCCATAAGGTAACCTTGCTGGTCTTAAACTGCATATTAATGAGATTAAGTTGGCACTGTCAATCCCCAGTGGGTACCCTTAGCTTGTTTATGACAATATATATACATGTATATGTGTGGTGGTACTGGGTCCTGGTTTGAACATAATTTTGATTTGTGGGTCCAGGGCGTTCAATATAGCACAAGGTCAAACTCTTGTGAGATCAGTCTTCACTGCTTACGCTCGACCCACTACAAAATCCACTGAACTGTGGTCACGCCAGAAAATAACGTGCCATGACTCTGCCCACAAACATCTGCTACCTGCCCCCAAACATAAAGGAATGTGTTAGCATTCCTTAGCGTTTTGAGCTGAGAGTTTCAAGTTCTTTCCAATGGCATAATTTTGTAAGTCTGGGAGGGTGCATGAACGTGGAAAAGCTCTTGAAAACGACTTAAAGAGAAGTATGATCTGTACTGAGTTAAAATTGAGTGGAGCTAGAGCTACCCAGTAAACTTCAAGAGACAAGACGTTCAGGATTGCTAACACATTCCTTTATGTTTGGGGGCGTGGTAGCAGACGTTTGTGGATGGAGGCATGGCACGTTATTTTTAGGCGAGACCACAGTTCGGTGTATTTCGTAGTAACAGCTTTGTTGATTCTCAACCCTCCTCCTCCCCATGGTCTGTGCCACCTTCTTACTTGTGTTAAGGGCGCTAAGTTGCTTTTAAGTCCCCACCTTTGCTGGGAAAATTATATAATAAAACAAATATCTGTAATGATATACATATTAATGAGTTATTAAAGTGGCTATATGTGCTCAAAATTTGCACATAGCCAGATTAATTCAACTTAGTAGTTTTGTGTTTTCTGTCCCGCAAACCGAGCTCAACATTGACAGCAAGTCCATCATGTATAATCACAATTCAGGGAAAGACATAAAAATTATAATGATTTTGGTTTTGCTAGGTCACAAGGGTTATTAGAAGGATGGACCTATATTATAACCTTGACTTAAAAACCACAGACATTTTCTCCAGCAGGGCTATGCTGTAGTGTTCTTGTATAGACAGCATTCCTTACAGCCATTCATGCGGCATATCTCTCCTGATAGCTTCCTGGACATACTGGAATTCAAGGAAGATGGGGATGATATAGGTCACATTGAAGGTCAGTTCAGTTGTCCTTTGCAGCAGTTTGCATGAAGAAAGAAACAAATCATCAGTGGCTTAGGGTTGTTGGAAGCTGACTATTATTATGCAACCACCTTCTAATGCCCAGCTAAAAGTACACTACTTCTAGCCAACCACCTCCCTGCAGTTAGCTCAGTGGTAATTAGTGCTGGAGTATTTGGTCAAAACAGACCACTACTTTTAACCTGACAGCTGGCAGAAGTCTGGCGGTTGTCGGCTTCTATGACAACCCTGCCCTGGTTCCAAAACTTTAGAACCAGGGAAAAAATATAGTAATTTGTTAAAGAATATTATTTTTGGCATTCTAATGCCCAAATCTTGGCTGCTATTCATTGTATACACCTCATTTTTGGTGTGTAAAGATATTTCATATTGCTTGTTCCAAGAAAATCAAAATCAAAAGTTTGCAAATTATTGATGTCACTCTTTTCAACTCTATGGTGAGCTTTATGTCAATCGTTTTGGATATACAGTAGGGCCATTAAATCATAGGTACACCTGTGGATGAAGAGCCACCTTGTGGATGTACCGCTGGTTTAATAAATCTCGTCATTATTGTTGTCGTTATTATTATTATTGCTATAAGTATAGTAACACATGGCAGCCGTAACACGAGGACGTGTTTGACAGGCGCTCTTCCTTTTTGCTTCCCATGCAAGGTAGAATTTATTCAATTCTCTAATTCTAAGCTGTTGAGCTTATATACTATTAATACTGTATAAATTGATGACTATAAACGAAAGAACCGAAATTCATCCAGTAATTCACAACATTCTCCAAATGCTAAAGTTAGTAAAGCAGAAGACGGAGCAATCATAGCAACGATCAAAGCAACAAATGAATGCAATCATTATAACAGAAAATAAAAGGCTTAGGTTTCAAATTGAACAAGTCATAGCCGAGACGAGAGAGGCTTATGACTATCTGGAAGAAGCTTTAGAGGCATATGAAGAGCTTGAGCAGTACACACGTAAGAACTCTTTGGAGATAGCTGGCGTTCCGAAAATAGAAAATGTAACATGCGAGGAAATAGTACTGAAGATCGCAGAAAAACTCGAGGTCGATATCAAGGCTGAAGACATAGAGATCATCACTCAGACTGGTGAGAGGTAAGATATTAACCCCATTATCGTCAAGTTTATTATCTACAAGAAGAAATCTGCATTGTATCGTGCTAGAGTCAAGTTGAGAAATGTATGTGTTCCTGATTATTATTTTTGTTCCCTGGAATTAATACAGCATCCCGAGCCAGAGTGGGACATTAATCTTCATAAATGAGAATCTAACGGTTTATCGTAGGAAGTTAGTCGGGGCTGCTGCCAGGATGAAGAAGAGTGGAACCATTACTAGCGTTTGGACTATAGATGGGAAGGTTTATATAAAAAAATCACAAGAAGAATCCACGATTAGAATTGGCTCGAAGAGAGATTTGGAAATTATGTAACTTAGAACAGGAGTATTACAGGTACCAACATTATTATATTTATCTGTAATTAAGTTAAAACATGAATACTTTATGATCTGTATTGATTTGTATATATATGGGAGCGAAAGGAGGACCCAAAGGCCGGTAAGCATATTTTTCGAATGCTTTTACTTTGGGCCCTTTATATTCCCTTAAGTGTTTCTCAAATTTACATATTAGCTGTTAAAGCATTTCAAATGATGTTAACACTACTGGATAAAAACCTGTGAAAAACCTGTGAAAAACCTGTGAAAATACCTGTGAGTCAAAACGACCTGTGAAAGAACCTGTGAATTCTACGACAGCCCAATTCTGCGCATTTTCCACTCTTGTCCTCAAATGTGAGAACCTGTGAAAAAACCTGTGAATTTTGGAAACCTGTGAAAAAACCTGTGAATTTCGAAAACCTGTGAAAAAAAACCTGTGAATCATTTTTGTAGTATAGCCATTATGGCGGAACCTGTGAAAAAACCTGTGAATTTGTTTTTATCAAAATTGTGCAAAACAATTTTGAGAAGGACCTGTGAAAAAACCTGTGAATCCCAAGTGTATGCAACCTAACTTAGAATTGTATAGGAAACCTGTGAAAAATCATGTTAGTTATGTAAAGTTCCAAATATTGTGATTATTTCAGGTTTTCTAATAATTAACAAATAGATTTAATTATACAATGTAGATGCATGCACAGATAACATCACAATGTGGAGAGAACAAAGTGCAACACGAGACACAGTGAGTCGAACGGCATAACTGATGTTCTCTTTGTGTTTTGCAGTCATCATCTATAAGATGCATGGCAGAAATGGAATCTATTTGTTTTATATAATAATCGCAGACTAAAACCTATGAAAAATCCAATCAAAATGAGTTAAAAAATTTGTTGCAAGCACTCATGACATCATCTGTGCATCTGTACTTTAATGAATCGTGGCTATCGGACCAATCAGAGCATGCATTTTGGACTGATTATATAAAGAGATGTAATCATCAAAATAGATACCTACGGCCAATTCAAATTGTCAAGTCCTTATAGTATCTAAGATATTGTGATAATTATACATGTACTTCACAGGCCCAAAAAAATTGGTACCAATGTTTAAAATAATAATAAAGCAAAACTATGTGTGTAACCACCCCTGTGAATAATCTGGATCCTGAGTTTAGAGGTCAATCATGAATTTTGAGAAAAAAGTAAGCTGTAGAAATGCTCTATTTTTAGGCAACCATTGCACAATGCAGCCTTAATTGTGTAGTACTGAAGTTGGGACTATGTATGTATGTAATTCTATCTATGTCCCGGCATCAACCGATAAGTGACAATTTAACTCAGGGGGGTAGTGTTGAATCAGGTGAGGAAAGCTGTTAATATATTCGACAACAGAACATTAGTTTTGTTGCAAGTAAAAGGTTTTGGTGTGTTGGCTCTTCATTGTTTCTCGAATAAAAATATTTTAACGAAAAGCCCGAGGGACCCCACCGGTGTGCTAAAAAAGTAATAACTAAATCATGGGATATGACGACCTTCGATGCAACTGATTGGGGAGGAAAAGTAAAGGAATATAAGGTAATAAATATATACAAAACTGTTGTCAAACTCTGTGAATGAGACAAGCTATTGCTGAACCAGAAGCTGACATTCAAGGGAAGTGACCTGATGAAGGTATGTGTCCAAATTGAATCAATATTATGGTAAATGTAGTCTATACTCTATAGCAGTAGATTGAGGACTGTTATTGGAATGCATTCGATCGTTAATAACAGAGAAATTACAACACTTTGCCATAAAGGGAAACACATTGAAGTATGAATAAAGTTTGAAGTATAAACATGCCGGTGAGGGAAAGGGAAACACATTGGAGGAAAGGAGTACCCTGTAATCTTGTGAATCAAACAACTGAAGGGGTGGTTTGTATCCAATCAAAAATCAAAGGGAAGGGGTAGACCATAGTGATTCAAAATCAATGGGATGTGGCCTATCATGATTGAATAATAGAACAGCAAGGGTACCCTTTAGTAATTAAACAATAGAAGGGAGCTGGTTTTGCCTATAGTGTATAAAAAATAGAATGCAAGGCATGTCCTATAGTAGTTCAATAATAGAAGTTAGAGGGTGGGCTAGTGAATCAAAAATAGAAGGGAAGGAGTGACCAATAGAAATTAAATAATTGAAGTTAGAGGTTGGGCTATATTGAATTAAAAATATAATGCAGGGTAGACCATTGTAATTGAAAAAAATATCTGGCCAATAGTGATTACATAATAGAACAGCAGGGGTACCCTATTGTAATTAAATAATAGAAGGGGTATACTATAGGAATTCAAAAATCAATGGGGTGTGGCCTATAGTAATTAAATAGTAGAACAGTAGGGGTACCCTATAGTAATTAAATAATAAGAAGGGGAGGGGTAGACTATAGTGATACAAAATTAGAAGAGGAGGGGTGGCCTATAAGTAATTCAATAGTAGAACAGTAGGGGTACCCTATAGTAATTAATTAAAAAGAAGGGGAGGGGAAGACTATAGTGATACAAAATTAGAACAGGAAGGGTGGCCTATAGTAATTAAATACTTGAAGTTAGAGGGTGGGCTAGTAAGTGAAAACTAGAGGATAGGGGATAGTGGCCAATAGAAATTAAATAATCGAAGTGGACAAGCAGGCTATATTGAATCAAAAATATAACGAGATGGGTAGACCATAGTAATTCCAAACTCAGTGGGGTGTGGCCTATAATAAATAATACAACAGGAGGGGTATCCTATAATAAAATTAAATAAGGAGAGGTTTACCCAAATTTATATTATCAAAAAAAAAATTTAGTTCGCCGATGTTCGCATTGCGTACCTATTTTTTCTAGTGTATCTGCAGGCCCGGTTCCTGAAAGCCCGATTAGCGCTAATCCAGAGTTAATTACCATGACAACTAATATGTTTTGTTGAGAGTTAATCGGGCTATCAGGAACCGGGCCCTGACTGTTACATGAGTCAGTGTCCAAAGTAATCTGATTGGTTGCAATTTTTTCCCTCGACGAATCAGAAAACATATATTACCAAAAGCCCGGTAAAAAGCTCGGAAAGTCCGGAAAAGTCCGTATTTAATTACGGAAAGTCTGGAAAGCCAAGATAGCCAGTGAAAACAATTCACGGAAAGTATGAAAAAAAACTATTTTCCCGGTTACACGTAAATGAGAAGACATTACCAAACCAGAGTCCAGACTCTGTACTTTCTCCCTCAGCATTTCATTTCCACGGAAAAACGAAAAAAAACATGATTCGTGATAGTACGAAAATACATTAGAAAGGCTGCATGAGAACATTCCATACTTTCCCAATAATTGTCTGATATATCTGAAGGCTATATAAAATACGGTTTTCCTGCCTTAAAATGAATGGCAGTTTAGTAGAAAGTAGAAAGACTCTGAATCTGATGGGAGAAAAAAGGCCTGAACTGGCTGAAGTAAAATAATGCGTACTTACCCTCTAAAGGCTCTGTCACCACCCAAATCCGATCCTCTTCGAGTTTTGGTAACCAAGAAAAACATTGAAGCGATTTTCGTATTTAAAACTTCTTCCAGAAACAAACTGTCGTCCTTCACGTTATTATTTTGGAGATGCGATTCATGGTCAGCGGATGTCCTTCTCAGCTGTCACTGTGATACTGATACGTACTCTGATTGGTGCATATTTGCAGAGGCGGGAAAACAAACATGTTTTTTTAGCGCGAGCGGACTTACTTCCAGTGTCGCTAGTGCAGTTCACTTGGAGGAAGATGGATATTCTCGGAGTGTTTTGTCTGTGGATTCCTAACAAACAGCAAGCTTATAATTCTCCAGCGGTGCTTCAGGGTCCCAAAGATCACTACATTAGCCACGGTAAGTGTACAAGTGTCATTTTGCCACACACATTTCACAGCTTCAGAGCTGTTCTTTCTCTTACAAAATCGCGCATTGGGCGCCAAAATCTAACAGGCTAAAAATAAATACTGGGTTTTGACTTTTTTACCGAGCTAAAATAGATTTTAGCAAATATTTAACGATATGTGTAACGCTTGTTGAATGGTGAAAGTTAAATTAGAGTGTTAATCCAAAGAAAACATTTAAAACAGAAACTTCTCTCGTCTGATTTAGTGATGGCTAGACCTGATCAATTGCTCAAAGAAAAGCAAGAAACTGTGTGCCACACTAAAACAGTTTTTAGTAAATAGTTCGTTATTTGTTTTTGTTTGTGACTGATAAAATAGTAATTAGAGTGTTAATCCAATTCAAATTAAGTTTGCAGGGATAGTTTTTGCTTTTTTGGCGTGTTTTTTTTCAATTAATTTACGCGACCTGCAGCCACAGTTTGTTGGGGGGGGGAGGGGGGGAGAGAAGGCCGGTTTGTTTTATAATCATGCAATTACATGTACCAGGAGCGTCCATATTATGCGGGTATCAGCGGCCATCCCGAGGGGGTTGGCCCCCGGGCACCCAGGGGCATTGTCACAGCAGCCATGACAAATACATGGTAAAACCCCTCGGGTGGGGCAGAAAATTGTGACAAAAACCCCCACCCCTGGGGCAACCTGGGCAACATATTATAAGTATCAGAAACTAAACGTTTTAGAAGTGTCAAAAATCTTAATAGTTTTATACAAATATTACCCTTTATTTCTTTGTTCCGTCTTCCGGCAGTGGATGGCTTAATTTAATCTCTAATTTGAATGATAATGATATGACTTACCTCAAGGACAAAGAAATCGAAGAACGTCGATCGATCGAGCGAGTCCTGTGGCGAAAACCGCTGAACGTTGAGACAGCAGATTACGTGCAAACCCCGTTGTTATGTCCCCGGGGTATTTTGACGAACACGCAAAAGCGCTCTAATGCCCCGCGTGTGGGGCATGTTTTTGCTACAAATCCCCTGCTAAGCCCCTGGGTTGCCTGTGGGTTGCCCGGGGGCCGCCCCCTCGGGATGGCCGCTGATACCCGCATTATACTATATCAGTGAATCAGCATATGACCGAATTGAGCTATTTTTAGAATAATTAAGTTTCCTGGGTAACCTCCTTCTGACTCTACTGCGACGATAACGCTTGCGATAATTATCGAGTTGAGAATGATCTGTTCTTTGAGATGATTTACTAACATGCACTGCATTGTTCTCGCTATGCCTATGGTTTGATTGGATTCATAAAGTGAGGGCACGAGAACTCCTGTGAGATATAGCTTAATCCGGTCACACGCCGACTCTCAGAGCTCTTGAATGAGTTTCTTCCGTTTAACGTTAACCTTTGCAATTCATTAACCAGTGTGGTTTTCTCTGCCTCTAAGGCCTCCAGTTCTGGATCTTCTGCCGACTGCTTTACTATGATAGGCGTACCCTCCGTTTCCGAACGGGTGAAAAATCCTCACTCCCCTCAGATCCAGCGTTCAAGACAGCATAGTTCAGTTTTGGCAATTTACGTAATGAACGCTGAATAGACATGAAATTTAAACAAATCAAATAAAACTAGTGCTAACTTAATATATGTTTCGAGTACACGCTCAGGATAACGACTGTACTGATGTAGATAACTCGATCCTAATAACCGCACCCGGATTACGATATCACACTAATTAAGGCTGCGTCGCGCCTAACTATCGCGAAGGGAGGCAGTAGAACCTCTGGTACCCAGGGTATGTCAAGACGGTAATGATAAAAATTCGAATTAAAGGTCAGGTAAATTAAAAAATTTGAGAAGATCCCAAAATGAGCGCTCCCGGTAATGGCTCCTGCAAATATACTGTATATATAGCACTTATTGTACACTTTAAATTATATCATCTGTACGAGATTTAGTGAAACCTTGTTAAGTGAAGCACTGTTCGGTCATTAATTTTATTGCTGCAGCGTACATATTACAAAATGCAAGACCTGACGCAGTTACATTAACAAGCATAAATGGCATGTCAGTTGGCTTCAATAATCAAGTCCTCCACCATCTCAAGATCCAAGATATACAATCTTCGTGAAGTGTCTTAAATTAAGTCTTGGCTCGGTTCCACTCTGCCGTGGCTGGGATGCAGTGTCTATGAAAGAAGATAACGAGACTCGGCCCTGTGATTACTCCGACCCTCTTCTCACAACAGGTAACTCCGTTTCGAATCTTCTTTTTTTCTGACAAGTGGAGTCTTTTTGTTGACGTAGCCTCGTTTCCGTGGGCGTAGCGAACAGGTTTCTGGGATGACGTTGCGCGAAAAGTCAACGGCGAGGGTGTTACACGAAGCAACTCCAACAAAATTCGGGCAACAATGTTGCAGGTTTTTGAAGGTAATTCAAAACTTGCAACATGTTGCAGCAACGAAGATTGCGTTAAAAATCGTCCAGAGCGCCATGTTACACTATGTTGACTTTTCGCGCAACAATGTTGCACGAAAAATCGTCTCGTGTAACATCACCTTTACATGTAAGAAATTGTATAATTACCAATGCCTGCGTGAGGGAACCTCCCTATTGCGTTACTTTTTTCCGATCACGTCTTACTATGACTGAGTTATGCATCGATTAAGTTCAGGTCCGAAGAGTTTAATATATGAATGGAAACAATTGATCGGTAAACGCACAACAGTCCCAGTGAAAGAAAAGCGACGATTATATACTACTTTTAATTTGTGTTTTCCCCTCTCTGTTGCCCAATCTTTAGTGAGTATACTCACGTTAGTAATCGTTCATCATTAACCTAATATCACAGAAATGCGAATTCGTGTGCCAGTTGGAAGAATAATAAAAACTTACTCGTTCCATTTTAATTGCAAAGCTGGGGGGAATCTTCAAAAGTAAATCTTTTTTTTCCTAGGTTTAAACCCTGGAAAGTCCGGGATTTTCTAGAATTCTTAAATCCGTAAAATCACGTAAAATTCTCGGGATAGGCAGGGATTTTTCGGACTTTCCGCGGAATTTTACTCGTGCGGAAAGCTCGGAACGACTGCCGGTGTACCAGCGATTTCGCCCCCTCGTGAATCCCCCCCCCCCCCCCACCTTCCTCGCCCCCCTCTAGCGATTTCGCCCCCCCCCCCTCCCTTCCAACCTTTTAAAAGGTTATGAATACATGTTTTCCTTCTTATTATTACTGTAATGTATTGGACGTGGAGAATAGTACGGCAAAAAGCTATCAGTAATGTGTATAAAGGCATGCAATTCAATTTTATTTTAAAATCCACGCTTCACTTTTCTTCGACAAAATTCGTTACGGTAAACGCTGCAATTTTCATTCGCGCGAGCAGTGCAATAAGAAACTCTACAAGAGATTCAATCTGCAATCCACCTACAATCTTCATCAATCTTCGAATGATTAGTTGTTGGTATTTCTTGCCTGAAGGTTTTGATAACCCGTAAATCCGCCTACTTTGAAAAGACTTTGCCGAATAAAGGAAGTGTTTAATACCGACCCGCGTGAAAACTTCCTGAATAAACAAGCTAATGAACTAATTTTAAAGATCTAAAACGGCGGGAAGTTTTAAAACTTACCTTAGCTTCTCATATTTGGAAACAACTGCCAAATAGCCTGATGATTTTTACATGCATGAAAACCATAATGAAGTTATCGTAATTATCGTGGTATGTAAGATTTTTATAACCCGGCCGTAATGCTCGCGTCGATCCATCTATCTATTATGAAATAACGGGTTTTACCGACTCAAGTGCTTTGTTCTACTGATTTTCAATTGAGCTAACGGCGCTTCTTAATTCGGTAATTGGATCAGTTTTAACTAGAAAAACCTTTCTGGATTAACAGCATTCGCGTGCTTTGCATGAAAACCATCTATTTTGAATAAAGGGGTGTTACCGACTCAAGTGCTTTGTTCTATTTTCAATTGATCACTTTTAAAAGAAAACTTCCTGACTGATAAACAAGCTAATGAACTAAATAAAATTAAGATCTAAAAAGGCGGGAAGTCTGGATAGCCTGATGATTTTTACATGCATGAAAACCATCTGCTATTTCTTGAAAAAACTTTGCCGAATAAAGGGGTGTTACCGACTCAAGTGCTTTGTTCTATTTTCAATTGATCACTTGATGTAAAGATACTTCTGTTCTCTTTATAAAGCCATTGGTAAATACTTCTAAATAAACGTGTTATTTCATGTGATAAATGTAGAAAATAAATGAAATGTACTGCCTCTATTTTCTGAGGCGGAGAGATTTTGAATACAATTCACTAGCGGGGGGGGCAAATTCACTGAGGGGGGGGGCGAATTCACTAGCGATCTCGCCCCGGGGAGGGTGAATTCACTAGCGATCTCGCCCCCCGGGGGGGGGGGGGGGGGGGGGAATTCACTGGGGGGGGGGGGGGATCGCTGTGACACCGGAAAGCCCAGAATATTTTCCGGGATTTGTCCGTGGAATGTCTGCGGAAGGGTTGTGTTCCTGATATCACACAGTTGTAACTTTCATAGCATAGCTAGCTTAGTCAGTACACAGACAATCTAAGCATATTATATAGGGTTTAATGATCTGAGCCGCTGCAACCTGAGTAGCGTTGTTATATATTAAGGGCCGGTTTGACTGGGTTAGAAAAAGTAAAAGAGTTGAATAAAGTGTGAATACTGAAATTAAACAAATGAAACTTCATCACCTGCTTTATTTCAGTCTTTCACACACTATATATTCAATTAACTCTTGAATTTTTTTCTCAGTAAAACCATTATATATATAACAACTGTTGCAATTGCCATAGGTTATTGGTCGCAGCTCAGATCACAAATCCTACAATGGATTGCCTGTAGTCACTAGCTACATGTACAATGTACTTCAGTTTAGTAATTCGATCAGCATTGGTATTATTGTGGTATATTTAATTTATTGACTGGTGTATTCACAGGTTTTTACACAGGTTTTTACAGGCCAGGTTCAAATTCACAGTTTTTTTTTTACAGGTATTCAAACTTCTTAAAGTGCCTATCACCCTTTTGCAATTTTGATAGCTTATGAACTTCCGAAAAGTTTTGAGTACTTCTGTGAAGAAAGTTTTGGTTTAAACCGAAACCTGGGTAGACGTCATCTCATTAATGCATTATTCTCCATGGCTCCTTTTTATCACAACATCGATGCATAGAAAATATACACAGTTTTTGAGTTGTTAGTAAAGAAAAAAGTCATTTTAGTCAACATGTTAAGTATTTCTTCAAATGATTACAAATCCGAATTAATTATATGATGTCAAGATGACGTCTACGCAGGTTTCGACCCAGGCTTTTACTTACACGGTAATGGGTCAGGAAAGGTCACATTTACATGATTTCAAACAACCGTAGAACATAAAGTATTCACTTTCAACCAAAACTTTCTTCACAGAAGTACTCAAAACTTTTCGGAGATTCATAAGCTATCAAAATTGCAAAAGGGTGATAGCCACTTTAATTGCTCCTTTTTCACAGGTTCACAAAAGATAAACAGGTTCACATTTCTGGTTTTCACCTGTGAATTTCAAGATTTCACAGGTTTTTTCACAGGTTTCAAACCAGTAAAGTGCTCCTTTTCACAGCTCTAAAAAAAAAAGCAGACCTGTGAAAAAATCTACGAATTTCAAGATTTCACAGGTTTTTTCACAGGTTTTTCAAAGATCAAATTCACAGGTTTTTTCACAGGTTTAAAAACCTGTGAAAGTGCTCCTTTTCACAGGTCTAAAAAAAAAAGCAGACCTGTGAAAAAACCTGTGAAAAAAACCTGTGAATTTCACAGGTTTTTTCACAGGTTTTTTCACAGGTCAAATTCACAGGTTTTTTCACAGGTTTCAAAACCTGTGAAAGTGCTCCTTTTCACAGGTCTAAAAAAAAAAGCAGACCTGTGAAAAAACCTGTGAAAAAACCTGTGAATTTCAAGATTTCACAGGTTTTTTCACAGGTATTTTCACAGGTTTTTCACAGGTTTTTTCACAGGTCAAATTCACAGGTTTTTTCACAGGTTTCAAAACCTGTGAAAGTGCTCCTTTTCACAGGTCAAAAAAAAAGCAGACCTGTGAAAAACCTGTGAAAAAACCTGTGAATTTCAAGATTTCACAGGTTTTTTCACAGGTATTTTCACAGGTTTTTCACAGGTTTTTCACAGGTTTTTCATAGTACATGTACTTGATGTTTTCCTGTTTTATTATGACTTGTTATATATGATTTCACCTGCAGATATCAAATAGAGAAGCTGGGAGTGAGGAGGCAACAATCTATATTTATATTAATTAAAGGCACATGTCCAATGAAAAATCCAAGCAACTTAAAATTTAATTCACTTTCCTTAAATGTTCGAGGAATTTGGTTAAGCGAATATCAATTCTAACCTGGATTAAAAAGCAAAAAACAGATATAGCTTTCTTACAGGAAACATACAGTTCGAAGGAAATTGAAAATGTTTGGAAAATGCAGTGGAAAGGAGAGGTGTATTTTAGTCATGGAACGGTGCATAGCAAAGGGGTTATGATCTTAGTTAGACACAACCTTGATTACAAACTTCAGTCAGTTGAATGTGATGATAACGGGCACTACATAATTTTGAAAGCGACTGTCCAAGAAACACCTTTAACGTTTATGCACCCAATAACGATACAGAACAGTGTGAATACTTTAACAATATAAATACTCTAAGACTTATTGAAGCAGCTGTACAGAGTGAAATTTAAACTCTGAAATAATTATTGGAGGAGATTTCAATATTCAAAGGAACATCGATTTAGATTGTGATGGGAAGCCATAGTTAAGAAGATCAGTTAAAGTTGTCGACGATGTAATGTTAGCATAATATGATCTTTATATAGACATTTGGAGGACACGGAATCCTGACACAAAACAATTTACGTGGAGACAAAAGACTCCCCTGAAACAAAGAAGGCTGGACTACTGGCTAGTTAGCGATGCTATACAAGAAGACATTGATAATGTTGATAATAATACCATCCATAAAATCAGATCACTCAGCCATTGTTTTAAACAAAAATGGCATTTCAGAACAAAAACATGGCATGTCTTATTGGAAATTTAACTTAAGTCTAGTTAATGATGCAACTAATATTTAAAATTAATTCAGGAAAGTTACTCAAAATGGATGGAGGAGTGTAAAAATATAACAGATAAAAGAGTCCTTAATGGAACTTAATTAAGTATAAGATCCGTCAAACAACAATTAATTATAGTAAACAAAAAGCGCGAGAGAGGAGATCAAAATTAGATGATATACAATGTAGAAAAGCAGCTTAAGATATGTGAAAAGAACTGCGATAAAAATCCATCGGAAAAAAATAGGAGTGATCTAGAAACAACAAAATTAGAATACAGATCCTTATTTGATTACATTGTCCAAGGAAGTATTATTTGCTCTCGAGCAAATTGGTACGAAAATGGTGAGAAGAATAACAAGGTCTTTTTAAATTTAGAGAATCATAGAAACAAAAATTTAAAAGAATTGCATGAGAAAAATATATACAAAAGAGGGAAAGCTATAACAACTATTCCTAAAATCATTATGAAAGAACTCAAAACGTTTTATGCTGATTTATATAGAATATAGAAACAATACAGAAGAGAATGATATAGTGCTATAAATGATTTCTTGACGGGCTCGGACACTCCTAAACTGTCGAAAGCGTCAAAAGAAATATGCAAAGGAAAACTTACGATAACCGAGCGCCAAGTCATGGCTGCCACGTTTCACAATGCTAAGAGTTTTATCTTTATTCTACCATTGTTTCTCATCATATTGAGTTCATTTAATGGAAATTTGCTTTCTAATAAGCTTGGAAAACCTTCTAAAGATTTTGCTAGCTGGACTCTATACCTCTAGTACTCCTAAAATCTCCAAACCTCCATTCTCGATCATCCAAGAACCTGCCTACGTTTATACAAGGAATGAACTATTCACTATCCGCTCCTTGAGAACACGCCAACTGGATAATGTGATCTTAACAAATCTGAAAACTAATGGAATCCTAAAATATTGTGGTGTACGAGCGGGCTTTTCAACTAAAGAGAAAGCTAGGAATAAACAAATGACAATCCCAACTATCATTACGGCGAACCGGCCGCTACCTACTAACTGTTTAAGATCAGTGAATACAACACATTTCTCTTATCTTGAGAATAATCGACAGCAGCGTTCTGGTTTTCCTAAACTTCGCTTCGCAATATGGAACGTTCAGTCAATTAACAATGAAGAAAGCAGCAATAGTATGTGACATTATTCAATCTAACAGACTGATTTCACGATCATGCACGTCCCAAGGGAAAATAAGAAAGGCGGCAGAATTGCAGTCTTTGTCCGCAAGTGTTTCACTATAACAATGAACTCGGTTTCTGGTTTTAAATCGTTTGAACATTTTGACTTGTTGATCACGTATGAAAATTTCAACACTCGTTTGTTAACAATTTATATACCTCCTCCTTCAATCAAGAATAAACTTACAGCTGCTAAGTTCTCCAGTGATTTTTCTAAACTTACGAAAACACTAATATTAACTGCAATAAACCTCTGCTTATATAAATTAGCGGTGATTTCAACTTCCATCTGGATGATAAAAGTAACGCTGATGCACTTAAATTTATGGATCTACTTGAATCTACAAATCTACTCCAACATGTCTCAGGGCCTACACATCGACGAGCGAGGACACACCCGTGACCTGATTATATCAAGATGTGGTGAAACCTTGCTTGGTCAAAGACGT
This sequence comes from Actinernus sp. WN-2022, assembly GCA_030867875.1. Classification (NCBI taxonomy): domain Eukaryota; kingdom Metazoa; phylum Cnidaria; class Anthozoa; order Actiniaria; family Actinernidae; genus Actinernus; species Actinernus sp. WN-2022. The sequence continues at coordinate 165,311,813 of JAOWCC010000577.1, read as the reverse complement.
AAAAATACTTCCGGATATATATTCTGATCGTCGAGTGCTAATATGCAAATTAAACTGCCCGAAGCCGCCTCTCTCTAAAGTCCTAGTGACATACCGATCTACTAAAGGGTTGGATTTCAGTACACTGGGAAATGAAATATCTGAATCGTTCCTACAACTAGATCGTGCCAATGAGATAAATAGCTTGGTCAACCAATATAACTCAACATCAGAAGACATCTACTATACCCATGCTCCTTAAAGCAGACTAGATGGATAACGCATCGGCCACACACCATCTGGTACAATGACGAACTACGTAAAGCTAAGCGCGATAAACGCTGCATGGAGCGTAAATACAGGAAAAGTCATCTAGTGGTACACAAGGAACTGTTTGCTGAGACATGTAAGAAATATAACGAATTACTTGAAACTCATAAAACAAATTTCTACAAATCCAAGATCAAACAGGCTGACTGTAATCAGTTATTCAGGATTGTTGATGGAATGTTTCACCTGAAGAATACAGCCCTACCAACATATGAGTCTTTGGAGCTTCTGGTCGAAGATTTCAATGAATTCTTTGTCCAGAAGATCCGAGACATTAGAGCTGAGCTAAATGGAACTTCGTCACATACACTAGCTGCTGCCTTCTACTCAGTTTGAGACTCGTTCATATGAATTTCAAGACTTTGATCTTCCAAGCTGTTCCTTAATAAAAGACATCATTACATCTCTTTCAATGAAAACTTGCTCTCTCGACCCAATGCCAATTAACATACATAATTAAGGAACATACTGATACTTTGGCGCCTATTTGAACAGATATAGTAAACAAATCGCTATCAAATGGTGTATTTCTGGCTTCATTCAAGAGGTCTCATGTCTGTCCATGACTGAAGAAAACCGACCTAGATAATGAACTATTTAAGAACTTCAGACTTGTAGCCAACATTCCATTCCTTTGTAAAGTAACAGAAAAAACTGTTGCTATTCAAGCCCATGACTATCTTAATATCAATAACTTGTTTCCTTCTATGCAATCTGCCTACCGTAAATATCACTCTACCGAAACAGCACTAATCCGGGTAACAAACGATATATTAAGATTTGTCGATCTCCATCATGACGTTATTTTAGTACTACTCGATTTGTCAGCCGCTTTTGACACTATTGACCATGGGATTCTGATAGAAAGACTTAGAACCTATTTTGCCTTCTCAGGAACTGTACTGAAATGGTTTGAATCGTATCTTTATGGACGTTCTCAATCAGTAATTATTGGTAACACTGTATCTTCGCCTCGTATTCTGGAATATGGTGTACCATAGGATCAATACTTGGACCTCTCCTGTTTACACTCTATATGGCTCCACTCCAAGATGTAATTTGTCATCATAGCTTAAACTGCATGTTCTATGCTAATGATACACAACTATACATTGCTATAAATCCAAATAATCAATCTACTGCACTTGACACTCTTCGCAGCTGCGTAGAAGATGTTATGTCATGGAACACTCAAAACATGCTACTTTGTAATGCAGGGAAAACAGAAGTTATTCATTTTACATCTTGCTTTATGAAAAACCCTACTAATCAGATTTTTTGACTCACCAACACCACCATCCTGCCAACTGATAAAGTACGCAATCTTGGAGTTACGTTAGACAAGAACTTAAACTTTACCCAGCATGTTAATGAAATCTGTAAAAAAGCTATTTTATCTATAACGGCTATTGGGTGCATACGGAAATATCTTTCCCAAGATAACCTTAAAGTACTAGTAAATGCCTTTATTATCTCACTCTTGGACTATTGTAACAGCCTTAATTCTATACGGTCTACCAAAATACTGCAACGTGTTCAAAATACAGCTGCACGTCTTATCACTGGAGTCAAACGCTATGATCATATCACACCTGTCCTTAAAGGCTTACACTGGTTACCGATTGATTCACTTATAGACTTTAAAATTCTCCTTACATGCAACTTACAAGATCATTCATGGTCTCCACCATATTTGTCTACCCTACTTACAATCTATGCTCGTCCAGTCACTCCCTCCTTAATTAATAATACACCCTCCTCAAGAACAGTAGCATATGGACAACGTGCCTTCTCCCTCGCTGCTCCCAAATTATGGAACTCTCTGCCGAACTACATTAAATTCTCACCTTCAGTATCAACTTTTAAAACTGCTCTAAAAACCTTTTCATCTTTTCAAGAAAATATATATGTAGTAACACTTTTTTATTACATCTAATTATTCTTATCCATGGCCTTTTTATCCATCCGTGTACAGTGTATGTTAGTATACACATATTTAGTATTTTTTTGTATTTTAGCATTACAACTAATTATTTTTATCTAAATGTATTAAGTAATTTGTAGTAATATTTATTTAGCATTTTTCTAGAAGGAAATTTTCATCATGTAAGTGCATTGTGATTTTTAAATGCGCCATAAGAACATTGTTATTATTATTATAATGGGTATGGTTCAAAAAGACTAAGATTTAGTATTGGCAAACTTCTGCATTCTATTAGCTAAACAAACTATTTATTATTGCCGTTGTAAAAACATAAAACCAAATGTAGACGTATTTTGGGCAAGAGTAAAATATGTCTACAAATTGGAACATTTTATAGCATGCCAAGTTATCCTTTCACTTTCAAAAGTGGAAGGCTCTGATGCCTTATGTTATAATTATGTAATAATATGTAAGCTACTGTATGTAAGATACCCCGAATCCCTATCTCTATTCTTGGTTCGTTTTTGTCAACTTTTTTTTTCTCTTCCTTCCTTACTAGATGTGTAAAACTAATTATTTTTAGGTGATAATGTTGTTTATTTTTCCTGCTTTCTTGTTTGTATCACAGCATGTAATGTTAACTTGTAATTTAACTCAAATGCGAATAAAAAAACAGTTAAAAAAATATTATTGCTGTTATTATTTCCTTTTAATGGATGTTTCAAAGAAGCCAAAGTTGGAAAACACTGGTAACAAAAGTGTGATTCAATGTCACCCAGGACATAACAATACCATCAAAATTTCTTTCAATGCAATTTTTCTATTATCTTCTTGTAGTGGATGAATCAAGGGCTCCAGGTCTTCGAGATATTCTTAAAAAGTACCATGAGGTTGGTAAATAATTGTTGACACTGTGTGTGACAAGGTCAGGGTACATACATGTACATGACGTAGTATGGCTTAGCCTAATGTTGGATGTTCTTCTCAGAGTTGCTAATGCACCATGCAGGCCCCAGTAATAATTTTAACAAATATATATATAATTATATAATTATATCCTTTTGCCATGCATCTGTTTTCGATGTTATAGATGCACAGGCGATGTCAATACTGTACATGATGATACTGAGTCAAGCAAGATGTCAAAACATGACAAGAACAACAGTCATCATCTGTTCATCAATAAGAGGACAGAACCATTGCTAAAGGACATCTGTTTGTTTTAATACAATAATTAGCGAGAAAAAATATACTAATTTATTTTGACCAAAATGTGATGTCATCTGCCAATCTACTCTAATAACACACAGCTACTGACCAATCAGTGTGTGTTTTCCAATGTTTATTGTACAATAGCAGAGCTGACCTGCCCGTATGAGTAGAGTACCATACACATATAATTATTTGCTATCTTTTCATCTGGTCTCAGCCTCCTGTCCCACCTCTACCGTTTAAATGAAATCATTTAATGTTGTGATTAGCTCTCGATCAGGCAGCAGCACACACTCTGAACTTACAGTTCCCAGTTCACAAGGTGGCCAGGTTCAAGGCCATGACCAAGCCATTGTTCTTTCATCTTTTATTTTAACCTGGATATAACTTTATTTAGCTCTTATTTCATTCTGGTATTTTTCTCAAAAAAGAAAAGATGAAACCTACATTTGGTCTTGGACTCGATAGGCCTGCCATCCCTAGCAGATGACGTTTCAATGTAACAAAATAATGAGTTTTGTTTTTGTCTAATAATTTAAACCTATTTATTTCCCTTCTCACGAGCCGCGATCATGACATACAGTATAATAGATATAACAGGAGCTCATAGGCTGGAGCCTAGATATGTATAATATACGATGTATATATATTATTATGTACACTGCAAAGTGCAGGTTTTCTCTTGGGATGAAAGTAGCTGCCTGTTCTTTTTCTTGAAAGCACAATCAATCATACAATTTGTCTTTTTGTGCAGACTGTTGCCAGTTATTGCTCACTCAACCAAATAAATACTGAGAAATACATTTGTATTGTCACATGGTTTTACTTTTTGTACTCTAATAAAGTTTCTTACATTTCTTTGTATTTTAGGTACAATTGTTGGGTACATTACTGCTTGTGGAGTTCAACACCCTTTCAGACTACCTGTTCATATTACATTCCATGTCAGAGGTCCTGGGTGCTATGGGATCTCACATAATGTTCTATATGGCAGCTGCTGTTGCTGATTTCTATATTCCAGCAGAAAATATGGTAAGTTTAGAGTAACAGAAACCCACAAATGGGATCCTCAAGAGATTTATTTATTTATTATTTATTTAATACTAGTTTTTGTGGTTAGTTATTAATTTTTTGTTTTGTCATAAGTTTTGATTACCACCTGGCATGCATTGCAGGTGTTCTATTTGGGAAACGGCAATATATTTTAACGAGGGAAGAATGGGTCGAGGACAAAAAGGAAGTAGAGGGGAGGGGAAGGGAAAAAGAAAAGTGAAGGGAATGCCTGCTGAGAAGGCCTGTGATTTTGAAAAATGCCTCTAATTTGTTATGCATGCCTGATCTGTCAAAGTTACCAGTACAATTTTCGGTGCATATTGTAGGCCTCATAAATAAAATATATGTTTTCTCCAAAATTAATGGAATTCTTAATCTCTAAATCATAAACATAACTTCTATGATATCAAACAATTTGAATTAGTGTTCTTGTAACAAGACAGTCTTCTACATGTATAATAATTGGGTCGCTAGCAAGATTTCAATTTGGTAAACAGTTTGATCTGATTACCGTACATGTTCACAGCTGGTTCGTTCACAGCATTTCACATGAGAATCAGTATTACCGGTACTCAAAAGAATCTGAAAACAGCACTTTACTTTCGAAATAAATTCACATAACTGGTCATATAGAATCAGCTGGTACCATTGGAGTTCTTACATTTGCAACAGGAAGTTCGTAGTTACTCGGGCTGCCTGTGGCAGCACCGAGTCTTAAAATGCAAGCGGTTATTTTTGTTTTGTTTTGTTTCATGCAACAAAATTTTGACTTTTGACCCATGCGGTTATATTTTCTTTGTTCCCATGTATTAAATTTCAAGTTCACCACCAACCAGATTGCACTGTGCTGGTCACGTAACACTCTCCAGGTTAATTTATTTACATAATTTAATACAGTAAATCAAGATGGTCGACCCGTGAGGAAATTTCTCTCAAATTTGGAGTCCCATCTCTCAAATGTACATGTAAGCAGTTTAATGTTTTATTTAACTTCACCATGTGAAAGCCTTCCAACAGGCTCAGGATATTTCAACTGGCACTCTTGTCGGAGCCGAAGGACCGCGTTTTTTACCCAGATGGCCAGTGATTTTATATACAACGCGACATCCTGAAGGGGCTGCATGGTCAAACTCAAACTCAAAGCCAGGATCCGGCTAATCCACACATCGAATTGGAATTTAGCGTGTTGCTTTGCTGCTGAAACCAAAGGCTTCTTCATTAGAAATGGCAAGATGTTGTGTTTTTCTAGGAGGACAAAATATTTCTCGTTTAAGCTTGAATCTCTTTCGCCACAGCTTTGTTATTTGAATCTCTGTGAATTGGTATACTCAAATATACTGCACAAATTATACCGTACAACTGAATAAGAAGTCTTTAACAAAGCCAAACTCAACTTCAACTCAAGAGCAAAGCTGAGAGGGAAAGTGAAACTGAACAGTGTCTTGTCAGGTCATGAATTAAGGTACGGTGAGGTTGAAATCAAAAATATTAAATTACATATATATACTAGGGGAGCAGAGAATGAATGTCACCGCGCTACCAGCCACTCCTAAAGACTGCTAAATTCAGCTAATAATTCTTCCCTTTGGTTATTACTAAAAGGATTTCAAATGAAAGTGTATTTCATCTTCAATCTCATGTGGCCCAAGTGAAAGCCCAGATGGGCTCTTGTTATAATAGAAGTGCTTGAAATAATTTTGTTTATGCACTTGAATGATCGTCTACATAATTAATTGAGCTTTTATAATTTGTAATTTCCTGTGCGTGTAAGAGTTACAGGCCTAAGAAAATGTGTATTTTCTCCAAAGTCAGTTGGGTTATTAATATTAAAAATCATAAACATAACTTATATAATATTGTCAAGCGATTCGGTTTATTGTTCTTGTTGTAAATGACTAGCCTTCAGTTCCAATGAAGTTGCCTCTGTCACTTGGGTCTTGTACTTACATTGTAGCAACCTTTTAGAGGGGAAATGACACTTCGTTATCAGTTTCTTTCACATGAACAAAGAGTACATGTAGGAACATCAAACTGTTAATTCCAAAACCCAGGAGCTGAGACTAATACTCAGTATTCTTCAAACTGAAAGACAAGTTGTCGCAAGTCTTCCTCGATATGCGATATGCAGGAACGAATGATTGGTGCCATTCAAATACCAGTCAGTACCGCACCAATCAGAAATGTCCGTTTGCTGGTGCACTGGTTTTTTCAAAATAACAGTGCTTGCCAGCAGGTATTCCCTTCACTACCCTCCCCCTCTTTTTCTCTTCTCCTCCCCTCCCCCCTACTTCCTTTTTTGTCCTTGCCCCATTCTTCCCACATTAAAATATATCACAGTTTCCCAAATAGAATGCCTGCTAATTACCACCTGGTAAATCGTTCAGTCTATATTTTGATGGCTTCACTCAGCCTCGGCCAGGGGGTAATTAGTGGTATACCCAAATACCATAAATTGTTAAGGCCCTTTCAAATGGATGCATTAACATCATGCAACATGTTGCATGTAACATGTTATTTGCATCCATTTGAACACCATGTTGCACGATGTTGCATGAAGTTTGACTAGTTTCAAACTTCATGCTGAGAATCAGGATTTGGGATTTTCTGTATGCAAATTCCTCTTGGCTTTACAGTCAGAGTGTCAAACACACTGTCATCTTTCATCCAATGGATTGCCAAGATGTGCCAATAATATGTCTGTCATCAGCTTATTGTAACTATAATATATAAATACAATAACCTATTTGTGGCATCGAAATTAATGCCCTGACATTTCGTCCACGGACATTATCTCATCCAAGAAGAGAACTGAGTTTCCGAGAGCAAAGCTCGAGGCTGTGTTTGCTGTTATGGCCACTGATTTATTTTTATTTTCTTAGTATTACAGATTTAAGTACAATTCAGACATTGTTATGTTCGCTGATGAAAGAGATGAAATACATCTACATTCATGCATCTCCTTAGTAAACAGTACTACAAAATACTGAGCATTTTTGTCTCATTATCGTTCTTAATTATGTCTTACTCAAAGGGGCCTTGCCATCGTCCATATTTTTTTCTCAGATGGAGCCTAAATATTGTAGGTCATTTTTTTCTTTTGTGATTATAAATTAAAAGTGTAAACCCCTTGATGTCACATGTATAATTAGCATAATATTATCTTTAATGGCATATAATTTGTTGATTGTGGAAACCCAAAACTGCCCAAATAAAAACAGGGAACTCCAAAATAATATTGCATCAAATCTTAAGAAGTGCTGGAATTCTGATAATTATGCAACATTATTTCAATGGATGGATGACCAAAGAAACCAGACTATAACACTGGTCGAGGGGCAAATGTTTCACACTTAAAATCAAAAGCAAACAAAATCTGCAGTCTTGCATTACCTTATTTAATCGATCCAACCACCAGGTTTGTTTGCACAAAACAGATAAAGTGGCTGTTAACCAATTGCCTTTCTTTCCACCATATTTCTCTTCATCCAATTTTACAGCATCAATTCCAAATGCATTCTGGGTAATGGTCAACATTTTTGCAAGGGGTCTCCCCCTCTGTAACTCTATATTATAATAAGGTGTTTAGAACTTAGTCCTTTTTGCCCAAACTCGCATCTTTAATTGCCATGAGTAACACAGCCCAGGACCCAGTTGTTTGAAGCAACTCGGTAAGTGCTACTTCAGGGAAAAAATGCTAAACAGAGGGTAAACATACAGATTACATTATTTTACAGACTTAGCGCTATCCTAGGGATAAAGTTACCCTCGTTTCAAACAACTGGGCCCTGTAGGTTTGGCAGGGTAAAAAGGTGACACCAACTGGTGAGATTTGGAGTTTTCATTCAGGATTTTTTTGAAACTACATTACAATATTTGTCTTTAAAGTGCATATAAGCCCTAGCCAGTTATCTTTGGTATGGATTGTACATGAAGTGGATAGTCCAAAGGTAGAATACTTTTTGATTTGGGTGTTACGTCTACGAGATATAAAGGTTTATATTTCCAATATGCTAATGATGTGATGTCATCACCGACTTCACTTATTATACAAAAGCATACTGGTAGAGACAAATTACCTATTTTTAAATTCTAAGTTATATTTGAAGCTTATCAAAGTGATTTTACAAATAAAAAATGAGAAAATAGAAAATAGCTTAATTCACAAGCACATAGAAATTCAGCAAATGTCGGTGATGACATCACATCATTAGCATATTGGAAATATAAACCTTTATATCTCGTACACGCAACACCCAAATCAAGAAATATTCTACCGTTGGACTATTCACTTCATGTGCAATCGATATCAAAGATAACTGGCTAGGGCTAATATATGCACTTTAAACTTAAGCTTCTTTTACCCCCAAATAAACAAATGCACCAAGCTTTCAGCTACAATGACAATCTATTTTGGTCTGGGAATGTCCTTTGTGGTTTGCCATTAATGTACGTGACAAAGTAATGTTTGCTTATGAATCGAACCTGGCATGCCAATTACTAATAATTATTGCACCCTATGAAGTACATGCCATTTACCGTGCCCCTCTTTGTGCCAAACACTTAATGCCATAATATATATTATTTGTAATTAAAGTGTATTATAAGCCCTACGTGGTTATTATTGATATAAAGTCTCTAAATTGAGTACATTATGATTATGTTAATGGCCAAAACATATTTTGATTCTGTCTCATATTTACCCCATAATTATGCCTTAAATAAAGTGCAAATACATGTAGCACCATGCATATAGAGCGGTTTTCAGTTGAGTGTAGTAAAACCAAACGCAAATTACCCACAGCCAGCCAATCATAGGAGCGAGTAATCACAAGTAACTCATAAATGGCTTCCCTGTGAGCCAATGACAAACCAAAGCAAAGCCAAAACCAATTTGCGTTTGGTTTTACTTTGGATTCTGATTGGTTGGTTTACTTTCTCAGCCAATAGGAGAGCTTAATTAGTAAACGCAAAACCAAAACACTTCCGACACTCAATTGAAATCCGCTCTATAATACAACATGAACTCTTTTTGCCCCAAATTATATTTCTGATGTATATTTCAGTTGTCTAAATTACTTTTCTGTGAGAGGCAGGAGCAGCAATTCAACTAGAGCAGGCTGTGCACATGTTTCATCTTGTGATGTCACAATAATTGAAACCTGTGGGATTTTATTGTATAGTTACAGTTTAAATTTCTCTTGGGAGGGAGTTGATTCATCTTAATTATGACGTACGTCACAGGATCCACGAAAAGTAACCATGCCAGAAATATTACAAAATGTGCAAGGTTGATACCTTTTTGTGAGAAACAAACACAACATTTACAGTACAATATAACTTTTTTTGTTTTTAACATGATACTTGCACTTTAAAGTTCACACATACAGTACACCACACACTTTCAAGTTGACTGGACACTGGGAGAATGAGTCATTTCCTTGTTTTATGTCAAAGCATTGGGAATTTGATGTTTTGCTTTTGGTTTGAGCTAAAATCCTGGGTCTTGGGTGTTTTCTCATAAATCGAACACAGATTTTAGCTCAAAACAAAAGCAAAATATAATCAAATTCTCAATACTTTGTGATGGCGTGATTATGGGGTGAATATGAGACCAAATCCAATTTTATTGGGCCATCCATATGGCATGTACTCTAGTCGGAGAATTCAAATCAATAATAACCTTGTAGGGTTTATAACTGAAGCGCTGTGTGCAACAAGGGTGACTTCTGATCACATTCTAAATTCTCCTTCAAATTCATTGTTTTCTAAGGGAGAATTTAAAATGTGATCAGGGGTCGCACTGACGTCCATTTTGCACACTGCCCTTCAATTTATGCATACACTTTAACTGTAATGATCTTTGTCTTTGGCTCTGTATGCAGTCAGAGCATAAGATTCCATCAGATGGAGGTCCACTTGAGCTGAACATGCAACAGGTCCCCAAGATGCTGACCCCCCTGGTTAAAGAATGGGCAGCTAATGCATTTGTTGTGTCATTCAAGGTACATGTTAGCATTCATTGGATCTGTCTGTTCAATTTTGTTGTCATAAGTTTATGTACTTTAATTTTAGTAAAAGTTCTCTGTTAGATGGGAAAGAGAGTTACCATTAATTTATTTGTTGTCCTTGAACTATTCTAAGATATCAGGACTTCATTAGCATAACCAAGCCACTGACTATTAGCAAACTCGCAATCTGATTGGCTATGCAGGCATGCACCGTCTATCGATCATTAGTATAAACCAACTAGTGGACTATTACAAATCCTGCATTCTGATTGGCTACCCTACTATAAGTCTATTTGTGATATCCTATTGTAGAGAAAAAACGCACGCATTTTTATGAAATAATAACATTTTTTCAACTTCAATTTGTATCTTTCTATTATTTTCTACTGTTCGTCTAGGTAGTTTATACTAAAACAATTAGACCTCTCGCCCTCATGGGATTTGTAGCCTTGTAGCCTATTCTGGATAAATAGATGGCAACTCTGAAGAACAAAACTCAACAAGAAACTTGCTTATTTTCCAACTTTTTTCACAGGTTTTTCTCTATAATGTAGATCGACAGCGCTAGCTAAGTTGTTCATAAAGAACCATAAATTATAGCGTGGTTATCCCAGCTAAAACAATGGGACTAAATAAATATAAAATCTTGCTCTTAGTTTCTACCCATGTAAAAATCAAAGGCGGGATCCCGCCAATCCCACCTGGGATCCCACCTTGATCCCACCTGGGATCCAGCCATTCCCACCCGGGATCCTGGGTGGAAGTACATAGATCTCACCTCATACATGTAGGTGGGATCCCAGGTGTGATTGTCTAAGGATCCCAGGTAGGATTGGTGGGATTCCACTTTCCTACCTGGGAACCCGCCATTCCAACCTGGGATCCCGGGTGGGAGTACATATATCCCACCTGATAGGCGGGATCCCAGGTGGGATTGACGGGATCCTGCCATCCCACCAGGGATCCCGGCATTCCCACCCGCGATCCCGGGTGGGAGTACATATATCCCACTTTTTTTTATTTAAACATATTTATTCCATACAATTGCCCCAAGAGCAGAAGCTCATCTGGGAGGCTCTCGTACAACTATTGCACACATTTCAACAGAGGAAGTTGGGAGCAAAACAGAAACAACAGAAAATAAATAACATTACATATGAACTGAAAAGCGAGATGTAGCGGAAATAAAATCTTGAACAGCAAGGAATAATTTACAATTTGAATTAAAGTCAACATTGGTACATCCACGAAGTAAAAACATTAGCTTGTCAGATTCGTTAGAATTAGACCAGAAATTATTTAGGCACTCTGCAGCCGAGGTAAGTAAACGAGAGCGATGGGCTTCGAAACGGGGACAATGTAACAGGTAATGTTTGATAGTTTCCCGCTGGTATCCACACTCGCATACAGGAGAGGGTATACAATTATGGCGAAAAAGATCGTCGTTTAAGGTGCTATTTTTCAACCTAAGTCTGGTTTGCAGAACAGAAGGATACCTAGTACCAATTTCAAAGAGCTTGGGGCACTTCCCTTTTGACAACAACCTATTAACTGAAGTTTTGAATTTAGCAAAAGAGGAAGACTTCCTTATATAGAGAGCCAGGGAATTCCATCCGGAAATAGAAGAAGGAAAAAAGGAGTTTTGAAATCTAGATGTGGAGCAACTTATAAGTGATATGTTCTCGCTATTACGGAGTGAATAACTAGATCTGTGAGAAACTGGCGCAGGTAAGAGGGAGGAGAGATAGTCAGGAACCAAATTATTTTTAATTTTATAAAATACCGAAAGTTTATGAATATGACGTCTTGACATATATCCCACCTGATAGGCGGGATCCCAGGTGGGATTGCCTAAGGATCCCAGGTGGGATTGGCGGAATCCCGCCATCCCACCTGGGATCCCGCCATTCCCACCCGGGATCCCGGGTGGGACAGGTGGGATCCCGCCTCGATCCCACCTTTATTTTTACATGGGTATCGACTGTTGACTCGGGGCTGTGCCCCTGACATCAACTATCTGCCAATAGAAACCTTGAGCTCACAGTCTAATTGTTGATTATGATCCTCCTGTGTGATTGGTGGAAAATTAATGTGTGATATCTGATAACTACTGTCAGTTTCCTTCCCTGAAACTCACAGTTTCCATCCGGCTTTGCTCTCACAAACTGTGTGCCTCTAAAATAACATTCCAAGGCAAATTCTTTGCATTTTTCCTTGTTACAAGTAGCTTATTATTTATATTAGTTGAGTAATAAGTATATTTTCTCTCTTCCTAATCACTGGGAACTGTTTTTTAGTCGAGTATCTCCTTCAATTTATATTAATACAGTAGCTATAAGTGTTTAACAGGATTTTATGTTTCTGTGTTTTATTAAGCTTGAGACTGATGTCAACATCATTTCAAAGAAGGCAAGACAAGCACTGAATAGATACAATCATCAGGTTAGTAGTCAGAATATGCTAGTGTTATCATAGAAATCACTGGATTGGTTATCTAAGTTCTAGTTTGGATAGTGTCCCAGAATTTGCACAAAACTATCCTCAATGTCTTTAATTAACAACAGCTCTTCTTTATGTTTGTTCACATTTAAAGCTTGCAGATCAACCATGTGTCATGCAAGTCTGTAATACGATCAGCAAAGTTAAAGGGAACGTACCTCAGCTGAAACATGTTTACTCGTAAAATGTTTGCTTCCTGTAAATTGTATACTAGGTATAATTTATAGACCACGTTTCCTGTCCATAAAACTCATTTGCATTTCCTGTGTGTTGCCATCTTGATCAGTGCTCGACCTTAGCGGTAGTCCACTGGTCCTGGACTAGTAAGAAATGCTTAATTCTGGACTAGTGAAAAAATAATGTAATGTTTAATAAAAGATAAAAACAAAAACATGTTGTCCTGTGATTGTTGTTTCAACGCGTTTCTTCGCAAACGTTCCGGAAACAATCGTGAAAAGGCCGAGAAGACTGAACAAGGCTGAGACGAGGACTGGGCACTAGTCAGCCCCAGGAGCTCCCGTGAAGGCCGCTATCGCCATCATCTTTGTTTTAACTTGTTCACTCGTGCGTGTATCATGAAAGGCTTATATTAGAGATAAGCAAATATTGGCATGCCGGGACTGCCAGGAATTTTCTCTGGACTAGTAAATTTTCAGCTCTACTAGTCCCAGGACCTGAGTGATAAAAAAAGTTAGGGTCGAGCACTGTTGATTCTTATGATGTCACAGTGTTGCCCCTATTGCCAGAAAACAAAAGCTCTTTTGTTTTGTTTTGTTGTATGTGCAGGAAATTCGGGAATATCGGTCCATAAAATAACATCTAGTGTACAATTTACAGGAGAGAAAAACACGAGATTTAGGCAGCCAAAAGGAACATTGGAGAGCAAATATTGTTTTTCTTCAGCAAGGTTCCCTTTAACTTCTAACAGAGAGCTGAAGCAATCATGATGGCAACGTCTTGGACGATGGCATAAAACAGTAGTCTTAATTCAAAAATACAATAACTATACAGTGAGTATATATCACACGAAAATGCATGCAGTTGCTTACTTGTTGACCATTTTCTGCAAAAACAACATGAAAACCCCAAATGTTACGTTAACAAGAGAATTCAAACATAAGAAAGTAAATCACTCTGTTTTTCATTTGTCGTGAATGGAACTCTATGCTTATCACATTTTTCGAAGATACGGAAAAGTAATTAAAGACAATAAAGTAAATAGTAAACACAAATAATTATGGGAGAAAACACTTTTGTACATCCTGTCATCTGTCCACTGCCAATTCACTATTGTTGTTGCGCTCGATCTCTAATGTTTTGTATCTTGTAAGAGGACACTTGGTTACACATCATGATCACATGTTAAATTACCACCTCAACCCACAGCAATTTTTTTTGTCGTGTGTAGGTAGTAGTCTCCAATATTTTACAGACACGAAAAAAGACAGTGGTGATAGTAACACCTACACAGGAGATGGCAATATGGATGTCTGATGGAGAAATGGAGTTAGGCAAGGAGATTGAAGCCAAGATTGTAACAGAGCTAATCAAGATGCATCAGCAATTTATCGGCACCAGTGCAGTTATGCAAGGTACCTCAGCAGCGCTGCAGTGATTTGCATTGCAGCATGGGAGGGATCTGTATGAACTAGGCACTTTAATGCTTGCATAATATGCATGTACATTAAAAAGTTATTTTCCATGGCTGTTAAATGCATATTCATGTAGGATAAAAATACGAAAAGTATTGACGGCTCCACTGAGGATTTATTTATATTCACAAAAGGGTGTTTTCAAGCATTATATTACAAACTAAAATTACCTTTTTGGAACATACTTGTTGAGTATTAATATTTTTTCCCCTTATGAACTGAATAGAACTGATGTCTAATACACAAATAATAAACAGTGTATGTCATTGCACAGTATTAGTAGTCTCTTTGGCTGTAGACGATAATTATTCAGAATTGCTATTAAAATAGAAAGGAAAAAAAGCAGCGCAGAGCTTTTATAGGCTCTTGTTTCACCCATTGCACAAGTCTGGACATGATCCTGTGTGAGGGAGGAATGCAGGCTGGTAATCAAACCACCAATTTAAAGTGCCTACAATGTACATAAGCCCAGTTTGTTTAATCATTAAAATCGATTCTCCATCATATAAATAGTGTATGTCTATAGAGGTTTCTATTTCCAATATGCTAATTACAGTGGAACCTCGATTTAACGAACCTCTATATAACGAAGTCCTCGGTATAACGAACGATATTCTTCAGCCCGGCAAAATGACAAGTAAAATGTATGTAACAGAACCTCGATATAACGAAATCCTCGATATAACGAAATCCTCGTTATAACGAACACAATCCGACAACCCAAACGTAAAATCTACCCCGATATAACGAATAAATGTCAACACGCGACAAAACATGAATGCGGAACAGACCAACAGCGATGAAAATCCTTTAATCCTGAACAAGAGAACAACCTCTCAGTCAACATCTCATTAGATACAGACACTGGCACTATCGAGACATCTACAGATCCGCTTTATCCTCTTTGTCTCTTATTAGTTCTATTAACTTCGTTACTTCGTTACAAAACAATTATTAACTATACCTCGATATAACGAACATTTTGGTTGTTTTTCCGCAAATTCGTTATAACGAGGTTTTCGATTTAACGAACCCTCGATATAACGAACCAATTTCCCCAGTCCCTTGGCACTTCGTTAAATCGAGGTTCCACTGTATGTGATGTGCTGGCAGAGATCAATATTTTTTTATAAACAAACATGACTTGTTATATTTGAGCTTTTACCAAATATTTTCTATAAATCAGAAACAGTTTCATTCACAAGGCGATAGAAATGACCTTTTGTTGGGCTACTGTGACATCATAAATTAGCATATTGGAAATAGAAACCTCTATAACTCAAAGATGCATTATACTCAAATCAAGAAATATTTACGGTTCAACTATTTACTTGATGGAGAATCGATTTTAATGTTTAAACATTTGGGATTACAGGCACTTCAACATCACATTGCTGTCAAAATGGATGAACTATTGTCTAGATTCATGTAGTTATGATATGAAATCATGTTTGCCGCGTAGCACTAGTAGGTGTAAAGAATGTGATGTAAAGTGGTATGCTGTAGTGCTATGTGTGCACGCCCTACGAGGGAAAGAGAAAAAATCTCTGACCCAAGTGGGACTCGAACCTGCAACGACCTCCAGGTTGCATGTCTGGCGCTCTACCAACTGAGCTATCAAGTCAGATGAGAGCAATCGTGGGTATTGGTGCGTTTTATGGTCACGGCGATTATATATGTATATGTAGTTATGATATGAAATCATGTTTGCCGCGTAGCACTAGTAGGTGTAAAGAATGTGATGTAAAGTGGTATGCTGTAGTGGTATGCTGTAGTGCACTTCGGCCGGCCCAGTCTAACGGTTTCAACATCAGTACAACTTTGGTACAACATTTGCTGAAGTTGATCTTGATACCGTTTAAAATCATGGGCGCTTGAAAACATTGTTGATCTAGATATTCAAGACATTGAAAGTATGTTGGAGAGTTTGAATATGTAACAATTAAATATGTTATCCCCAATTGTCATCAGTTGGTGTAAATATTTTGTGTATATATAATTTCAACGAATAAATCCAGCATTGTGTTGCACACTATTTTTGCATAGTTGTGGAGAAAAGTGGCATACAAATCTCAGTAAAGTTGTGATAAAAAATCTTAGTGAAATAAACCGAATTTCTCTATTAAAAATACCCTTAAAATCGCTCTCAATTCATACCAATTAAATAAATTTGCTCGCATTTGCACGATACCTGTACAACCAACATGTCTTTGAGCCATTTTGACTCAGTGCTTCACTTTTAGGGCGTTCCAGACACGACGTGATTAGTCTGTTCTCAGATGTCAAACAACGGTTTCACAGCACATGAAATTCAGGGGTGTATCCAGGGGGAGGTTCCGGAACACCCTCTTCGTGATTTCCAAAGAGTAAAAAGCTCTAAGATTTTCCACCTCCCTGTTAAGATGATGGATAGCCAGACTCGGAAACCCCGTCGGAACCCCCCTCGGAACCCCCCTCGGAACCCCCTCACGGAACTCCTGGCTACGCCCCTGAACTTGGCGTTGACAACACAAAACCGAATTTACTGACAACCTTCAACAACCAGTAATCTTACTCCTGACAATCTTCAACAAAGTTCTTATTTTTCTGGTAAGTATTCAACCTTCATTGCGCTCTGTACAAAATCGACTTACTGTGCGGGAACACGAAGTTCGTGTGTTGGCGTTGTTCATGTGCTGTGAAACAGTTGTTTGACAGTAGTACATCTTTATCTTTACATGGAAAATCATCAGTTACATACATAGATAAAAAACACTAAAATATGAAACTGTTTTACATGAAAGCCATGTTGCAGGGACGAATAAGAAAAATAGGAATGTCATATATAAGAAATATTTACATAAGGTTAAAATAACTCGATTTCGTAAGATTAAAAATGAAGTTATTTAAACTAGTTGATTGCCTTACATCCTCAGGCAGTTCATTACATAACTTAGCCCCACTAAAGCGAAAAGCCTTTTTACCGAAATTGGTTCGTGGCCATACGAGGGTTAGTTTTGTTGATGACAGCTGAGCATCGTGTCTGGAACGCCCCAAAAGTGGCGCGCGGCGCGCTCAACCGATAATAGTAGTAAGCCCTAGCCAGTTATCGGTAAAACTGAAAAACAAAATGACCGATACTGTTACGAAATACGTCAGTCTTGTATACAGAATGATAGAAGCTGGGAATGGTGTTTATTTCTACTCTGTTAAATACCAAGTTTGATGTATACAATGTAATGCTAACTAAGCTAGCCCTCTTACGAATTTCGGTTTTTCTAATACAAAAATAGCAACAACAAAACAAGGCAGAATAAAACTAGTAGTATACCAACGTGACCTATTGATAACGCTTTTATCTTTATTTAAGTCTTACAACAAAAGCTGAAAGTAAGTTTGGCTCAGAGGCATTAGATCGGATTTCGTCTGAGTGTGACAAAATACGGCCTGCATGTCTGTAATTTGATTAGACCAGAAAGAAAAAAACGGGAAACCATACGAACGTCACGGCATGTCGTACCCGTTCTGTAAGTCATTGCCGTAACTTTCCCACTCGTACGAAATCCACTCTATTGAATATGAATGTCACGGCATGTCGTACAGTAACCGTGCTGTAAGTCATTGTCGTAACTTGCCCACTCGTACGAAATCCACTCTATTGAATATGAATGTCATGGCATGTCGTACAGTAACCGTTCCGTAAGTCATTGCCGTAACTTTCCCACTCATACGAAATCTACTGTAGCCAAACATTCTCCTTGTCAAGTCTTTTGCTTCGGTTCCAGAGCTTCTGAATATCAGTTCAAAAGTCCGATTTATAAAGGCGCTAAGATCTGTGTTTGATTAAAACCCTATTTACACTCGCAAAAAAAGACGGCACGGCGCTCCAAGTCTCGGCACGGTGCCTATAAAATTGCGGCACGGCACCCCTAACTTTGAACGTGTACGTACCCTAAATTTTAGAGTTGCCGAGACTACCTCTCTTAGGTATTCTAGGCATGGGTAAAATCGGCACCGTACCGAGATTTGGAGTGCCGTGCCGTCTTTTTTTTTGCTCGTGTAAATGGAGTTTGAGGCATGTATGTAAGTGTTGTGTCCAATAACGTTGCAGGTTCTACGGCACAGTTAACACTGCAGCTCCAGGAAGGCGTCGGAGTTCCAATAACTCAGGTAACACCTCCCACTAAACGTGCGATACATGGCCGCCTTCGTCTATACGACAAACTTACTCATTTCGTGTTGAGGTTGTGCCATGAATAGTGCTTATTGAATTATGCTGAATTCAAAACTGGCTGGTTTATAGCGCAGTGTGTCAAACGTTCTCACTTTACAAATCCTCCCGAGGCTCAGGGGATATTTAATAACTAATTTACTAATCACTTTGCAATAATGTTATTACCGAGGAAGCAAACTAAATTTATTTGGCCTTGTGCAACGTTATCCAGAATGGTAATTAGACTTGACTTTTAGTCATCAAATCACACAGTATATTGCAGTGGGTATACTCGCACGTGAAATTGCGTAGTGATCTATGTCATGAAAAGAGCTTCATAGAGTGTATATAGCTAGACAAAATACGTTTGAAGAGATGAGTCATTTATATTCGCATTAACAAAATGCGGAGCATGCGCAAAATTTACTTGCGTATCCCACATGGAAGAAGCGTGTTTTAGAAATGAAGAGCTTTGTTGAGTCATAAAACGGGCCGGTAGGGTACGGTGTTGGCATTGTGCCCTGTGCCAACCACTATGTTCCCGCCCTTCTAATTTCTCCTCTTGCATACTTATTCCGTAATATAGTCAATCGAACGCATCCTTAAAGTTGCTCAGGGTACATTAGTCGCCGTTGCTCAGGGTACATTAGTCGCCGTTGCTCAGGGTACTTTAGTCGCCGTCGCTCAGGGTACGTTTGTCGCCGTTGCTAAGGGCACGTTAGTAGCCGTCGCTCAGGGTACGTTAGTTGCCGTTGCTCGACGTTCGGGCCTTCGGCGCTCAAAGATCAGAGTGCTGATGGCAGAATGAGTCGGTCTTTGGTGTGCTTACGGTAATTAGGCCCATTCAAAATGTCGAGGTTTTCATGTGTTTAATGGGGCTGTATCACGATAATAGACTTTACATTCGCGTTCATGGCCGGAAACAGCTATTTCCACCGATTTTAATACGAACTAACGAACCTCTCGGCCATGTGGGATGCTTGAAATCAAAGCAAATATGCAAAAAAGAGTAACAAACTGGATATAAATAGTCTCCATGGAAAATATTGAAAATCCTTTCAATCAAGCATTGAGGGAGGGAAGTTTAACTGCTTGTATCCAATTAACAGCCACCAACCGAGCGATTACTCGATACATGCGCAGTACCATGACATAGCTCCTTTAAACTCAATGCGAATCAGGTTTAACAAGGTTTGGGCTATATTCCATCCGCCAGAAGGACGCAATTCCAAAATGCACTGTTCTAAAATACTTCATTGAGAGCAGGAACTGGTGTCTAATGAAGTAACGCCTGCTAATCAAACAGCATGCAGTATAAAAGTTCTAAAAAGCGGTTGTTGACAGCAAATCCCTCGTGGCGTAAGGGATAGTGACGGATAGGGTTTCGGTTAATAGATGGGTTAGGGTTTCGGTTCGTGGAGCCGATATTTTTTTATGTAGTTGAGGGAAGCGTACTTGTTCGCCTAAATTTCTAAGTGCCGCTTTAGTTTATACCCTAGAAATATAACATCGAGAAAATTGCAATTCGACCTTCTGGCGGATGGAATCTAGCCGCGACCGTTTAACAACAGCTTGAGACATTAACATTAGAGGTTTGAACTCCACTGAAATCACGCTCTCTAATTGGCTGCTAGCCGATACGGTTTTTCCTCATACGCACCAGGTAGTCCCAAAGTTTTTCAAAATCGATTTTTTTTGGGATGAGATTCAGACGTAAATGTACCCTAGCATTGAACACCTTTCTGCCTCATATTTGATAACGAAAGCCTTGTAAAAAGGAGAAAAAAAAAGAATTTTTTTTGCAATAGACCACATTCGATATATGCTTCACTTGTCACGCACGAAGGTTTCAATACGAGGCTCCGGGGTAAATTAAATTTATTCTATTATCCGAGAAAAGAATTGATTTTTTTCATCCCGGAGTCTCATATTGAAACCTTTGTGCGTGACAAGTGACATATGTACAGCTATTTCAAAAAGGTTGGCCCCCACAAACGATTGTAGCTGAAATTTTGGTGAATTCGTTAGTTCTTGGGTCAAAAACTTGAAGACAATATTAATGATCTCCTGGGAAGCGACGTTCGAATTACACCGTAGTTTATCTGTTTTGCACAGCTGCACAGTAATAACCACAATCCATTTCGGCATGGGAATGTTGTTTGCTGTTTGTCCAGGAGTAGATCGTATGGGCTATTGCCGCCGCGCCAGTGATTTGAGTGAAACAAAGAGCGCTCGCTCAAGACTGACGAATATATCGCTTCTGTACGAGACTGAATTAACGAAAGCAAATTAAATAAATTAAATTAAATAAATTGATAAGGAAATAATAATAACGTTATTTCCCGGCCTTGGTCGGTCCATATATGGAAGAAACGTTGCCGGAGATCTTGAAAATGGCCCTCGACCTGCGCATGCGGTCTCGGACCGATTTCAAGACCTGGCAATGTTTTCTCTACACGGACTGACTAAGGCCGGTAAACAACATATATCGTCATTGATATCTTGCCAGGTACCCCAATTTCAGTATGGTTCCCACCAGGCTCTCAACCCCCAGGAAGGAGATTCTCCTGCATTTAGTACGTTTGGTGGTACGGCAGCAGCTGCTGTTACACACATCAGAATTAGAAAAGGCGAAGAGGTGTCACCCACTTTATCCCCGTCTCCATTACCCGAAGGGAGTGGGATTCCCCCTACCCCTACCACCCCGACCTCGAGCAAGGGTCACTCAAGGTTTGGGTTGCTATCAGAGCAGGTGTTAACATCGGACATGAAGAGCTTTATCGAGTCCTTCCGCACCAGGCGTATTGCACTTGGCTATACTCAGGAGGATGTGGGTTATGAACTTTCGAGAACCAATGGCCCTTCCTACAGTCAGTCGTTCATCTCACGGTTTGAGTCTAAGAATCTTGGTCTTAAAGCTGCGGAGAAGATGAAACCAGTGATGCAGACATGGATTGAACAGAAGGAGCTTGAGTGCGCTAAGGGATTACGTGTGTGCAAGAAACGGAAAAGGAGGACCTCGTTCTCAAATGAAGCCCTGCGGTATCTCATAGTCCACTTTGAACAAAATCCGAAACCAACATCTGCTGAGATTGCACAGATTGCTTCCAAGTTAGAGTTAGAGCCGGTTACCGTCCGCGTGTGGTTCTGCAATCGTAAACAGATGCTCAAGCGAATGGCTACTGGGAAGACTCGAGTGAATAACTCGTTGAAGGCAGAACTCGAAGCTAAGGCTAAGGTTGAACCGAGCGTTGACAGGGATGGGAAGCTGGACTTCACCAACATGCCTGTCGGTCAGTTCTCGTTCACTGAAGACAAAGTGAAACCACTGGTATGTGTTGGATCTGAAGGGAGTCCCATAAAGTCCACTGCTCGGACCTCCACGTCAAGTGTTACCTATGCACAGGTTCAGGATGACACCATAGTGCATTCAACTTCTCCTACCGGGGTTCCTGTGCCATACGCAGTCTCTCTTACGGAGCCTGGAACCCACGTAGAGCATGCAGCAGTTGTCAGTTTGAATTTTGACGCATCGTCTGTCCACAAAGTGCAGCAGGTGCGGTTCCCTCGGGCCGTTAATGAAGAAGGTACCCTACATGAGTACCCGACAGAAGTGTCTATGCCAGATTCTTGAGATACAGTCAAGTTAAAATGTCTGCGGCAGCTGGAAGATTGTCTTGGAAAAAACCCCAATAGTTTGTGAGTGGTACCAGCAATGTTGTTGACATTGGCGGATTTTAGGATAAAAGAATCAAGACAGATGGAGGTTTTGTTGGGACGTATAAAAGTACCAGTCACTTAGTGACTGGATTTTAATTGTGTACATACTATTCCGCCCTTTGGCTCAAAGCTCATCAGACTTGATACTAGCGGAATGCTGTACATTTTGCTGAATGCTTTCCTTGACTGTCTATCTTAAGATCATAATACTTCTGGGGAGCTGGGAACTCTGCTTATTGCTGGTGCTTGTATACTACTCACTGAAGACCCTCTGTTTATTGTGACCCCCCTGGTGCTTGTATACTACTCACTGAAGACCCTCTGTTTATTGTGATCCCCCTGGTGCTTGTATACTACTCGCTGAAGACCCTCTGTTTATTGTGCCCCCTATACTACTCGTCAGTTGAAGACCCTCTGTTTATTGTCTTCCCCCCCCCCCCCCCCCCCTAGTGCTTGTACACTACTCGCTGAAAGCTCAGTACTGGTAACTGGGAGCCCCGTAAATCTATGGGATGCTATTTCTAGGGTAATGTGGTTAATATTGAATTGTTATTGTACCGATCTTTCTCCGACCTTGGGGTTTAGCTGTTACGTTGTTAGAAGCAGAGAGCTGGACGTTCTGCCATTGAAGAGTTGTGGATTATTTAGAAGATTTTGTATGTTAGGTAAAACTTCGTGCACGTCTTGACTATCAGTATGTCCTCTAGCTTGATGCTCCTTATGGCGGTAAGGCCGTGCGGCTATTATGTGCTGCAAGGGTAGAATCAAAGTGTGTGGGGAATATTTAACAATTATTCACCGAAGTGGAGGTGAATAGTGGTGGATATTTACCGAGCCGCTTCGTATCCACCACTATTTACCAACACTGAGGTGAATAATTGTTTCAGTATATACCACACTCCAGGTGAATAGCCAGCACCAAATAGTTATTTTATTTTCTGTCAAATGGACAAAAACTCGCGCGCGATGATCATGAAATAATATTCACTGTTTGAGTAGCCAATCAGAGCGCGCGAAAAGTGATATTCACTGGTGTGGTATATACTAATGGCCTTTATAATCCATCAAAAAGATTCTTTGGCTCGTGATTGGTGGAGTGCATCACGTGACCCGAGCGCGCGCAAGGGTTCCCGTAACAAACTATTTGGAGGATCAAAGGCAATAACCTACTTCGTGGCGTTGATAGACACCGATATTTCTCCGAGGATATTATCTATTCCGAGAAGCGAACGGTTTCCGAGTGGGACTGTTCGCTTTTCGGAACAGTTAATATCCTCGTAAAAATATCTCTATTTCAACGCCACAAGTAGGTAATTGTGTATACGCCCGTGTTTGATGTATAAAAGCATTTTGCTATAATTAGTTAGCGCAAGTTTAAATTCATGTTCCAACGTGTCAACCTCATTCTCAGGAGAACTTTCGACGCCATCTGATTAGTCGCGCAGACCCCTGGGAACGAGGTTTGACGTGTCTCAGTTGCGTGGCACGCGCGCAGCGATTCACACCACAGTAGCTGTGGTCAGAATACCTGAAATGGATAGAAAAGTCCGTTTCACAACACCTTACAGATATGTGTCTGTCACTCCTTTTCTCGTTTGAAGAAAATTTTTTTTCCGAAAGCGAGAGAACAAGCAACGAACAATTTGGTAAAGAAACCATCCTACCTGATGATAGTTCAGTTGTATGTTCCCTTCTGACTAAAGCTACCGTGGTGTATCCGTTTGTCTTTTAACAAATAGGCTATGGACTGAAATATTCGCGAAAACTTGTGCCCTGACCTTCTCTAGCTGGCGCTTTAAGCCCGGTTTACACGATAATAGTTTTTGGCACGGCACTCCGGTACCGTGCCCAAGTTACGAGTGCCGTGCCCAAAACGCTTGTCGTGTAAATCGAGCGTTAGGTTGCGTTTCAGACAGCATCGATATTTGGATACAATTAGTTGGTGCTTTTTTGGTCTTTCGCTGACTTTTGTAAGGTATTAAAATAAGGCACTATTTTGGATTTGCTGACGTATTTTGCTATGCTAGCTTTCTTATGCAGTAACGAGAAATATATCAGGAGTGCGGATTTGTTGCGAGTGTAAACTTCAGTGTAGCCTTCCCCTATTATAACAATAGTGTGTCTGTCTCGGAACTATCGGTCGTTGCCCGCGGAATTTTGATGTTCTTAAAACAAATCAATTAGCCGCCCAAGAATGAAGTTCGAGGGCTTATGTGCTAGTTTAAAAACATCAAATTTCCAAGGGAAACTATCAGACGATAGCCATGAGACAAAAACACAATTTGTCGTTATTGTTCAACACTAAAATTGTCTTCCGCTATTCGCGGACGACAACTCGTGTTAAGCGAGTTAGTGGGTAACTTAGCCAGCCTTATACAAACTCTTGTATCACGATATATTCACGCTAGCTGAAAGGGAGGAGCTATAAACTGTTAGCATAACCCAGCCGCCGTCCGTTTGCAAACTCGCCATCTGATTGGCTAGCCAGGCGCCGTATATCGATTGTTATAGTTCACCACAAAAGTTTGGCGCGCGCATTGGCTAAAAGCGATCACGTGACGTGATAGTTGTCGTCCGCGGATGCAAACTATCAGGCCAGGCCTGCTGAGAGCGGAAGACAATTTTGTGATGAACAATATCAGCGGATAGTTTCCCTTTGAAATTTGATGTTCTTAAAACTAGCATATAAGCATATATGTGTTTTAAGAACATCAAATTTCCGCGGGCAACTATCAGCCGATAGTTCCTCGACGGACACACTCCCATTTGTATAATAGTCGACCGTGTGCGCTGCAGACAAAAATCACTTAGAAAATGTTTCTTTTTGCGAGTTTTTTCACAATTTTCTCTGTCGCTAATTTGATAGAACAGTGGCTTGGTTATGCTAAAACATTAGACTTCTCGCTCTTGAGCTCTATTGACTTGGGGCTCTATTGACTTGAGGCTCTATTGACTTGG
Source organism: Actinernus sp. WN-2022 (assembly GCA_030867875.1). Lineage (NCBI taxonomy): Eukaryota > Metazoa > Cnidaria > Anthozoa > Actiniaria > Actinernidae > Actinernus > Actinernus sp. WN-2022. Next base: position 165,286,286 of record JAOWCC010000577.1, on the reverse strand, counting down.
GGCTCTATTGACTTGGGGCTCTATTGACTTGGGGCTCTATTGACTTGGGGCTGTGCCCCTCGCTAACTATATGCTGATAGAAATGTCGAGCTCGCAGTCTAACTCGTGAGATATTCGCACTGATCAGTAAGGGGTGGACCATTAGAAATTAATATCTTACCAATGTTGCTCTTCCCTTCACGAGTATCTGTCACGAAGCGCTTTAGTTTTTATGGCAATAGGTTTAGTGTGAAATTTTTAACCCTCGTTATTTTTAATGGCCAACCCCTAAATAAATGCACATACAGTGTGTGTTGAATAAAAGGAGAGCAACCAATATTAAATTTGGATTATTTGTCCGCTGTCTGTTAAAGTACGTGTAATTTTTCTGCCAATTTCAGCCTAATGTCTATCTATTACAAACCTGCCCATCCCGGCCCCCTCCCCTCACGTGGGGCATTTGACAAGCCAGTCTGTCCCGGTGGTGAGGTATTTGCCAAAAAAGAAAAGTCGGTGGGGGTGGGGAACTTTGCCAGAGTCGAAGACAGCGAATTTTACATCGATGTTTGAGAGATCTGCACTCATTCCAAAGCCCCACGTTGGGGCATGTGTATAGGCGAATCCTTGCTGACGTCATTGTTTACATTTTTGCCTCATTAGCATAAATTAAACTTCAAGCTACAAACAAGTAACCACCGAAAATTTGAGATTGATATGTTAAATATTTACGGAAAAATTGACTTTTCAAAACTATAAAATGGGCTGGGGGGAAAGAGTTGCTGACAGCCATACATCCATTGTAAATTTTGAGCTTTTTAAACGCTCATTCCTCAAAATATATTTATCATATCACTCTCAAATTTTCGGTGATTATGCGGGTATCAGCAGCCATCCCGAGGGGGCGGCCCCCGGTCACCCAGGGGCATTTGTCACAGCAGCCATGACAAATACATGCTAAAACCCCTCGGGTGGGGCAGAAAATTGTGACAAAAACCCCCACCCCTGGGGCAACCTGGGCAACATATTATAAGTATTAGAAGCTAAACGTTTTAAAAGTGTCAAAAATCTTAAGTTTTATACAAATATTATCCTTTATTTCTTTGTTCTGTCTTCCGACAGTGGATGGCTTAATTTAATCTCTTAATTTGAATGATAATGATATCACTTACCTCAAGGACAAAGAAATCGAAGAACGTGTCCTGTGGCGAAAACCGCTGAACGTTGAGACAGCAGATTACCTGCAAACCCCGTGGGTATGTCTCCGGGGTATTTTGACGAAAACGCAAAAGCGCTCTAATGCCCCGCGTGTGGAGCATGTTTTCGCTACAAATCCCCTGCTAAGCCCCTGGGTTGCCCGTGGGTTGCCCGGGGGCCGCCCCCTCGGGATGGCCGCTGATATCCGCATTATCAAGTGTGACAATCTCTTTCGATTTATGGACTCTGTTTGTTTGTATGTACGTCGCTTGAAGTTTGATGTATGCTAATGAGGAAAAAACGTAAACAAGGATTCGCCTATAGGTTAGCTTACCCCACGGTGTTGATGTCGTTGTCCAGAGGTTCTTCTAAGGCAAACTCGATCTGTTAAATGGACTTTTCTTGTCGTGTTGTCAAATGCACTGCTGAAAGTTCGACTTTTTTGGCGGCTCCATCTCGGCGATGATTGGAAATGCGCGGGATGTTGTCTCAACTGAAGAAAACTGAGGAAAAACTACTTCTGCGCGGCATTTTTCGGAATTGCGGATCAAAGAAACTGTTATAAAGGTGGCTGCGAGATCAAAAACGACGTTTACTCTCAAATGTTTGTTATGGAGAGTGATACTCATGAATAAGTAATGAGCTCAACAGCCAATCAGGTCATCCAATTTTGGTCAGGTGTATGTACCATACACGATGAAACTCCACAAGACCTATGGGGTAGGGTACTTACATGAAAAATGGGTATGTATGCGAGGCCAAGAGCCTCAAACCCTGACCCTGTTTGACCCAAAATCCGAGCTCCAAAACCCTGATTGCCCCCCTTTTTTGGGGGAAAAACCTCTCATTGCCCTTTCTTTAAATCAAAACAAATAGGCCCTGTGAAATAAATTGTTCGCCTGAAAAGGAATTAAAAACAAAATTATAAATTGACATTAAAATACTTTTAATGCACCCAAATTAAACTCAAATCATGACCCTGATCCTACCTGCCCAAACTGAGCTCAAAATCCTGACCCACCCCCACGGCACAACATAATACGTCACAAACAGGAGTACCCCCAGGGATTGCACCAGCAACTCTGATTACTCCAAAACATGAAAGCATGTGTTCTTCTATAATTTGTGTTTATAAAAGAAACTCGAGATTCATTTGCTTTCTTGTGTTTTGATACCACGATCAAAAACTCGAACTTGTTTTTGATATATAACATCTAATACTGTATCTGTTTCCTGTAAATTGTACACTAATGTCATTTATGGAGCGATTTCCTGTCCATAAAACTCATGAATTTCCTAGGCGCCGCCATCTTGGATCTTGATCTTTGACGTCACACGGTTGTCTCTATTGGTTACACAACGTAAGAGCTATTGTTTCAACCACGTGACTTATTATTGTTATTATTTATTATTAAGTAATGGTTCGCGAAAGAACAGGAGCACTCAACGGCCAGGAATGCACAAAGGTATTAATTTTTCTATTGTTGAAACTTGATATCTCATTGATTAAACAGGAATAAACCTCCTAAAAATAGGAAAACACTCTGATTTCACAATATTTTTTTAAGGAAATGATTGAAGCGGACAATCTGTAACTATGAGTGTAAAAAGAGAGAAATAAGTCCTATTTGGGGAACATTGATTTTTTTTATAATATCTCAGCTTTTGTTTTAGTGTCTTTCTATTGGCTGAATTTGTTTTGGAATCAAAAACACGTACACAACGAGCGATTTCATGCATTTTAATTTGAGAACATTAATACTACTAGTTAAGCCGAGATATCTTTAGTATATAATTGAACCATTTGGAATTAATGACATCACATTCATTGCCGTGGAACAATAGATCGTGCTCCAGTTCTTATACGAACCATTCACTTAAACAACACACAACTTAAACAGAGAGAGGCCAAAGCTAGAGGCTTAAATGCTTAGGGGTAGCGGATATCGATCAAAATACACGAAGTTGACAAATACAGGATGGACATAACCAATAAGCTTAGGTAAACAGAAATAGTGAAGATAAATATAATAAAGGCATTATAACGATAACAAATTTCAAGTAAAATACTGATGCTGATATACTGTCTGATGCTATCAGCAGATTAGTTGGACAATATATAGAGAATAACACCGCAGTGTTCAACACGAGTGTGGTATCGAATTGAACACGAGAAGATAAATTCCATATCTCGAAGCGTCCATGTAGTGTTTTATTTATTTTATAAACAATACTCGGACCTGGGACCGGTTGTTCGAAGCAAGGGTAAGCACGTGACGTGGACATCGCTGATTGGCTGAGGGGCGATACCACACACGTAAAATTATCGTATTTTTACGTGTGTAATTGCACTGTAGTTTATAGGATAAAAATAAATACTACTGACTGAGAACAAACAAATAAAGTTAACGTCATAAGTGACGTCAAGATCCGAGATGGCGGCGCGCGGGCAATTCAAATTTGTTTTCTGGACAAGAACTCGGTCCATAACTGACACCAAGTGCACATATCCAAAGGATAAGCTTGCCATGAGAAATTAAAGGTATTTCCTAAACAAAAAAATTATATTTTCTTTCATTTAAATAAAATTTCCTATCACATACTTACACATTTTATTTATTGTGTGAACATTCTATTTACTGTGTGAACTAATATTTGTCGTCGTCGTTGTTGTCCGGCTTTGTCTTTGTTTTTCCTTCTTCTTTCTTTCATTTTACTCGATTCCTTCACCACCCACCTTGTAAAATAATAACTGTATTACTTCTCAATGACCGTTCTGCCACATAAGTCTCTGGCTTCGGCTTTTCAATGAAATGTATAACTTCATCTTTTATGAATCGAAATAAATTGTATTGTATTGTGGTTAGAAAAGAGTTAGAAAAGAGCAAAGGAGGTTTAGTCGTTAAGGCCGGTTTACTGTGCGGCTTCTCGAACCGAACTTGAAAATAGTTGGCCAACGTCAGAGAGCAGGGTCCGGTTGTTCAGAGTGGATGTGGATAAAATAAGCAAGTTTGGTTAACACTTATCTACTGGATAGATATTTATCCGGTGGATAGATCGGTAACAAAAGATTCCTTGCACATGTGATAGTGCCGGGATGAACTGATTTGCTTCATTCGAGTTTGGTTCATTAATAAAAAAGCCCGGCTGCTCCTTTGTTTACAAGTTGCGCTCTCATTGGCCAGCTTTCTTCAGGTTGGCCCGATTCGAGTATCCGCACAGTTGGCCGAGAATATCCGTGGGTTGCTCAGCTGACAGCGCGTACCAAATTGACAAAAGGACTGGGCCGAGTTGTCAAGTTAATATATGCAAGGCTGATCGGACGCTGTACGATGTTATTTATTGTTCATCGTAATAACATCGAACGGTCGTCCGATCTATGCTGCATTATCCTCAGGATCTCCACAGATCCGGCAACGATTTTGTTTGTGACAGTGGTCCTTGCAGCCTTTCGATAAAGTTAATCTAATTATAATCTAATCAAGGAATGAATTCATCACAAGAAAGATCACATCGAAATTAGTAAGTTTACCAAGTTTGGGGACGTTTCATTGGATATTTACCATGTGGTGAGCTTTCCAAAGTCACAGAAATAAGAGACTAGTTTTGAGGGCGTTTTTTGCAAGCTTACTATTCATTTTCTATTTCTATCACGTCAGGTAAATAAAACTACCAGAGTGCTTTGCGCCGAGTCTGGTAGTTGAGTTAGCTGACGTAATAGTACAAACCGGGAATAGGCCCTTTGCAGGACCTGGTCACGTGACCTTTTTTGCCTTTCAATCAAAAACAAAATTGGAGCTAGAACAACATGGATGCCAGTAATGGAAAGAGCAAGCCAAAATTAGTAAAAAGCCTAAGTCTTTAAAACTGACGGAATGGCAAAAAAGCCTCACAAACTCTGTTAAATTAAGCTAAATTAGAGTTTTCAAAAAATTGCCATTCCTTCAGTTTTAAAGATATGAACCTAAAACGTCGGCTTTTTACTAATTTTGGCTTGCTCTTTCCATTTCTGGCCACAGGCAGCCCCCAAGCTCAAGTTACGAAAATATAAGAGTTTGCATGGGAGCGTAGCGAACTCCGTTTACTAGCCAGAAATACTGTGAAATATTTGAATAAAAATGCCGATTTCAGCCGGGATTTGCTTAAAGCCACCCAACAAGGAGAGAAACACGACAGAAGACATCACAGTGGCAAGGTAAGTCATTTTTATTCAAATATTTTACAGTATTTCTGGCTAGTAAACGGAGTTCGCTACGCTCCCATACAAACTCTTATATTTTCGTAACTTGAGCTTGGGCTGCCTGTGTTCTGGCATCCATGTTGTTCTAGCACCAATTTTGTTTTTGACTGACAGGCTGGAGATCACGTGACCAGGTCCTGCAGGTCCTGCAGGTCCTATTAGATTACCTTTAAGAGACTCGGCCCCAGTCCTTTTTAATCAATTTGGTGTCGCGGCTAGATTCCATCCGCCAGAAGGTCACAATCCCGAAATGCAGTACAATGTACTGTACTATTTTCTCAATGATGTATAGGCAGTATAGGTACAAACTAAAAGCGGCACTTGGAAATTTAGGCGAACAAGCTTCCCTCGACTATATTTAAAAAATGTGATATAAAGTGGTAAGCTGTAGTGCTAAGTGTGCACGCCCTACGAGGGAAAGAGAAAAAATCTCTGACCCAAGTGGGACTCGAACCCAACGACCTCCAGGTTACATGTCTGGCGCTCTACCAACTGAGCTATCAAGTCAGATGAGAGCAATCGTGGGTATTGGTGCGTTATATGGGGTCACGCCGATTATATATGTATATGTAGTTATGATATTGAATCACGTTTGCCGCGTAGCACTAGTAAGTGTAAAGAATGTGATATAAAGTGGTAAGCTGTAGTGCTAAGTGTGCACGCCCTACGAGGGAAAGAGAAAAAATCTCTGACCCAAGTGGGACTCGAACCCAACGACCTCCAGGTTACATGTCTGGCGCTCTACCAACTGAGCTATCAAGTCAGATGAGAGCAATCGTGGGTATTGGTGCGTTATATGGGGTCACGGCGATTATATATAAAAAATATCGGCTCCACGGTACGAAGACTCGAACCGAAATCCTAACCGTCACTACCCTTACGCCACGAGAGATTTGCTGTCAACAACCGCTTTTTTATAACTTTATGCTGCACGTGGTTCATTAGCAGGCGTTACTCTATTTATTAGACACCATTTCCCCATGATTTCCCGCTCTCAATCTGTGCAGTGCATTTCGGGATTGCGTCCTGGCGGATGGAATCTAGCACCCAATCCCTCTTTTCTCCACCGTACCTGCCAGGTGTCTCGTTCATAATGATGTCACCGCCATGTGATAGTCGTTAAGTCCCCCCAAAGTAACCGCAAGTAAATTATTGGTTCCGGCGTTGGCAGCCAAATGTTCTCCGTGAAATTGGCTGGTCACATTCAAATTTTGTATAAAAAAAGAAGAAATCGAAGTGAGCCCAAACTAGCCTCCTTTGCATCCGCCCTTTAGTGTCGGTTCCTTACACCGGATGCAAAGGAGGCTAAGCCCAAATAAGGATGTTCTCAGTTGCAGTCTCAAAATATTAGTTGCACCGGAATTCAAAGCAAATTATTCATTTTCGGCTACCTTCCACTCACACTAACTAAACCTGTTTAATTAAACTGAGTTTATCTGCCCCTATCTTGAATGCGTTTAGTCACACAGGGTTTAAGCTACCTCGAACAGGTTGTAAGTTTGAAACTTATTTAACGCCAGCAAATTGAACAGCTTTTACACATATTCCTTTGGTGTGAATGGGGTATCAGTCACACTGCGAGACCCAATTCTGTTTAAGCACTTTGTCCAATCGGAGTAAAGAATGGAGCCATTAATGATCGATGTCGCTAAACAGGTAAAGTTGTGTTTAATTAATACATAAAGGAGCTTAAAAATCAACTGAATCTTTATCGTAGCGATGACAGCAAAAGTGGGAAGGACGGAATGTCTAATGAGGAAGATGTACTTTTATATATTACTGACGAGGTATTCCAATGAATTTCCCAAGTACAAACGCCGCTAACATTTCGCCAGGTAATCTAGATGCACTGTTCTGACCTGTTCTCTTGTAACAAGTCAGTTATCAGCAGGGAATATGGGTGACACACAGTTTCTGTCTTGGTTTATCGACTAATTTCCCTCGAGGCTTAACCGGGGAGGCTTATTACTCCATAGCAATTCACACTGAATGAGGTTTTCACTATCTAACTTGCATCCACATAAAAACATACAGTGTTGAGTTGTTGGAACATTGCTCTTGTAATGTTACTGAAATGCGAGCCGATGCCCAATAGCAGTTTCTGTCAGCTCTACCACTTATATGTGTTTCATTTATTCCAGTAAAATTGGTTTACTATCAGCTCCAGTAAGTACGCAGTAACATGACCAGCTGAAAGTCAATCATTTCTCGTGATCAGTAGCGTTTTTAGAACAGCTAATCTGATATGCAGACTGAATATTTACAGGTAGCCTCTGTCGTTAATTAATTTCGTCTGCTCAGCAGGCTTGTCCTTTTTCGGCGTCGCGCTTTTCGTCTCAACCTGTTTTCTTGTCTCTTTAGACTTACTCGCATCTCTTTTGGATCTAGCGTTGAGCCAACGAGCCACACTGCCACTTATGTCAAGACCAAGGTGGTGGACCATTTTTCCTGCTGTAAGGGCTTCGAGATGAATATGTTCAGTCTCCTTGTTAATGTTTGTTATTATCGCTGCTCCACGGCCTGCCGCCAAATACTTCTCGGTTGATGATGCGGAAGCGTTCAAACGATTTGACTTTCGAAAGCGAATGTTTTTTTAATGTAAAGGAAATTATATATTGTGCCCACAAACACGGAATCTGCTTACCACAAGTAAAAAATCCTCTCTCGAATTGACAGCAGGTGGGTGGCATGAGTCATCCGACCAAAATAGCATAATATCAATACAAATCCGTGATTAGCACAATCAATATTAAAGTCGAATACACTGTCGCTGAACATTAGACCAACCCTTTACCGAGTAAGACAATAATTGGAACAAATAACGAGATGATTTGAATATGGAATTTCAAGATCTAGAGATATGAATGAAAAACTGATGCTTAGAAGTCCATAACTTTAATCTATTACCGTGAATTAACAGTAATTGACCAAAAATAAGGGCGCGTTCGAGTCACCGTATTCCAGAATGAGAATACATGTAGATGGCGGGAATAGTCTCTGGAAATCACTGTAAACTACAAATGCTTGCTGATATATGATATTCAGGATATATGTAGTATTCCAGTGGCTAAAATATTCCAATATATATAAGTGATTTGTAGTGATCATCCGGTGTATTCTTACTCCGTAATACGGTCAGTATAACCATAGTTAATAGAGTGGGTATAACACACCCTTGATGGGTCGTGCCGGTGTCAAAGCGGATTTGGACCCCCCGCGGATATGGACTCCCCGGTCCATTTCCGCTAGCGGAGTTGGACCCTCCAGTTCATATCCACTAGCGGTTATGGACCCCTATTCGCGGATATGGACCCCCTATAAAAACGTTATTATTATGTTTCCAGCAAGTTTTTATGAAACTTGAATGTATTCCCTTTTTGTAAGATTTTTTTTTGTTCGTGTAAAGTTCAACACATCTTTATTTATAGCAAGTTTGAATCAGTATGATACCCAGCTTTGTCTCTGCTAACAACCCTTAATATACGGAATTCGATCTCAATCTACAATTATTATAGCATCTTATAGGTTTCAGAAATAACTGAGAAAAGAAATTCCAAATCGCTAGCCTTGCAATTTTCTACTGCTTTCTATGGCGCATCAAGTCAGGCGCAACCATTCGCTCAATTCACACTATCATTTTCGAATCATGTCGTCCAAGCTCAGCTCGGGCATAGAACGGCAATAACAAGTTTGAAAAGTCGGCTTCAGGAAGAGTTTGAAAGGTCGGCATCAGGGAGAATATTGAATGCTAACCAAAGCATGGGGTCCAAATCCGCTAGTGGTTATGGACCGGGGGGTACGTATCCGCGGGGGTCCAAATCCGCTAGGACACTTGTATTCTTTCCTTTCAACGAGAGTGCTTAAAGCTTACTAATTTCTGATATTGGATTCGTTACGTTTCTGACACTTTTTAGTGTTTCCTCGCAAACCTAATCCATGATCGTGTCCATGAAATGAAACACGTGTTCCCAACTTTGATTTCAGACGATTTGGATGAAGGATGGCAAAGATTACCCTGGTCCCAGAAGTTTTCTAATATTATTCATTTCTGTAGGTTTGCGCCGTGAAGCGGTCTTGTTCACTGTTTTGCAGCTCGCTGACGGCAAAACCACAGAGAGAAAAACATTAGAAAACCTCTGGAACCAGGGTAGGCAAAGATTCGAGTGGATGTTAAGAGCTACTTGAAATCGATTATTGTAACCGAAATCACCTCCCTACCGAAATCAAGTTTATTGAATAAGTTTTTGTAATCCACTGTAATCTTTGCCATCCTTTATTGAATTTTCAAGTGTATAAAAATACCATAAAGGTATCTGTTTTGAGGCATACATGCATAAAATTAGATATTGTCTGTAATCATAAAAGAGGGGGTCAAACCAGTGATATATTGACATCGTATTCCCATGTAAACTTCCTGAGCCTTGCAAAATATCCCTGGAATATTCTCGTGCGCGCGAAAAAAAAATCATACAAAATTAATTCAGGAAACGACGAAACACGAGAGAAATCATGCACCAAAAATCGCCACATATTTGTTTTACTCAGTCTTCGAAATTAAAATATATAATATGTACATATAGTTTTACCTCAAGGTACTGATGCTAGCGAGCAGTATACTGTAGATTCCACTTGACAAAATAATATTTGTTGGACAGACGACATTTTGTCACAGAGTTCAGCTCCAAGTCCGTGTTAGAAATTTAATTTAAACAAATATTCTAGCTGTTAACCACAAATCGAAGTCTAAGGACTACTGGTCGAGTCCGAGACTCATTTCTGTTCTCTTTTCATACCAAGTAACCTTTATCATCAACAACCGTGAAGGAGTTTCTGTGAGCAGTGGCCGGTATAGATTCATTCAGATTCTACTATACCATTGCGACATTAAATAGCATTTGATGCTTGAGTCGGCCTATTAAAGCAACATGCTATGAGCCTGACCCTGTCCCAGCCTAATCTGCAATACTCTGTTCCTGCAACTGTTCACAAACCATCACATCTTTCTGGAGTCCATATACTTCACGAATGCTGTTCGTTCCAGGACGGTCGAATGTTTCTTGAAGAACATTCACCTCGTTCTACTAGCGCTAAGCCAGACATTGCCATCTCGTTCAGAAGCTCAGCCAAATCCATCTTGACTTTCCTGGCTTGGATAGCTTGCCATCCGTTTATAGAAGAGCTCTTTCTGTTTATTTTATAAGACTTTCTTCGCTCGCCAGTCGAAAAACTCATCGAAGTCCTCGCTGTCACTGCTGGCATCATTATCCTCGCCATCTTTCCTGTTCTGCATGGCTTCTTGACTTATTTTGTCTTTGATTATCGTCTGTTTGTCTCGTAACGAGTGTGCTCGGAGAAAGTATTGCCTGATTCAAAGAAAATTATGATTCATTTACAATGTATTAGAAGTCTGATAACTCTGCCAAGAACGCACTAAATATGAGGCCGCATTTCGGATAGTTACAGCGGCCAAATGTTCCCGTCACCATGGTAATTCCGATTTCTCGAGTGAGCACGCAAGGTTTTTTGGTATTATGGAAAGAAAATTTCGTTTCTTGGCAGAATTTATATAATAAACAACTCGCGTAAAGACTCGCCAAATTACGAATGACTCGTAGAATATACACAACCATCTAGTAAACACTTAGCCGACTAATAACCTCTACCTGCTCGAAAAAAATCCCCGCATTAGATGTTGATCAATTTCCTATCTATACTATGTTAGAAATTAATTGACAACAATCTATCTACTAATTCAGAGTGGTTTCAAATTGTATGGGTTGGAAAAAATAAAGAATGCAATACATTACTTGTGTTATCGCTACATCGAAATGGCTTCCAATATTTTCCATTTCGTCCAATCAGATTATAGAGTTAAATTAAGGCGAGGTTTATGTTGGTACGGATACAGCAAAACACATTTTCTTTCCCACTCACACGAAAATCCGTTCTCTAGTGTGGGACAACATCGATAACCATTCCATTAACTGGTCAACCAGACTAGTCAGCAGGACCGTCATGCAATGGTCCATATCTTGCATCAGTATTTCACTGAATCTTGCTAAATCTCGTAAAATCTTTGTATCAGCATCTTTACATTTCCCGCCCAATCTCGCCATTCACCACCACTTCCCAACGCCTAATCTCGCAAAATCCCGCCCAGCCGCACTTATGTAACGGCGAGATTTGGACCCAATAATAGGTCTGCCAGCCGCCTTCTCGTCGGAAGCCTACTTGTTACTGATCAAAGTACATCACCCCAGGCTATTATTTCACTGAAAACTACGACAAACAACACGAAGCGAAACCTTATGAAGCTTTTCCTAGCAAGGATAGCCAACCGCGAACAAAGATACCAGCAAGCAGAGTCTTACTTATAGGATTTCCACCCAGCAACATGCCGGTGTACCAGCGATTTCGCCCCCCCGTGAATTCGCCCCCCAGGGGGCGAAATCGCTAGTGAATTCGCCCCCCCCCCCCTTCCTCGCCCCCCTCTAGCGATTTCGCCCCCCCCCCCCCCCCCCCCCCCCCCCTCCCCTTCAATCTTTTAAAAGGTTATGAATACATGTTTTCCTTATTATTACTACTGTAATGTATTGGATGTGGAGAATAGTACGGCAAAAAGCTATCAGTAATGTGTATAAAGGCATGTAATTCAATTCTATTTTAAAATTCACGCTTCACTTTTCTTCGACAAAATTCGTTACGATAAACGTAAAGCTACGGTAAACGCTGCAATTTTCATTCGCGCGAGCAGTGCAACAAGAAACTCGACAAGGGATTCTGCAATCTTCGTCAATCTTCGAATGATTAGTTGTTAGTATTTCTTGCCTGAAGCCAACATGTAGATGATGTAATTATTGTGGACACTTAAAGGTTTTGACAACCCGTAAATCCGCCTACTTTGAAAAGACTTTGCCGAATAAAGGAAGTGTTACCGACTCGCGTGAAAACGTCCTGAATAAACAAGCAGCAATGAACTAATCAGGATCTAAAACGGCGGGAAGTTTTAAAACTTACTTTAGCTTGTAGCGAGTGGAACTCATATTTGGAAACAACTGCCAAATAGTCTGATGATTTTTTCATGCATGAAAACCATAATGAAGTTGTCGTAATTATCGTGCTACGTAAGATTTTGATAACCCGTTAATACTCGCGTCGATCCATCTATTTCGAAAGAACTTTGAAGGAGCGTTACCGACTCGCGTGCTTTGTTCTATTTCAATTGAGCTAACGGCGCTTGTTAATTCGGTAATTAGATCAGTTCTAACTAGGAAAACCTTTGTGGATAAACAGCTTATTAACTAATGAGAAGATAAAACGGCGGTAAGTTTTGCAGTACAGTTCTAGCAGTACAATTAATTGAAATCCGGGAAGAATTTGAAATGACTTTCCGAAGAAAAGGAGTGTTACCGACTCGCGTGAAAACGTCCTGAATAAACAAGCAGCAATGAACTAATCAGGATCTAAAACGGCGGGAAGTTTTAAAACTTACTTTAGCTTGTAGCGAGTGGAACTCATATTTGGAAACAACTGCCAAATAGTCTGATGATTTTTTCATGCATGAAAACCATAATGAAGTTGTCGTAATTATCGTGCTACGTAAGATTTTGATAACCCGTTAATACTCGCGTCGATCCATCTATTTCGAAAGAACTTTGAAGGAGCGTTACCGACTCGCGTGCTTTGTTCTATTTCAATTGAGCTAACGGCGCTTGTTAATTCGGTAATTAGATCAGTTCTAACTAGGAAAACCTTTGTGGATAAACAGCTTATTAACTAATGAGAAGATAAAACGGCGGTAAGTTTTGCAGTACAGTTCTAGCAGTACAATTAATTGAAATCCGGGAAGAATTTGAAATGACTTTCCGAAGAAAAGGAGTGTTACCGACTCGCGTAGTTTTGTAGTCAGTAGTAGTAGGGGTCTTACAGTTCATTGACATCTACTGCCTCTATTTTCTGAATGTGATGTAAATTGGTAAGCTGTAGTGCTAAGTGTGCACACCCTACGAGGGAAAGAGAAAGTATCTCTGACCCAAGTGGGACTCGAACCCAACGACCTCCAGGTTGCATGTCTGGCGCTCTACCAACTGAGCTATCAAGTCAGATGAGAGCGATCGTGGGTATTGGTGCGTGTTATGGGGTCACGGCGATTATATATGTATATGTAGTTATGATATGAAATCATGTTTGCCGCGTAGCACTAGTAAGTGTAAAGAATGTGATGTAAATTGGTAAGCTGTAGTGCTAAGTGTGCACACCCTACGAGGGAAAGAGAAAAAATCTCTGACCCAAGTGGGACTCGAACCCAACTATTTTCTGAGGCGGGGCGATTTCAATGGGGGCGAATTCACTGAAGGGGGACGAATTCACTAGCGATCTCGCCCCGGGGTCAAAGCGAGTGCGCTTAGCGAACATTTTTATTCATCTTTAATATAAAGCGAGAAGGAAGCATACTTTGTTTACCGCGTTATGTTAGTTGTCGATCAATACGCGCCACATACCTTTGTTCACTGAGTTCTGTTAGTTGTCGATCAATACGCGCCACCTCGTCATCTTCCTCAACCAGTGCTTCTGACACCTAACAGTGACAGGAGAGGCGCATTACTACGCGGCCAGGACTAGTGTACATTAAGCCCTGCATTGCCAAACGGACTCGCCAGTCGACGCAAGTCAATACAAGTTTCCTACTTGCGTTGGGCTTGCGTTTCTTTTAGACACCCACCTATATGGACTAGCGATGACTTGCAAGCGTTCACTTTGATAGAGCTCAAATTCACAAACAAGTCGACGCAATTCTTTCACCGTTAGCCATCCAACGCAAGTTGACTGGAAGTCGAAAGTGGTAAGGAGGGGAGGCCTTCAAATAAAGCGCGGCTCTCCAGGCTACTTGATTATCTGAGGGGTCGAATAATTTTAGTTTCATTTCATGAGGATGGCAAAGGTAAGCGGTATGGCTTAGAAGATTTCCCAGTGCTATGCAATGGCTTTGCCTGCGTCGCATCCGATCTGAAACCCGGTTAAGTCCGGCTAGCAATGCCCGTGATCGGTTGTCTAAATCAAGGTGGGTCCGTTATTAGATAGTTTGTTAAGTCTTACTTGATTTTCCATTTGCATGGCCTTCTGGAATTTTTCCCACTCCTCGTCTTGTGGATCTTTGTATTCTACTTTACGTGCCTGATGGCGGATAATTAATAAAATAATTAATAAAAACCGGTGATTTACCATATCCAAGATTATTGCTTGTCTTTGCTATTATTTTTCCAAAAAACTAATTTCTTTTCAGACTGCTATTTAGTTCTTGGTTACGGCAAAAGTAAGGGAATAAAAAGTTAGTCAGATCATAAAATATATAATATATTCCATGAAAATGTCATGTGTTTTTTAAATCTCGAATGTACCTTAGCGTCCTGTTTAGGATCATCAAAAAATCCCTCGGGCAGCTCCTCTGAATGCTTTCTCTTACTATAAAATACATGTAACAACAATGAAAAGGATCTGATTAAAAAAGGAGTACAATCAAAGTCTGCTTCACACACACCTCGTTATTTACGGACTTTGTTGGGTCCTAACGGGCCAAAAACCTATACATTTTTGTGTCACGGCAGTGAGAGGTCTTTATATTCGCAGTCCGGGCCGGACACCAGTAATCATGTACCGCTCGAGACCTGTATTCTGATTACACCCATTATCCTGTAGCTCTCTTTTTGTACTGCACGTTCTAAAGGTTAGGGTGTTTTGTATTGTTGGGTAAGCCAATGCTGTGTCTCGTTTCGAGCGGTACAGGATGGCCCCCGGACACAGTTATTATCAGTTATTAAACTAACATATAAACTAACAGCATGACTTCGCGTGGTCTCCGTCTTTGAGCTTTATTTTTTGCCCCGTACAGTCTTATTTTTTCCAGTTTTTGTGTCTTTATGTTGAGTTAACATGGATGGTGTTTTAGAGGAAGAGGATTTGGGGAATTCTGAAGTTCTGAGAGCATGTAGTAACGATGAGGATGTGCAACGCTACGAATCAATCGAGGTGTCAGAGAAGGGAGCCGTATTCTTGGTCGTTGTAAATGATGCTGAGCGATTTAATCAATGGTTAAAAGCGTTAAAGATACGATATTGGATCGATTTTGGGAGCCAAGATGATCATACAGTCGATTGGGTGAAGAAGACCAGTCCGGGAGGCGAACTGGTCGAGCTGCTTATACAACTGTTTCAAGGTAGTAATGGCGGGAAAGGCGGACATCTTCTGTTCACGTTGAAAGTTTATATAACCAAGCGAAAAATCATGATTCAGGGGAAGCAGCGTGATCTATGGAAGGATACCGAGTTCGTTAGGCTGAGATCTTTTGTGACTGATTTGTGTCAGAGTAAAGTTTTAAATCCAGATACGATAAGCTCTCTGTACGCTAAAACATTTCAAGATCAGGACGCGTCCGGAAGCGGGAAGCTTAACCTCGACGAGCGATCGTTAGAGGTTATTCTTGAATCTGATGGTGAAGATGAAGATGGAGATATCGTCGATGAAGAATCAGACCTTGTAAAGTCGAACAAGAAACCATTACTCAAGTCAGTTCCGAAAGTCAGGTCAGCTTCCAAGGTTACGAAGGCTTCGCCAGCTGGTAAGTCAGTTTCAGCGGCATACATCGCATTCAATCCGAAACCGGTGTTTGAGTTAATTGAATCCGTAAACAAGCGTGTGGGGAAACTAGAGGATCTAGCCGGTAAAATGGATAAAGCCGTAGCGCAAGTAGATCTAGAACTAAACGTTTTATGTAAGGAAGTATCGAATACCCAAAATGATATATCAGAGTCGTTGTTTTCACGTTTGAAACATGAGCTCTGCGTCATGAAGGAGTCGCAAGAACGAGCCAGGGGTGAGATAGAGGAACGGCTCAGTAAAGCTGAATCAGAAGTGAAACGTTGGCAGGGCCGGGTAGGATCACTAGTCGAAGAGAAGGGACAGATGGTCAAGAGAATAAAGTTGTTAGAGGATACTAATGAAAAACTTCAGGGTCAAGTCTCTTTACTCATTAGTACCAAGGAATCTGAAGTTGATATGCAGCCACCCACCGAACCCGAATGTAGCCAACCGGCTGAAGTGCATGAGACGGTGGATTTTGTTGCAGAAATACCAGTTATCAACACAACTGTCAACATAGAGAATGGGACGACTGTCACCCGAGAAGAGTTTGACTTTGTTTTCCTCTGTGATTCAAACAGAAGATTTGTTAATGTTAATGAGCTATATCCAAAGGGGAAGTCTAAAGTCATCACCTGTGGTACAACAGACAAAGCCGTCGAGATTCTAACTTCGCCGCGATTCGATATTCGCAGTGGAATAATTCTTAACACTGGGGTTAATGACTTAGAACATTTATCGGTTCAGGAGATAGTACAAAAACAGGTAAAAATGGTGAATCTAGCAGTCCAAGCATTTCCGGACAAGAAGATTATAATGTCGAGCATTACACCTAGGTGTGATGATTTAGATAAATCGGTGTTTGCGGTGAACAAAGAGGTGGGTCAACGCATCCAAGGAATGCCGAATGTCATTCTAGTGGATAATGGAAACTTACGGGATAGACAGAATTTTTACGATGTAAAACACCTTAATAAGATTTATGGTGTTCGCATATTAGCTGGGAATATCAAGGCTGGTATAAGAAGAGCGTTGGGTATCTCAGTACGTCCACGACAAGACCGTAGAGTCTGGAGTCGTCAGCAGCCAGCTTATCAGTCACCAGTGGTTCATCCGTCATTTGATAATTCTTTTAATAATACAAGTAATCGCTTACAGCCTGCTCATCCTCGTGAGGCATTGGCTCGACATCCAACTGTCACCGATAGGCCAGAGCAATCTAGCGTTCAGTATGGCGGCCCGGCAATGTCCGAGGTTCAACATCAGATAGTAAATTTAGTTAATATGGTAAAGCAGCTAGTTGCGCCACAACAGCAGGTATTTTATCCCCCAGTGCCACCAGGGTTAGCTTTTTGTAGCCCCCAGTTTGGTCTACCCCCGCAGCAAGCCCGAGTGGCTGTTTAGTGCTATGGGCAATCTCCGTGGTTAATTATTTTCTTTTGCTAGTTATTTTACTTATTTCTTGCTGAACTGCTTTTTGTTATATCTTTTATATATATTTATATATATACATTTTTTTTTTTTTTAGACTGTATAGGGCATTATGTTCTCGTCAAATGCCGGGTAGTTGTAACTTTTTGAGGTTTTGTTCCTGGAATGTTGAAGGTTTATCGGGAAAACTCAATGATTCGGACTTTCTTTCAACAATTGAACAATTTGATTTAATTTCCCTCGTTGAAACGTGGTTACAACCTGATAGTAGTGATATTAATATTGACGGGTTTTGTTCCTTTTCTAAGTGCAGAAAAATGCCGAAGAATGCTCGTAGAAATTCCGGTGGTGTGTCTATACTAGTAAAGTCTTCACTTCGTAAAGGTGTAAAATTTCTGGACAATGATAGTTGTGAAGATTTTATTTGGTACAAGTTAGATAGGGTTTTTTTCAACGTCGCACGGGATATATTTGTCTGTACCGCGTATATCCCGCCACAAAACTCCACTAGAGAGCGGAGAATAGACGTGGATTACTTTGAAACTCTTCAGACTAGTATCTACAAATTTTCTCGTTTAGGCGAGGTGATGTTGTGTGGCGACTTCAATGCTAGGATGGGTGATTTGGATGATTTTACTGAGAGTTTTGATATTTTTAATAATATTCCTTTCCCGATTGATAGACGGAATTCGAGAGATGATCACGTGAACGCGTACGGTAGATCATTAGCCGAGCTATGTTGTGGAAATGACTTAATAGCTTTAAATGGAAGATCTAAAGGGGATTTCCTTGGTCAATTCACTTGCTTCACTTACAACGGTGCCAGTGTAGTAGATTATGCTATTGTCTCTCATTATCTTTTTTCGTTAATTACTCATTTTTCAGTTTCGACAGTTACGGAATTTTCTCATCACTCTTTCTTATCATTTGCTATGAAAACTAAAATTCCAGAGGGATCTGTTAGTCAATTAGAATTAACACCCCATCCTATGGCTTTCCGGTGGAATGAGAACCTTAAAGAAGCATTACACGATGCTATTAGTTCTGAGAATGTTCTTAATGATATGGAAGGTGTGTTTTCGTCTTTGAGTGTTAGTAGTGTCGATGTTGACGTTGATTCTACAATTGGTAATTTTACGGGAGTGATTCTAAACGCGGCCAAAAAAGTAATTCCATTTAGGAGGAAGAGAGCTGGTAATTTTAAAACGAGAACAGTGCAAAAGCAAAGATGGTTTGACAAGAGTTGTCATGACCTTAAAAAAGAATTGCGGAATGTAGCCAAGTTGCTTTCGAAATATCCTAATGACCCCTTCTTAAGACACAAATTTTTCGCTACGAAAAAAAGAGTATAAAAAACTGACAAAGAAGTTAAAGAGAAAGTTTCATAGCGATCTTTTGGATAAAATTAAAGACGCAGCAGATTCTAATCCTAAAGAGTTTTGGAATCTGGTAAATTCAATTAAATCGAATAATACTGCTGGAGGTACAAGTAATGTTTCTCCTGTAGAATGGTTTAATTATTTCTGCAATCTCAACAAAGTAAATTTTTCTTCTGAAAATACCAGTAGCGAAGCTCGTATTGTGAAAGATTATAATTTTTGGGCCGTCAAGAGTGATGAAATTCTTGATGAGCCTGTGACTTTGGAGGAAATTTGTGAATTGTCAAAAAAACTTAAAAACAAGAAGGCTAGTGCTGGTGACTCGTTGACAAACGAAATAATTAAGATTTCAATTGGCGTTTTGGGTCCATATTTTGTGAAACTTTTTAATATCGTGTTATCCTGTGGAGTGTTCCCGCGTGTTTGGTCGGAAGGCCTTATCGTGCCGCTCCATAAGTCAGGAGACAAAGCGGATCCCGGTAATTACCGAGGCATTTGCATTGGTAGTTGTTTAGGAATTTTTTTCACTTTGATTCTCAATTCACGTTTGAACTCTTTCTTAAACGAAAACCACATTTTAAATAAGTACCAGATTGGTTTTAGACATGGTTTTCGAACGTCTGATCATTTGTTAGTACTAAAAACGCTGATCGATTACTATAAGTCGAAACGTAATCCGTTGTTTGCTTGTTTTGTTGATTTCAGGAAAGCTTATGATAGTGTTTGGAGGGAAGGGCTGTTTTTTAAATTGATTAGATATGGATGCAGTAGAAAATTTGTTGGTATTCTTTTAAGTATGTACTCTTCGGTTAAGTCAGCGGTAAAGCTTGAACAGGGTATTACTCCTTATTTTCAGTCATTTGTTGGTGTAAAACAAGGGTGCAATCTTAGTCCGACATTATTCAATATTTTTATTAATGATATACCTAGTATATTCTCTTCTTCGTGTGATCCGGTGAGGCTAGGTGATTCTAGACTAAACTGCCTTCTTTATGCCGATGATTTAGTATTGTTGTCGGAATCAGAATCTGGGTTACAAAATTGTCTTCGAAAGCTAAAGGCCTATTCTAGAAAATGGAAACTAAAAGTAAATTTGAAAAAATCTAAAGTATTGATTTTCGGAACGCAGTCTCAAAGACGATTATATGCAACATCTAAGTGGTTTTTTGGTGATGACCAACTGGAATGTGTAGACGAGTATATGTACTTGGGCTTAACCTTTCACTTTTCGGGGAATTTTAAGATTGCTATGAAATCTCTATACAATAAGGCTTTACGCGCTTACCATGGTATGATGAGAAATCTTTCAAATGTGGAGAATGTTCCAGTTAAAGTGTTACTAAAATTGTTCTCTTCTCTCGTTTCCCCGGTTTTGTTGTACGGCTGTGAGATTTGGGGTGTGAATTTGCTGGGGAGAATACCCTCTTTCGGCGTGTTTAAATCAAAAATATTCAAGGTGATAAATGATATGGAAAAACTTCAGTTGAAGTTTTTAAAACGTATTTTGGGAGTTCATTCCAAAACTACCAACTTGGCGGTGTATGGTGAATTAGGAAGAGTACCCTTGATTGTACAAGTTTCTACCCTGGTGGCGAAGTTTTGGTTTCGTATTAAGGATGCGTCTTATCAAAACACTCTCGTCGGTTTAGCTGCGAGAGTTTGTATCTGTTCTAATCAACAGTCAGTCGTTTTTACCAATTACTTGTTACGTATGTGTGAGTTAAAATCGTTACATGAGTTCAACGTTTCGAATAAACAATTACCTAATTTAGGCAGATATTTAAAAACAAAATTATATAATCTATTTTCTCTTTACTGGAGGGAACACACTCAACAAAGTCGATCAGGTGGTAAATTGCGTACTCTCAGTAAAGTTAAGATCAATTTCGGTTTTGAGAGATACCTTACCGATGCAAATGTTAAGTGTCGTCAAGCTGTAACCAGGTTACGACTGTCAGCACATCGACTTCCTGTTGAGTCTGGTCGCTACAGCAATATACAATACGACGATCGTAAGTGCACACTATGCAATTCGAATGAAATTGGTGATGAATATCATATTTTAATGTCGTGCGTTCATGGGAAAATTGAACAAGTTAGAAGTTTATTTATGAACGATTTATACAATATCAACAGTTCGTTTGCTATGCTTGATCCAAAAGAGCTATTTTTATATATTTTTAGTATGCATGACGATTCTATTGTGAAACTGGTTTTAAGATATTGTAAGGAGGTATTGGATTTATTTAATAATTGTAATAATACTTGATTTACTATATTTGAATTTAATATTCAGATCGTACTTTCATATATATATATTTTTAAATATATTGATGTATATGAATTTGTATCCTAATGTGCCAAAGTTGGTGTTTAATGGATTAAAGATTATTATGAACTGACGAACCTCGCGCACATGTAGGATGGTTAAAATCAAAGCAAAGATGCAAGAATAACTAACAAACTATGCACAGACGTTGTCTTCAAGGAAAACAATTAATAGGGACACCACATTAATACGGACATCTCGTTTTTGCGGACTTTTTTAGGGTCCAAACTGGCCAAAGCCTATATTATATACATGTACATAACCTGTTAATTAATAGGAAGACACCCTATTAAAATATAATAGGGTCACTTTTTTGTGGTCCCTACGTGTCCTTATTAAGGAATTTGACTGAATGGCAACATATAATAGCATTTGTATGGGATTGTTTACTCTTCTATTTTCGAGGTAAATCTTGGATAAAACCAACAAAACTTACGGTGTGCCTTCTTGTGTTTCTTAGCTTTGTCTGGGCCAATTTTCAGTGAATTTCAGCAAACTTTTACTAGAGAGGGGTAGTAAGGTAAATCTTTGCTGAAATTCGCTGAAAATTGGCACAGCCATACTGTCAGTGTCAGATGTATCTAAACCCACCTTGTTTTAGAATCATTTGAGCTGGCACTTGCAACTTTCTTTGTGTCTTGACTATCAAAAAAATCTAAACAATGCACAGGGAGAAGAACCACATTAACATAGACATAGAGGATATTACACGGTGGTGCGAAGATATGAAGTTTATCCCATCCCCGAGAGTCAAAATATTTCATGAGTGAGTGCAGCGAACAAGTGAAATGTTTAGGACTTGAGAGGATATCTTCAAACCACTGTGAATGTTCTTTTTATTAAATAGGCAAATAAACTGCTCTAAGAACTCTTCTCTACTCATTTTACTAATTACTGTCAGTACAAACTTCTTTGTGACCTTTCAAAGCTCTTATGGGAGAATTTTGTGAGGTTCTATTGTCTCTTCACCACAGTCGAAAAATTCTTTAGAGAGTTTTAGGGGCTGTTTACATGATAGGGGGGTAACCCTTGTACTAGGGTCATCCTAGTAGTAGGGTCAACCTACTGCCATTGTATTCTGCGTTCTGTTTGCATGTTAAGGGTCAGTTTCCTTGCTGCTCTTTTAAGCTGTTTACAATGTACATCTTTCTCAATGATTTGTACAAACCGGCTGCTGCCATCTTTGTAGTTCAAAAGGCGGGAAGTGTGATGTCATACATCCAGGAGATGAGTGGCATATTTCCATATCTTACTCCAGTAAGTCAGAGATATGGATTCTATGAATGGCTTAGTTCCCAGTAAAACACTGTTGTTCATATAATAAATATATTTTGCTGATAGACACACAAGTAATCTGTCTACTGTGACTTGTATCTTAGTAAGATTTACCTTCAGGGGGGTCTGACACATCAGCAGCTGTTTCATTTGCTTCTGTTTCATCTTCCTGCTCCTCCTCTTCCTCCTCCTCCTCATCTACTAAAGCCTTACTTTTTCCTTTTGACAGACTATCAAAGAAATCATCTGGTAAACTGCAAGGAAAAGAGACAGCAATAATTATTATGAGATCTGGGGTTAGTTTCTAAGCATGTGTATGGATGAAGATCAAGGTTCTTAACTGAGAAACCTAGTTAAATTTAAAAAGAAACAGAGTCTGAGTGTTGTAACACTATCAACTAATATCTTAGACATAAAATGCTTGAATGAAGCTCTAGGGACTGATTATACACAAGTCCCAGTTTAAACATTGAAGTTTTTAAGTGCCACACTTAATGCCAAATTTTAGTCATTAGCATTAAATTGGGCACATAAAAGTTTGACATTTAAACTGGGCCTTATCAAAATAACTACTGAATATTACAGATGCTCAACACAAAACTATTTTATTAAATCATTACTGACAGTACATGTACATACATGTATGTGCCTTTGTCTTTATAATCCAGAAATAACAGTGATTTGTTATCGCTGCATTATTAATTATTTTGTGCATAAAAACTGGAAAAAAAAGCACAATTTATTTTTTGACATGCAAGATCGATGCAAAACTGCCAAATTTAATCTAACATTGGAAAATTATAAATTCTCTAGTTGATTTTTGTATTCTTTCTTTAAAATTGCTGTCTATCGATCGATAGATGGTGCCTGTGTACCCAATCAGATTGTGGCTTGGTTAATATTAATTCTAGCTCTGCCAAAATGGCTGGAATCAAGAAATATCTAGTGAGCACTTCACAGTACCTTGACGATTGCTGGTCAAGCACAGCTGCAAAGCAAGCAAGAAAGAAAGTAAGTTAATCATTAAAATCAATATGAGGACATCATTATATCATAAAGGTCGCTACACACGAAGGGACAAGTTCCTGGGACAAGTCCCTGGGATGACAAGTCGCTGGGATTCGTCCCCTCGTCTGAACTAGGAAAAATATTGTCGCAGGGACAAACTAACAAGATTTTTCCTCATTCACATGAGGGGACTTGTCCCTGGGACTTGTCCTCCCTTCATGTGTGCCGACCTTAAATATACAAGGTTACAGTCTTAGTAAACATTTCCTAAATATTACAGGTATACTGCCTCCCAGTCAGCTCGGTGGTTACTGTCCAGTCTGATGTGTGGGAGGGTTCAAAACCCTAGCCAGACCAGCATTGAGGATCTTATTACCATTTTCATTGGGTGTGACCCTGAAATTGTATTTAGCCGACCTTCAATCAAACTTTAATTTAGTCTACGTGGTAAAAGCTTAGTACGAGACTCAACAGATTAGGCTCCACCTGCATTTGATTGATGGTTGGCTAAATGCAATTTAAAAAAAAATAGACTTAAAACTTTCAGGGTCGCACTTCAACAGAAACGGTAATAAAATAACATAGGAGAAGGTGCTGCCTTTGTGAAACAATCTTGTTCTTGAACTGCAGATTGTTAGACCGTCATGTCTTCTTGGATAAGGATGTAAAGTCATAGGTCCCATGTTGGCCTCGAGTGTATCAGTTTCACCAGAACGTCACAAGTTACTGACGTTAAACAATGTTGCAGTGGCAGAAAGATCATTTATCCCCTCTTTCTTTGATACACAAATTGAATACATGTTTTGCTATAAGGAAAGTTCAACAAATTGTATTCAATAACTCATTAATAATTCATGAAGCAAAAACAAAAGAAATGAATGTTTAATAAGTTAATCTGATATAGAAATGGTTCTCATTTACCAAAACTTTTTCTTCATTTTTCTCTGCCGAAATACTAAGGTAGTATCGCCAAAATAACTTAATTACATGACTCTATACACCTACATTGTACGTTTTTGAAGCTGTTTAAAAAACTTGGAGCAGTGTTTTATCAGATCTACAATATTTATAATTATAACTTGGGCTGCATTCCTTGTGTTTGTATTTTAAAATCTGATAAAACACTGCTGCAAGTTTTTGAAACAGTACTTTTTGCTTCTTCAACTGGAATGCTTCTTCAACTGACCTATAATAGGTTTTGCAATATTGGACAAGTACATTTGCTTGCCATTGATTCCAATATGAAGCTATAATTACATGTAGGTCAAAATGGCTTTAGATTTATATATATTTTGAAGAATTTAGATGCTGCTGCTGATTGGTTGGGTTTCTTCTTTGTAAAGAAAGGAGGATTTAGATGAAATTATTCATTTTTAATAAGCCTAACGTAGTTCAACAGGATCATTTGTCTATACATTAAGGTGTGTGGTAATCTCAGGGCCTTGCTCTTTAAACTTAGTCAGACTGAAACTCTCAAAGCAAGTAACCAGTAGATATGTGTAGTGCCATATGGCATTCTCGGGAGTGAAATGGTTAAAACCAATGCCACTAAAATACAGTACATATTGTATTTTTTTTGCTCTGCAAACTTGCTTTAATTGATAAAGTCTCTATAATATAAGTTTTTTTTAAATAAACATATTAAAGTTATAAACATATATAATCTATAATCTATAAGTCTACACAAAATACCTTTGGCTCTTTTCTCTGGGATTTCATTTTCATGAGAACCCTTAGAAGGACAAAATAAAAAAGGAATTAAGAAAGAACTGAGTGTTTACAAACACTTTCTTTACGATTAAATTATACTGTACATCTCAAGACTTCAAGATAGTTACTAAAAACAAGGACACTTCTATCTTTGAATAGGGCAGTTTTAAGAATTGCAACCAGTATATCCCAGGTTGAGGATCTTGCCAAGATCTTGTAAGATCTTACAAGATCTTGTTAGATCTTGTATAAATCTTGGCAGGATCTTATTTTGGCAAAATGGCATGATCTTGACAATATGATCTTGGCATGATCTTTGCAAGTTCTTTTATTTAAGAAAAAACATGCCAAGGATTCTGCAAGATATTGCCAAGATCTTGTGTAAGATCTTGCAGGATCTTTTAGACAAGATTCTTGGTGTGAACTGGAATGCCATGTATAGCTAGGAACTGGCATTGTTTTGGGTATAGGATCAGGGATGACATAATTTATATAATAAAATATATAATTTTAGTTTATTAAATTTTAGTAAATTATGTTATTAAAGTTGTATTTCCAATCAGTACATACATGTATGTGCTAGAACATAATCATGGCATGTAATAAAGTTTACTGTAAAAAAAAATATTCCATATTGCTCTTTTATAATTAATACTTTTATTAATTTATAATCATGAGGTTTTATTAGTACCTACCCCTCCAGATTTTCTCTTGTCCAGTGAAACTGGTGTAGCTGGTTTGGCAAATGATGAATGGCTTTTCTGAAATGAACATATTTAAGTAATTGGCTGCTAATTTGAGCTACAGTATACCATTCTTTCAATGTATTAATAGACCTTTTGCAGCTAACAGTCATGTGCTGATATATCACTGCTGTTCAATAACGAATGAATTGAGCTCACGATCAAATGGGAAAGGCTTAAAACTGGATGGCAAAGAATCGCCAAAAATGCAGTTTTATAAAGATCAACAATCGATTGGAGGTGGAAAATAGCATTTACAAACAGGTTTTGCTAATAACACTACCAATCTCGTACAAGACAGTGTTTAAATAAATGAAGTCAGATATTATTTTTCCAACCAGTAGTTCAACCAAGACTGCAAAAGGCCCATTGAAAAGTACAGGCAGTCATTTGAAAAGATGTTGCACAGAATACATATCATTTATCAGCTGGTACAATGTATTTTATAAACAGTTGAGCATCATACCTCGTTACTTGGTCGTTGTTGGTTTTTCGTTTTAGTAACAGGCTCAACCTCTTTGTTCTTTAGTTCAACAAAATTCTAAAATTGAAAACGAAAGTGAAAAAGTATTAATTTCATTTTGATTGTGCCAAATAATCAATTCGAAAGATCAACATCCCCCCCCCCCCCCCCCCCCACCTCTCCCCCATTACGCTATAGGAATTATCTGGTACAAATTATATGTAGCAGGTGATTAAAAACCAAAGTAGACCACATGTACAGGGAATCAGTATATAGA